>JAWNOI010000170.1:3600000-4200000 GCA_035046045.1 Zaprionus bogoriensis
CTGTCTGTCCGTCTGTCCGTCTGTATGAACGCACAGATCTCAGCTATTAAAAGAGCTAGAGTCACCAGACTTGGTGGGAGTGTGCGTGTATTGAATACGCAGATCGAGTTTATTTCAAACTTGATGTACCACGCCCACCGCCTCCGCAAATCGATAAATGCGTATTTCGATTTTTTCCAAATAATTCAATAACGAAAAGAGATAAACGCACCAAATTTGGTAGGGGGTTGTCTTGCAACATTATGCAGAAGTTGGATTTTAGACTTTTGGTTTAGTTTAAAAGAACACTAAAAAAGCTAGAAGCACCAAATTTGGAAGTAAGGTGCCTGGTAACATTACGGAGAATGCGGAATTTCAACTTTTGGATGCCACGCCTACCGCCCCCAAAAATCGATTTTGTAAATCGGTAAATCAAATTATAGGAAAAGTAGAAAAGTTTTTTTAGGTATTATTGTAGATAATAATAATATTGACCAACCCTATAAATTTAAATCCGATCGGACAATAAACACAGAAGTTATAGGCACGAGAAGTTTCGCTCACAGCAGTAGAGGCCCGACGCCGACGCCGACGGCATGTGCCATTAGCGTCAATGCATGTGAATTTGTCCTCGAAAATATGCGATGCGTTGTTATTCGCCGAATAAAAGTAATTAATATTAAGAATTAGTTTTTAACAGCGAAAGGTAAATGGTATCTTACTGTCGAGTGCACTCGACCGTAGCTTTCTTCACTTGTTTTTTTTTAATAATTTTGCGCTATATGAAAAATATATTATGCAAAAAAAATAAGAAAAACCAAAAACTTTTTCTAAGCAATACAAAAAAAAGAAGACTGCGCTGGGATTCGAACCCAGGACATTTAGTTATAGAGCTGACAACTCTCACAACAAACCACTGAAGCACATGGTCTGTTCCTAGGCGCGAGAAGTTTTGCATACAGCAGCAGAGACGGAGCAGAGGCTCGGCTTCAATGCTTGCGCCGACTGCGCACGCACAATCGGCGTGCAGTCGGCATGTGCCATTAGCGTCAATGCATGTGTATTTAATTTCGGAAATATGCGATGCGTTGTTATTAATTCGAATAAAAGTAATTAATATTAAGAATTATTTTTAGCAGCCAAAGGTAAATTATAACTTACTGTCGAGTGCACTCGACTGTAGCTTTATTCAATTTTTATTTTTTAATAACAAAGAAGTTATAGGAGTTCGAATTCCCCAAACAAAGTTATGGGCGCTAGCGATTCCTAACCAAAACGTTAAATCGACGCAGTAGAGGGCCCGCGTCAATAAAAGCCTAATTTGCCGATCGCATGGCGTAAACTTGTGTGGTCTAGTGGTTAGAGGTCCGACTCGTAAGTTACAAAGTTCGTGAGAGTTCTTGGGTTCGAATCTGGCGTGGGGCGATTTTTTTTTTTAATGTAAATTGCTTTTTTTTTATTTTTATACCATTTATTTTATTTTGTATTATTTCTTCGAATAGGGTAAATGGTATCTTACAGTCGCGCGCGCATTTCCAAAAAAAATAAACCTGTACTGACTGGGATTCGAACCTGGGACCCAAGATTCGCAGTCAACGTGCAGTCGGCATGTGCCATTAGCGTCAATGCATGTGTATTTGACTTCGAAAATATGCGATGCGTTATTATAAGTTCGCCGAATAAAAGTAATTAATATAAAGATTTTTTTTTTAAAAGCCGAAGGTAAATGGTATCTTACAGTCGAGTGCACTCGACTGTAGCTTTCTTCACTTGTTTAATGTTTTAAATGTAAAGCTGTGGTTGCCCCTGGCAACTGACGGTTGAGGCGCTGGGATATATATTTTTTAATGATTTAAATGTACAGCTGTGGTTGCCCTTGGCAACTGACGGATGAGGCACTGGGAATTGCAAAAAAAGTAAAATATTTGCAAACGTAGATATGCACATAAAAAGTAGATAAAAACATCGCCAGAACCTCAATACGAGGTGTGTTCAAAAAGTAAGGTGACTTTTCAAATTTCGCGGGCAACATATTTTCGATTATCGATTGTTTTGTTTTGTTATATTGGTACACTCTTCCCTAACATCTGTACCAAGTTTCAATGGAACATCCTCTTTTGTTTGGTTGTGAGAGGCGTAAAGTTACAAGTTATTTTGCGAGCTCGGCGATTTTTTGCTATCGAAAAATATGGATCAAAGGATTTGCATCAAATTTTGTGTAAAAAATAAAATTAAGTGCTCTGAAACACTTGAAATGTTGACAGTGGCATACGGTGAAACTGTTCTGAGTAAAAAAAATGTGTACAAGTGGTACAAACTCTTCCAAGATGGCCGGGAAGATGCCAATGACCAGCCTCGCTCTGGACGCCCAAGCACGTCAACAACTGATGAAAACGTTCAAGCAGTGACGAAAATTGTTTTGGAAAATCGTCGAATCACTATCAGAGAAGTTGCTGATGTCGGTATATCGCTTGGCTCGTGCTATGAAATTTTTTCAAACGTTTTGGGTATGAGTCGTGTGTCAGCGAAGTTTGTTCCGAAATTGCTGAATTTTGACCAAAAGAACCGTCGCATGAGCATCGCTCTGAACAGCTCTGAATGACGTCAACGACGACCCAGATTTACTCAAAAGGGTCATAACTGGTGACGAATCATGGGTATATGGTTATGATATCGAAACCAAAGCCCAATCGTCCCAATGGAAGAGCCCAGGCGAGCCAAGACCGAAAAAAGACTGCATCGCTGCAAGAGCTCAAGGCTATACCGAAAAGTGCTTATGGGAAGTGCTTTGAGGATTGGAAAAACCGTTGGCATAAGTGTATTGTATCTGAGGGGGATTACATTGAAGGGGACAACATAAATATTGATAAATAAATTAATAGTTTTTCTTGAAAATACAAAGTCACCTTACTTTTTGAACACACCTCGTAGATATAGATATAGATATAGATATAGATATAGATATAGATATAGATATAGATATAGATATAGATATAGATATAGATATTGATATAGATATAGATATAGATATAGATATAAATATAGATATAGATATAGATATAGATATAGATATAGATATAGATATAGATATAGATATAGATATAGATATAGATATAGATATAGATATAGATATAGATATAGATATAGATATAGATATAGATATAGATATAGATATAGATATAGATATAGATATAGATATAGATATAGATATAGATATAGATATAGATATAGATATAGATATAGATATAGATATAGATATAGATATAGATATAGATATAGATATAGATATAGATATAGATATAGATATAGATATAGATATAGATATAGATATAGATATAGATATAGATATAGATATAGATATAGATATAGATATAGATATAGATATAGATATAGATATAGATATAGATATAGATATAGATATAGATATAGATATAGATATAGATATAGATATAGATATAGATATAGATATAGATATAGATATAGATATAGATATAGATATAGATATAGATATAGATATAGATATAGATATAGATATAGATATAGATATAGATATAGATATAGATATAGATATAGATATAGATATAGATATAGATATAGATATAGATATAGATATAGATATAGATATAGATATAGATATAGATATAGATATAGATATAGATATAGATATAGATATAGATATAGATATAGATATAGATGATTTGTGACTGACAATTCCAGTGTATGATACATAAGAGTCGGATGTGCTCTTTGGTAGTTTTCTTAATGAAAAATTCATAAATAAATATTGAAAAGTAATTAAAATAATTGCAGTCGTATGGAAAATATATGAATTTAATTTTTACTACTACGTTTTATATTTCAGTTTCTTGCTCAATCATGTAATGATTTTGTAAAAGAAATTTTTTACGATGGCGAAAAGTTGGAAAATTGCGATAAAATCTTTAAATTTCACGAGCTGGATATGGGATATTGTTTTCTTTCTAATAACCTAATTGACTAGTAAGTAACTATTATAGTTTCAAATAATATTTTCCAGAACCTAAAAGCGACCATTGTAGCCAGAAACTAAGTAATCTTGGCAATTACAAATCCATTCTTAATATGACAAATTCTGTTTTACAGATTCATAAAAACTAGATGTTTCATTGAGTTGTCTATTTTACACACATCTCATATATCAATCGCAAATATTGAAAGGACAATCAAAAATTGCTCATGGCAACGAAGCCGACCCTTTGCTTTTCTCATCTCTTTTCCGATATTGCTGTAATGCGCCAGGATTTATACATACACACATATTTTATCTTGACTTAATATCTATTATAATATACCATATAGCTTAAAGTCGGAAACTGCTAAATTTTGAAATAAAATTAATTTCCGTATGCTAAACTCGATTGGCTAACTCGATATCCAATTAAAACTTTTGCCTGACGATGGCTTATACTATGATAAGCTATTATAAATTATATTTTTAAGTCAACTTTCAACTTTCAGTAAAACTATCGATCAGTTGCCATTAAAATATTCCTCGTCAAATAAACAGCGTAAACTGACCGTAAAAATGGAAGGCTCTTTAATATTCAAATATGACGTAAGTTACCATATATATATGTTTAAGAGTGAAGGAGTGGTGGAAGACCATATTCTTGATCAATAACAATGTCCGAGACGATTTAGGTGTGTCTATCCGTCTGTCTGTGTGAACGCCTCGTTCTGAGCAACTAACAACAACGCATCGCATATTTTCAAAGTCAAATATACATAAATTGACGATAATCGCACATGCCGACTGCACATTGATTGCACGACGACTGTGCGTACTCAGTCGACGCAAGCAGCACGAACGAAAGCAACAGCAAAGCAGAAAGCAGAAAAACGAATAACGGCGACTTATGCTGATATCTGATTTTGGTAGCTGTTTGATTTTTGCGCCAGTCAAAGCATGCGACTTCTGATTTTTTTTGAAGCAGAAGCAAAAGCAATTGCAGTTGAAGTTGCGAATAGCAACAATATTGCGACTTCTGCTAATTCGACTGCAGCTTTTTAAACACTGATTGTATACACGAACCCTCCCAAAAAGAGTGGTGTCTAGCTTTTTTAATAGCTGAGATCTGTGGTATCATACAGACGGACAAACAGGTTAACATTACCAAATCGATTCGGCTATTGATGGTGATCAAATATATAGATACTTTTTATAGTCTTCCACACATCATTCTGCCTGTTACATATACGAGGTGTTCAAAAAGTAAGGTGACTTTGTATTTTCAAGAAAAACTATTAATTTATTTATCAATATTTATGTTGTCCCCTTCAAAGTAATCCCCCTCAGATACAATACACTTATGCCAACGGTTTTTCCAATCCTCAAAGCACTTCCCATAAGCACTTTTCGGTATAGCCTTGAGCTCTTGCAGCGATGCAGTCTTTTTTCGGTCTTGGCTCGCCTGGGCTCTTCCATTGGGACGATTGGGCTTTGGTTTCGATATCATAACCATATACCCATGATTCGTCACCAGTTATGACCCTTTTGAGTAAATCTGGGTCGTCGTTGACGTCATTCAGAGCTGTTCAGAGCGATGCTCATGCGACGGTTCTTTTGGTCAAAATTCAGCAATTTCGGAACAAACTTCGCTGACACACGACTCATACCCAAAACGTTTGAAAAAATTTCATGGCACGAGCCAAGCGATATACCGACATCAGCAACTTCTCTGATAGTGATTCGACGATTTTCCAAAACAATTTTCGTCACTGCTTGAACGTTTTCATCAGTTGTTGACGTGCTTGGGCGTCCAGAGCGAGGCTGGTCATTGGCATCTTCCCGGCCATCTTGGAAGAGTTTGTACCACTTGTACACATTTTTTTTACTCAGAACAGTTTCACCGTATGCCACTGTCAACATTTCAAGTGTTTCAGAGCACTTAATTTTATTTTTTACACAAAATTTGATGCAAATCCTTTGATCCATATTTTTCGATAGCAAAAAATCGCCGAGCTCGCAAAATAACTTGTAACTTTACGCCTCTCACAACCAAACAAAAGAGGATGTTCCATTGAAACTTGGTACAGATGTTAGGGAAGAGTGTACCAATATAACAAAACAAAAAAATCGATAATCGAAAATATGTTGCCCGCGAAATTTGAAAAGTCACCTTACTTTTTGAACACACCTCGTATTATCACAAAGTAAATATATTAGGTCGTTCATTAAGTAATTTCGTTTTTTTTTTTGGAAAACTTAAGCAACAATTTTTTTTTTGTGAAAAACATTTTTTGAAAATATGTCAACAATCTCTCGAGTTGTTATTCGACGATTTGCATCGACCAACAAGTTTATTTTATCCACATCGGCTTAAAGGGGCCTTCCTGGAAGTTGTGCATCCTCAAGGTCAAATTTTCTGGAACGAAATTTTACAAACCTATTTTGACATTGGTCTTCGGCCAACACATCTTCTCCGTACACATCACATAATTTTCGAATTGCTTGAACTAAATTTTTAACCTTTCGATAGTAAAACAGTAAAATATGCCGTTTCTATGCCTTTTTTTGATCATCCATCTTCGACAAGGAATAAAAACTAGTCCAACAAATTTAACAAACCCTTTCCAAAAATGTCTTACTATTGTATATCAGCTATTCAACTATACAACGATTAAGCGGTTAAATGTATTGGCATCAAACGAAATTACTTAGTGTACGAGCCAATACAAATTGTGTACCCATTTTCAACGGATAATTAGTATAATAATAATAGTACATTCATATTACAATTGTTGTTAATAAGATATTGTGAAGATTTTTGTTCATAGCCCTGAAGATGTTCCGTACTTCAACACCATTAATACCCAAGTGCCACAGAAACACAGGAAAATATTTTACAATACCGAAGAAATTCATAATAATTTTGATGTTATGCAAGAATCTGTGAATCAAAGAATGTGCAAATATCCTTCAGAGAGCAATTCAGATTTTTTCGTGTATAGGTAAGCAGGTAAAATTTATAAACAAGTAGAAAATGTTTAGTTGTTATATTCACTTACCGTGTTTGCTTGATACAAATTTACACTAAATTAAATATATCAATTTATTTATTACTTAAAATACATGTAGTCCTATGCACATGAATTGACGCGATTTAAACGAAAACTGCTCTGTCGATGCCGACAAAAAATAGACCTTACCATATATAATTTGTATGGTCTACCACGCTTCCTTCTGTTGTAATATATATTTACATATGTCTAATAAAAGGTTTAACACGTAAAGAAAACTTTAATCGAGTACACTCGACAATAACATACAATTTACAAAAAGGCGTTTTATCGGGCATTGTTATTGATTTGTCTATGTCGCCCGAATATGTATGCGTTTGTTTATAAATACACCCAAGCAAGCATATATCATACTAGCATTGAGGTGACAAAAATATAAACTTCTATATGTTTGTCTGTCCGTCTGTCCGTCCGCATGAACACACAGAATTCAAGTATGGTAATTTGGCACACAAGTACATAATCATAACATTGATATCTGTAGGACAAATAGCCCGAGCGAAAAATAAACACAAAACTTGATCTGCGTATGGTAATAAAGAATCTTCATTTCATATTTGTCCCTTGCACTTCTATAGTAGTTGCTGTTATAAGCGGTTGTACCGACTGATATCCATCAGACATACACATAGGCACACGTACATGGCCAAATATATTTACTTTATATAGGCTTTCACGCATCCCCCGCCTATTACATTTTTAGAAAGTTATTATGCCATTTATAATTACTAACCTTGTATTGTTTTTATATGCAGCTTTTCATCGTGTATGACAAAAATAAAAAACGAAATGGAGATAAAGCTATGTAATTGCACACTATTTAAAGTTACACCAGGTATGTTATATAAAACTAAGCTACATTCGATTACACTCGACAGTAAGATGTTTCTTACCTACATACTTTGGCTGTTACAAATTCATTCTAAATATTCAGTTTAACAAATTCACAACGCGTTGTTTAGGGCGTTTTCGCTACTTTGTCGGTCTTACACGTATAGGCCGTTCTAAAATACAAATGTTAATCTCACACATTCGATCAAATGGGAACATTGACAAGACATAAGCAAAAACTTCCTGAGGTAAGCCAGTCACCCCTGATTCCTTTCTATTTGAAAGCTCTCTCCTTGAACTTATGTTTGTCGGCCCGGTCGGTTTTCGGCAGTGAAAGTTAAAACTCAATTTTTTATATGATGTTTCATTCCACATTTTAAGTCTCTAGCTTCTCTTACATTCCAGACTTCTGTGTGTTCACAAAGGGCGTTTGATTATTGCATTGAAAAGTTATACATGTGTAAACATGGAGTTCACTAACGCAGTAATTCGCGCTGTTTTAAAGTTTTTAAAGGTAAATTTGCTAGAGAAACATTCCGTGAGATTATTGGTGTTTTAGGAGATGGTACTCTATTACTTCGAACCGTTTGAAGCTGGCGATCGACCAGAAGCGATCAGAATTGGCCAACAGAAAGCGTGTAGTGTTTTACCAAGACAACGTCAGAAAACACACTTCTTTGATGACTCTTCAGATGATATGGGAGTTCAGATGGGAGATTTTTTATCACATCCACCATATAGCCCGGATATAGCGCCAACTGATTACCACATGTTCCTGTCCATGGCGAATACCCTTACTGGTGTAAAGTTGGGCTCAAAAGAGGCCTGTGAAAAGTGGCTGTCCTAGTTTTTCGCAAATAAGGAGAGAAGTTTCTACGATGGGAGTAATATGAAGTTGCCGTCTGAATGAGAACACATTATCGAACAAAAGGGCGCATATTTGAGCTAAATCCGTTCACTGTATCAATTTTATAAAGCACTAGGAAACCCGCCGAACTCCGTTTCGCCACCAGATGGCTTTATTTCTTTTGGTGATTAAAAGATGAATTTTTTTTTTGTTTTTTATTTAAAAAGGAAAAATTGTATTTTATTTCACAACAGTAATGAACTCATTTCAACTACAAAAATAAAGTGCGTTCTAGTTGAATTTCTTTAAGTTAATGAAAGTGAATACTAAATCGTACGTGTCCGCAAATTATCCGTGTCATTGAAGTGCTCTTTGGTAAATTAAATTAAATTAAATTTATTTCCACCAAATCCCGCCAAATCCCACCAAAGTCCGTTAATTGCCACCAAATCCCTCCTAATCCTACCAAATCCCACCAAATCCCGCGAAATTCTACCAAATTCCGCCAAAATGCCTGTTGGAATTGAATGAAAAATTGAACATTACACGTGATTGATTTGACGGGCTCCTATTAAAATGTGAGGAAACTCATAACTTATTTTTTGAAATAAAAAACAAGTAAGGAAAGCTACAGTGGAGCGCGCGCGACTGTAAGATACCATTTACCCTATTCGAAGAAATAATACAAAATAAAATAAATGGTATAAAAATAAAAAAAAAGCAATTTACATTAAGAAAAAAAAATCGCCCCGCGCCAGATTCGAACCCAAGAACTCTCACGAACTTTGTAACTTACGAGTCGGACCTCTAACCACTAGACCACACAAGTTTACGCCATGCGATCGGCAAATTAGGCTTTTATTGACGCGGGCCCTCTACTGCGTCGATTAAACGTTTTGGTTAGGAATCGCTAGCGCCCATAACTTTGTTTGGGGAATTCGAACTCCTATAACTTCTTTGTTATTAAAAAATAAAAATTGAATAAAGCTACAGTCGAGTGCACTCGACAGTAAGTTATAATTTACCTTTGGCTGCTAAATATAATTCTTAATATTAATTACTTTTATTCGAATTAATAACAACGCATCGCATATTTCCGAAATTAAATACACATGCATTGACGCTAATGGCACATGCCGACTGCACGCCGATTGTGCGTGCGCAGTCGGCGCAAGCATTGAAGCCGAGCCTCTGCTCCGTCTTTGCTGCTGTATGCAAAACTTCTCGCGCCTAAGAACAGACCATCTGCTTCAGTGGTTTGTTGTGAGAGTTGTCAGCTCTATAACTAAATGTCCTGGGTTCGAATCCCAGCGCAGTCTTCTTTTTTTTGTATTGCTTAGAAAAAGTTTTTGGTTCTTCTTATTTTTTTTTTGCATAATATATTTTTCATATAGCGCAAGATTATTAAAAAAAAAAAAATTGCCCAGCGCAGGATTCGAACCCGCGACCTCACGCATCAGAAACTTGCGAGCCAACCATCAAGACCACACACAGTTACGCAGTGCGATCGGCAAAAAAAAAAAAAAATTGCCCGTTGCTGGATTCGAACCCGCGACCACACGCACCAGAATCTTGCATGCAACCATCTAGACCACACACAGTTACGCGGAGCGATCGGCAAATGAGACTTTTATTGATGCCGGCCTTCTGCTGCGTCAGTTCAACATTTTATTTGGAATTCTAAGCGCCCACAACTTTATATGGGAGATTCAAACTCCTATAACTTCTTTGTTTATTTAAATTTATAGGGTAGATCTGTACTATGGTAAGCTATTATTATTATTTCCCTATTTTTCTTAAAATGCAATAGTTTGGGGGCGGTGGGCGTGGCATCCAAAAGTTAAAAATCAAACATTCTCCGTAATGTTACCAGGCATCTTACTTTCAAATTTGGCGCTTCTAGCTTTTCTAGTTTTCTTTTAAACTATAAAAATATGTTTTTTAGAGGCGGTGGGCGTGGCATCCAAAATTCTAAAATCCAACTTCTGCATAATGGTGCAAGACACCCTCCTACCAAATTTGGTGCGTTTATCTCTTTTCGTTATTGAATTATTTGGAAAAAATCGAAATACGCATTTATCGATTTGCGGAGGCGGTGGGCGTGGCACATCAAGTTTGAAATAAACTTCTTGTGTGTATTGAATACACGCACACTCCCACCAAGTCTGGTGCCTCTACCTCTTTTAATAGCTGAGATCTGTGTGTTCATACAGACGGACAGACGGACATGACCAAATCGACTCGGCTATTGATGCTGATCAAGAATATATATACTTTGTATGGTCAGCCACGCCTCCTTCTGCCTGTTACATACATTTGCACAAAGTTAATATACCATTTTTTACCCATTTTCAATGGGTAAATGGTATAATGATTTTCCCGCTTTCCTTTTGAAATTTCCTGATCTTTGTTTGCTATAAACCTCACGGAATCGATTTTTGGCCACGTAAATTTACCTCACGGAGCCCGAGACCTTTGCAACGAATGCAAAACCGTGGAATTTTTCAATAAATGAAAGAACCGTACTGCTCAGAGAACAAAATTAGACTGTCGATTTATTATGTGAACTGTGTATAGGTTTATTATATTTTAACGTGTTCGTCAAAGGTTCCTTGACAAGACATAAGCAAAAACTTCCTGAGGTAAGCCAGTCACCCCTGATTCCTTTCTATTGGAAAGCTCTCTCCTTGAACTTATGTTTGTCGGCCCGGTCGGTTTTTAATCGGCAGTGAAAGTTAAAACTCAATTTTTTATATGATGTTTCATTCCACATTTTAAGTCTCTAGCTTCTCTTACATTCCAGACTTCTGTGTGTTCACAAAGGGCGTTTGATTATTGCATTGAAAAGTTATACATGTGTAAACATGGAGTTCACTAACGCAGTAATTCGCGCTGTTTTAAAGTTTTTAAAGGTAAATTTGCTAGAGAAACATTCCGTGAGATTATTGGTGTTTTAGGAGATGGTACTCTATCACTTCGAACCGTTTGAAGCTGGCGATCGACCAGAAGCGATCAGAATTGGCCAACAGAAAGCGTGTAGTGTTTTACCAAGACAACGTCAGAAAACACACTTCTTTGATGACTCTTCAGATGATATGGGAGTTCAGATGGGAGATTTTTTATCACATCCACCATATAGCCCGGATATAGCGCCAACTGATTACCACATGTTCCTGTCCATGGCGAATACCCTTACTGGTGTAAAGTTGGGCTCAAAAGAGGCCTGTGAAAAGTGGCTGTCCGAGTTTTTCGCAAATAAGGAGAGAAGTTTCTACGATGGGAGTAATATGAAGTTGCCGTCTGAATGAGAACACATTATCGAACAAAAGGGCGCATATTTGAGCTAAATCCGTTCACTGTATCAATTTTATAAAGCACTAGGAAACCCGCCGAACTCCGTTTCGCCACCAGATGGCTTTATTTCTTTTGGTGATTAAAAGATGAATTTTTTTTTTGTTTTTTATTTAAAAAGGAAAAATTGTACTTTATTTCACAACAGTAATGAACTCATTTCAACTACAAAAATAAAGTGCGTTCTAGTTGAATTTCTTTAAGTTAATGGAAGTGAATACTAAATCGTACGTGTCCGCAAATTATCCGTGTCATTGAAGTGCTCTTTGGTAAATTAAATTAAATTAAATTTATTTCCACCAAATCCCGCCAAATCCCACCAAAGTCCGTTAATTGCCACCAAATCCCTCCTAACCAAATCCCACCAAATCCCGCGAAATTCTACCAAATTCCGCCAAAATGCCTGTTGGAATTGAATGAAAAATTGAACATTACACGTGATTGATTTGACGGGCTCCTATTAAAATGTGAGGAAAGATACCATTTACCCTATTCGAAGAAATAATACAAAATAAAATAAATGGTATAAAAATAAAAAAAAAGCAATTTACATTAAGAAAAAAAAATCGCCCCGCGCCAGATTCGAACCCAAGAACTCTCACGAACTTTGTAACTTACGAGTCGGACCTCTAACCACTAGACCACACAAGTTTACGCCATGCGATCGGCAAATTAGGCTTTTATTGACGCGGGCCCTCTACTGCGTCGATTTAACGTTTTGGTTAGGAATCGCTAGCGCCCATAACTTTGTTTGGGGAATTCCAACTCCTATAACTTCTTTGTTATTAAAAAATAAAAATTGAATAAAGCTACAGTCGAGTGCACTCGACAGTAAGTTATAATTTACCTTTGGCTGCTAAAAATAATTCTTAATATTAATTACTTTTATTCGAATTAATACCAACGCATCGCATATTTCCGAAATTAAATACACATGCATTGACGCTAATGGCACATGCCGACTGCACGCCGATTGTGCGTGCGCAGTCGGCGCAAGCATTGAAGCCGAGCCTCTGCTCCGTCTTTGCTGCTGTATGCAAAACTTCTCGCGCCTAGGAACAGACCATCGGCTTCAGTGGTTTGTTGTGAGAGTTGTCAGCTCTATAACTAAATGTCCCCGGTTCGAATCCCAGCGCAGTCTTCTTTTTTTTGTATTGCTTAGAAAAAGTTTTTGGTTTTTCTTATTTTTTTTTGCATAATATATTTTTCATATAGCGCATAATTATTTAAAAAAAAAAAAATTGCCCAGCGCAGAATTCGAACCCGCGACCTCACGCATCAGAAACTTGCGAGCCAACCATCAAGACCACACACAGTTACGCAGTGCGATCGGCAAAAAAAAAAAAAAAAATTGCCCGTTACTGGATTCGAACCCGCGACCACACGCACCAGAATCTTGCATGCAACCATCTAGACCACACACAGTTACGCGGAGCGATCGGCAAATGAGACTTTTATTGATGCCGGCCTTCTGCTGCGTCAGTTCAACATTTTAGTTGGAATTCTAAGCGCCCACAACTTTATATGGGAGATTCAAACTCCTATAACTTCTTTGTTTATTGTCCGATCGGATTGAAATTTATAGGGTAGATCTGTACTATGGTAAGCTACAAGAGTGTTAAAAAAAATGTTTTGTTATTTCCCTATTTTTCTTAAAATGCAATAGTTTGGGGGCGGTGGGCGTGGCATCCAAAAGTTGAAAATCAAACATTCTCCGTAATGTTACCAGGCATCTTACTTTCAAATTTGGCGCTTCTAGCTTTTCTAGTTTTCTTTTAAACTATAAAAATGTGTTTTTTAGAGGCGGTGGGCGTGGCATCCAAAATTCTAAAATCCAACTTCTGCATAATGTTGCAAGACACCCTTCTACCAAATTTGGTGCGTTTATCTCTTTTCGTTATTGAATTATTTGGAAAAAATCGAAATACGCATTTATCGATTTGCGGAGGCGGTGGGCGTGGCACATCAAGTTTGAAATAAACTTCTTGTGTGTATTGAATACACGCACACTCCCACCAAGTCTGGTGCCTCTACCTCTTTTAATAGCTGAGATCTGTGTGTTCATACAGACGGACAGACGGACATGACCAAATCGACTCGGCTATTGATGCTGATCAAGAATATATATACTTTGTATGGTCAGCCACGCCTCCTTCTGCCTGTTACATACATTTGCACAAAGTTAATATACCATTTTTTACCCATTTTCAATGGGTAAATGGTATAATGATTTTCCCGCTTTCCTTTTGAAATTTTTCCTGATCTTTGTTTGCTATAAACCTCACGGAATCGATTTTTGGCCACGTAAATTTACCTCACGGAGCCCGAGACCTTTGCAACGAATGCAAAACCGTGGAATTTTTCAATAAATGAAAGAACCGTACTGCTCAGAGAACAAAATTAGACTGTCGATTTATTATGTGAACTGTGTATAGGTTTATTATATTTTAACGTGTTCGTCAAAGGTTCCTTGACAAGACATAAGCAAAAACTTCCTGAGGTAAGCCAGTCACCCCTGATTCCTTTCTATTGGAAAGCTCTCTCCTTGAACTTATGTTTGTCGGCCCGGTCGGTTTTTAATCGGCAGTGAAAGTTAAAACTCAATTTTTTATATGATGTTTCATTCCACATTTTAAGTCTCTAGCTTCTCTTACATTCCAGACTTCTGTGTGTTCACAAAGGGCGTTTGATTATTGCATTGAAAAGTTATACATGTGTAAACATGGAGTTCACTAACGCAGTAATTCGCGCTGTTTTAAAGTTTTTAAAGGTAAATTTGCTAGAGAAACATTCCGTGAGATTATTGGTGTTTTAGGAGATGGTACTCTATCACTTCGAACCGTTTGAAGCTGGCGATCGACCAGAAGCGATCAGAATTGGCCAACAGAAAGCGTGTAGTGTTTTACCAAGACAACGTCAGAAAACACACTTCTTTGATGACTCTTCAGATGATATGGGAGTTCAGATGGGAGATTTTTTATCACATCCACCATATAGCCCGGATATAGCGCCAACTGATTACCACATGTTCCTGTCCATGGCGAATACCCTTACTGGTGTAAAGTTGCGCTCAAAAGAGGCCTGTGAAAAGTGGCTGTCCGAGTTTTTCGCAAATAAGGAGAGAAGTTTCTACGATGGGAGTAATATGAAGTTGCCGTCTGAATGAGAACACATTATCGAACAAAAGGGCGCATATTTGAGCTAAATCCGTTCACTGTATCAATTTTATAAAGCACTAGGAAACCCGCCGAACTCCGTTTCGCCACCAGATGGCTTTATTTCTTTTGGTGATTAAAAGATGAATTTTTTTTTTGTTTTTTATTTAAAAAGGAAAAATTGTACTTTATTTCACAACAGTAATGAACTCATTTCAACTACAAAAATAAAGTGCGTTCTAGTTGAATTTCTTTAAGTTAATGGAAGTGAATACTAAATCGTACGTGTCCGCAAATTATCCGTGTCATTGAAGTGCTCTTTGGTAAATTAAATTAAATTAAATTTATTTCCACCAAATCCCGCCAAATCCCACCAAAGTCCGTTAATTGCCACCAAATCCCTCCTAATCCTACCAAATCCCACCAAATCCCGCGAAATTCTACCAAATTCCGCCAAAATGCCTGTTGGAATCGAATGAAAAATTGAACATTACACGTGATTGATTTGACGGGCTCCTATTAAAATGTGAGGAAACTCATAACTTATTTTTTGAAATAAAAAACAAGTAAGGAAAGCTACAGTCGAGCGCGCGCGACTGTAAGATACCATTTACCCTATTCGAAGAAATAATACAAAATAAAATAAATGGTATAAAAATAAAAAAAAAGCAATTTACATTAAGAAAAAAAAATCGCCCCGCGCCAGATTCGAACCCAAGAACTCTCACGAACTTTGTAACTTACGAGTCGGACCTCTAACCACTAGACCACACAAGTTTACGCCATGCGATCGGCAAATTAGGCTTTTATTGACGCGGGCCCTCTACTGCGTCGATTTAACGTTTTGGTTAGGAATCGCTAGCGCCCATAACTTTGTTTGGGGAATTCGAACTCCTATAACTTCTTTGTTATTAAAAAATAAAAATTGAATAAAGCTACAGTCGAGTGCACTCGACAGTAAGTTATAATTAACCTTTGGCTGCTAAAAATAATTCTTAATATTAATTACTTTTATTCGAATTAATACCAACGCATCGCATATTTCCGAAATTAAATACACATGCATTGACGCTAATGGCACATGCCGACTGCACGCCGATTGTGCGTGCGCAGTCGGCGCAAGCATTGAAGCCGAGCCTCTGCTCCGTCTTTGCTGCTGTATGCAAAACTTCTCGCGCCTAGGAACAGACCATCTGCTTCAGTGGTTTGTTGTGAGAGTTGTCAGCTCTATAACTAAATGTCCTGGGTTCGAATCCCAGCGCAGTCTTCTTTTTTTTGTATTGCTTAGAAAAAGTTTTTGGTTTTTCTTATTTTTTTTGCATAATATATTTTTCATATAGCGCAAAATTATTAAAAAAAAAAAAAATTGCCCAGCGCAGGATTCGAACCCGCGACCTCACGCATCAGAAACTTGCGAGCCAACCATCAAGACCACACACAGTTACGCAGTGCGATCGGCAAAAAAAAAAAAAAAATTGCCCGTTGCTGGATTCGAACCCGCGACCACACGCACCAGAATCTTGCATGCAACCATCTAGACCACACACAGTTACGCGGAGCGATCGGCAAATGAGACTTTTATTGATGCCGGCCTTCTGCTGCGTCAGTTCAACATTTTAGTTGGAATTCTAAGCGCCCACAACTTTATATGGGAGATTCAAACTCCTATAACTTCTTTGTTTATTGTCCGATCGGATTGAAATTTATAGGGTAGATCTGTACTATGGTAAGCTACAAGAGTGTTAAAAAAAATGTTTTGTTATTTCCCTATTTTTCTTAAAATGCAATAGTTTGGGGGCGGTGGGCGTGGCATCCAAAAGTTGAAAATCAAACATTCTCCGTAATGTTACCAGGCATCTTACTTTCAAATTTGGCGCTTCTAGCTTTTCTAGTTTTCTTTTAAACTATAAAAATGTGTTTTTTAGAGGCGGTGGGCGTGGCATCCAAAATTCTAAAATCCAACTTCTGCATAATGTTGCAAGACACCCTTCTACCAAATTTGGTGCGTTTATCTCTTTTCGTTATTGAATTATTTGGAAAAAATCGAAATACGCATTTATCGATTTGCGGAGGCGGTGGGCGTGGCACATCAAGTTTGAAATAAACTTCTTGTGTGTATTGAATACACGCACACTCCCACCAAGTCTGGTGCCTCTACCTCTTTTAATAGCTGAGATCTGTGTGTTCATACAGACGGACAGACGGACAGACAGACGGACATGACCAAATCGACTCGGCTATTGATGCTGATCAAGAATATATACTTTGTATGGTCTGCCACGCCTCCTTCTGCCTGTTACATACATTTGCACAAAGTTAATATACCATTTTTTACCCATTTTCAATGGGTAAATGGTATAATGATTTTCCCGCTTTCCTTTTGAAATTTTTCCTGATTTTTGTTTGCTATAAACCTCACGGAATCGATTTTTGGCCACGTAAATTTACCTCACGGAGCCCGAGACCTTTGCAACGAATGCAAAACCGTGGAATTTTTCAATAAATGAAAGAACCGTACTGCTCAGAGAACAAAATTAGACTGTCGATTTATTATGTGAACTGTGTATAGGTTTATTATATTTTAACGTGTTCGCCAAAGGTTCCTTGTAGTAGCCGGAACTGTGTTGTTTCCAAGTGGCCATTCACAGTTTTCAAATGCGCAAACGATTTTGGGCCACGTACGTTAACCTCACGGAGCCCGAGACCTTTCCAACGATGCATGATATTGCTTCTTCGCTGAACGACAATGTCTCGCGATTTGGTTTGATCGCCAACAATAATTGCAGCAACATCACTGGGTGCATTGAATCTTCGCACATGTTCACCTGTTGGGGTACAGTCCGCTCTTATGATAAATTTGTGCGTATCCAATGGCATTCGCTCCAATGCTGTTTTGAACATATTAACCAAAATAATTCATCCATCAATCCATCAATAATTAGTCTCTTTACCTGTTGTGTACCATGTATATTGCACCGCACATTAAGCTGATCCACCATCGACGAAATGAAATATATTTTCAGAAATTGATGCGGTTTATCTGATGTTGGCGCCATTGAACCATGCAAATGATATATTTGTGTAACTTCTGATCATGTGATGGTGTAATATGTAGTATATGTAGTGGTTATGTGTTGCAATTTATTGTATTGGTTTGAGTGATTGATTATGTGTGTAGTATCTTTTACCTTGCAAGTCGGCATGAAGCCGCCTTCTCGAATGATATTAGCTCCAAAAAAAGTCATGCGAAAGCAGTTCTTATATTCAAGGATGTGTTGAAGAAAATGGCTGGAATCGGGATCACTTCCATCGAACAATTGTTTCAGTGGCTGTGGTGGTGTAAGTAATGGATCCAGTTTGACTTTTCCATTTGCGCAGCACAATCCAGCATTAGTCGTCATTGGCCCAATATCACAATGTTCATCATCACTGTAGTTCGCAGTGGCAGTCCAATATGAGGACTGCCAAACGATTTTATGATGCGTTTTCTCAATCGGGCATTTTCTCTTATTGTATTTTGTCTTTCTTCGCTTAAGTTCTGTGAATAATCTTGTCTTGTGCGGCGGCCCATGTTCGCACGTCGTACTTTAGGCATTTTGGACTATGGACAGAGTGGTGAATTTAACTTCCAAATCCCGCCAAAACCCTCCAAATCCCGCCAAATCACGCCGAAATCCTCCAAATCCCGCCAAAAACCCTTTAAACCCCTCCAAATCCCGACAAAATGCCTGCTGTTGGAATTGAATGAAAATTTGCACAATACACCAAATCCCGCCAAATCCATCCAAATCCCGCCAATTCTCGCTAAATCCCGTCAATTCTCGCCAAATCCCCCAAATCCCGCCAGAATGCCTGCTGTTGGAATTGAATGAAAATTTGCACAATACACGTGTTTGATTTGACGTTCTCCAAAAAAAAAAGTGACGAAACGTTTAACTTATTTTAAAATAAAAAAATGATTTTCCCGCTTTCCTTTTGATTTTTCAAAAAATGGAAGACCCTTTATGTTCAGAGAACAAAATTGGACTGTCGATTTATTTTGTGAACTGTGTTTAGGTGTATTATTAAAATTTGTCGTGTTCGTCATAGGTTCCTTGTAGTAGCCGGAACTGTGTTGTTTCCAAATGGCCATTCACAGTTTTCAAATGCGCAAACGATTTTGGGCCACGTACCTTAACGACACGGAGCCCGAGACCTTTCCAACGAATGCAAAACCGTGGAAATCGGTTTGTGAGTTCTGGCGTTTAATCGTCAGGCAGAAAATTCGGACTTATTTTTATATCGTAGATAATAAAGAGCGAAAAGGCGGCCTGGTACATCAAAGTTGCAAATCAAATCAAAACTCCTCCAGTCGAGCTCCATAGATTGAAATTTCCCATCACAAATCATAGCCAAATATATGTAACATACAAATGGGGTTTTCAAATCTAAAGATTATATAGTCGAGATCATTTGCCTAAAGTTCCTTTTTAAGTTATTAATTATTTCCATGTTTTTAATATTTCAGATCAAACTTACTGCGATATCACAGGGATTAAATGCTTGAGTGCAGGTGAAATAACTTATTTTAGCAATATACATACATAACTTAATTAATTGCTTAGAGTAATGACGTGGTATTGATCTCAGTCTGTCCACGATTGTAAACGCTTTGATGCTGCGGGAGCCACACCCCATTATACCTCTCATTCCGCATTGCCAATGCCTATGCCTTTTTCCTTAACACCGAACTGTATAGTGACCTACGGTCCAACGCTGATGCCGCGACAGAGTTCTCTGTACAGAAATACAAAAAAAAAAAACTTCGTCGGCGTCTGACAAGGTACTTTCGACTCAAAGGGGTGGGGGATCTCCAACAAATGAATCTGGGACTGAATAGGTGTGATAAACAAATTATGATTATAAAAATTAAATTACATACTACTGTGAGCAAAAAGTAAGGTGAATTTTTAATTTAAAATTCGCCGGCTTAAGATGGCGAACTAGTTCTTTTTTCTCGAGTTGGCAGGACTGTTGATGACATTTGGCGGGAATTTTATGTTAATGTCGGTATGAGTACTAAATTTATGCCAAGTCAAATCTCGTTTGGTACCGAAAACGTGGCACACTGCACTCGTTCTTCGTGAAGAGATAAAAAAAAATCGACGAGGGCCCTCATGGCTATACCGAAAGGGCGTGTTTCGAGGATTTGAAAAAACGTTGGCATAAGTGTATTTTATCGGGAGGGGATTACTTTGAAGGGGATGAAATTAATTTAGGAGAATAAATAAAGAATTTTGGCTTTACAAAAATATTCACAGTAGTATATAGCATTGCTGCTTCGCTATTGGCTACTATTCAGTTCTATTCTATTAACTTAGGCATTCAAATTGACTCAAACCTGGAAATTTCTGCAAGGTTCTACTTTTCCTCTATCGTCAAGCGCAGCACCACTGCGCTTTATTTATTATATTTTGTTGTGCTTATTTTTTTGTATTTTATTTTATCCTTTGGTACAGTTCTTGCAATTTCCTCGAGTGATTGTACTCCTTTTTCCAGTGTACAGTGCAATTCGTGACTTCGTGAACTTTGCCATCCTCCTCAACCCACTATGCAATTCTTGTTTCGCATGACTTGTGGCACTCACGACAAATATCTTAATCCTTTTATTATATTCGAAAAACTGAAAATCCATAGTCTAGCAAATGCTTATAAAATAGTATACAACGCCAAAGGCGATTATCAAATAATTAGTTAAACTGCACTTAAGATTATAATTCAAAACGGCTTACGTACATATTTGTTGCAGTCGCATTGGCCAAAATTCTAATAATTTAGAATGGTCAATGTGTATCGCTTTGCACATTGTGACGTCATTGTGCTGACGTCACAGCTGCAGCGACAAGCGACCATATACCGGCTGCGGCATCTGCCGAAACTAAGAGGTCCGCCACCTGGCGGCCTCAATAGATATTAAGCGTACTTATAAGAGAGTTTAGGGAAAGCGAGATCAGCCAATGCAAAACTGCAGTTGTGAACTCACCACGTGCTTTCGTTGTGGTGAGGGCAAGAGAGGCTTCGCAAGGAACGCAGAAACGGCGGCTCGCTCTCTTGCGTTCGAGGCGGCCAAGCGTGCACACGTGTGCGAATATTAAGCGGTGTCAATTAATTAGAGGAGAAGAATTAAAGTGAAAGAATTAAAGTGAAAAGAATTTAAACAAAAGTGTGGGAACTTTACGGAAGAAATCACAGTGAGTGCGTTTTTATTTCTTCAGAACACTTTTGATAATGTCGCTGGCGTCTCGGCGACTTACAAATTTTCTTGTAAGGCGGCCCTGGTCAGACTGAGTTTTGCACCCCGGCCTTTTAGATTTCCTCACAAGTGGCGCCTGAGCAGGGACGCTCAGGCGTTAGTAGGCGTGGTAGTTTGTCGGAATAAAGCCCCGACAGCTACCACCAACTCGTGGACACATCCTCCCCATTTTTTTTCGCGCATGAAATTTCATAATAATAAAAATTTGATATATATATATATATATACATATACACATGTATACTAACATAAATATAAAAGTGGAAAATTAAAAGTGCGCGTCGGGTATACCCTATCATACCCTAGAAACATAGCGAACGAAAAACACGACGTCCGGTCCGGCAGGCGCCGTGCGCAACGAAAGTGACGGTGAAAGAAGACGCACCGATCACCTAACGGGCCAGCCTTCAAACGCAAGAGCACGCGTCGAGTGAAGCGGAGAGCGAGGGGGGTAACAGCGAGAGAGAGTCGCTGCACTCCGAAACGAACATCGAATCGAATGTCGAGCGTGGTACAGCCCCGACAAGCGAGGTCGGGTGAGAGCGTGCGCGACTCAGAGAGTGCAGCCGAGCCTGCACAGTGGGACCAGGTCGGTCGAGAAACCGACTCCAGGAAATAAATAAAATAAATTCAATAATAAATAAAATAAAATAAAAATAAAATAAAATAAATCATAATTAAAAATAAAATAAAATTAAATTAAATAAAATAAGATAAAACTAAAATAAAATAAACCAAAATAACATAAGAAATCGACTGCGAGAGATCCTGAGTTTAACTAAAGAGAAAAAAAAGAGAAAGAGGAAAAAAAAGGAAAGGATCGCAGCAGACGAAAATAAACAAATAAATATAATAAAATAATAATAATATCATGGAGAAACCCTAGGCGAGCGGACTGGAGAAGAAGAGGTGCGACAACCCTGGAGCGGCTACGCGGTGGATCCGCTTCTGCCACAGAGAGGATCTGGAAGGTGTTGTACAGGAGTTAGGACTGGACGCCGAGGGAAGAATGGATGAACTGTGTCGCCGTCTAGCCGCTTTCATTAAAGAAGACAAGCACAGTCCGGCTATTTGGAACAAAGTGACCGAGTGGGACCCGATTCACGAAAGGAGCAGCGAGCATGGAGGTTGCAGCGAGTGAGTCGCTGAGGACTGGAGCTGACGCAAAGGTTTGGCAGAGATTGCCGAGCACTGGCTCCAATACTCTGCCGCCTCCGGATTTCTCTCCTGTAGGCAGAGTTCGCACAGCAGGTGCGCTGAGGACACCCGTCGGAACGAAGGAAAGTGGATGGAGCACCCAGCAGACGACCCTACTGGAATCGGAGAGTGCGCGTGCCTGCGTAATTCCGGAGTTGGTACGCAGATGGGGCATTCGGGTTGACGGCAAGGAGGATCCGCTGGCGTGCTACGGCGGCGACCTGGACCACTTGCCGAGGGCAATGAGTGAGGCGCAGACGGACTGTGCGGCACGCTGGTTCACGGTCAGTGGCCTAAAAGAAGCGTCGTGGGACGCATTCCAAAAGGAATTTTTGGAGTTCTTCTTGCCCCCTCAATACTTCGACAGAATGGAAGACGAGATCCGTGCCCGTATTCAGCATCCAGGCGAACCATTTGAGGACTTCGTGCTGGGGAGCTCCGACGCATCTACGAGAACTCCGCGCCAGAATACCGGATCCACATCCGGCGAAGCGACTTCTCGACCTTTTCGCAGCTCGTCCAAATGGCTGCGGAGTACGAGATCGTCAGGAGTCAGGAGAGTGCGTATGCTTCGATATTTCAGCAGTATAGTCGAAGTAGCGATGAAGTGATGTCTCCCCGCGCAACGAACCCCTTCTGTGCGCAGAATCCCTCTACGTCACCACCACGTTTGGAGCAATTAGAGGATCCTGCAGGACGAGATCGGAGCAGTACTGCAGTTCGTGCTACGGATGTGGCGAGGAGGGCCACTTCGCGAGGGAGTGCCTTCTACGAGGAGTGACGCGAGGAGGCGACGACCCAGTGGGCAACCGGCTCCAGGTTGCGGCTTCGTCTAAATTGGGAGTAGACGAGTGCCGAACGGACCAACTCCCGGACTTGAAATACCCCCTGAAGGTACACGAAGGCCGGATCATCGCTACTGTCAGTGTCGGGCAGCGGATGATCACGGCGACGGTCGACACATGGACGACGCGGAGTTTGGTAAGCGAGGAATTGGCGAAACTGATCGCCTCGGAGGGCGAAGTGGTGAAGGCGGACGCCAGTATCAAATTGGCGGACGGATCGGCGGTAGATGTAAGGAGCATCCTACGGATTCGCGTCGGATTGGCTGGCGACGAGGTCACCATGGACATGCTCGTCATGACCCCGATGCTGGATAAACTAATCCTAGGAATGGATTACCTAAATAAGATTGGTGCCATGATCCAGTGCGGGGCGTCGGAAATAACGTTGGGTACAGTGGATGCAAAGATGGCAGCAGGGGGGTCGAGAAACCACCGCAGGAAGCGGCGACGGCGTGGCTCGTAGGATGGTCAACGGCGCAGGCCTCTGGAGGTTGGACAGGGAACACCTCCAAGGAAGGCTACGCCAGCAGGATCAGCGATGGGAATGGAGACATCGAGGAAAAAGGAGCGGCAGCATCTGTGGGTCCAGGAAGCACCCTCATGGCAGGCTAAGCCGACGGAATCGGTGCAGGAAAAAGAAGGCATTCGGCAGCCCCTGAGCGTCCAGGAAGCACCCTTATGGCAGGCTAGGCCGACGGAATTGCAGCAGGAGAAGGAACGAGCGGAGGGAAGCAGTCGGCAGCCTCTGAAGGTTCAAGGGTCACCTCCATGGCAGGCTAAGACGACAGGCTCGAGACAGGAAGAGGCACCGGGGCGTGCCAAGGTTGATGGAGAGGTTGCCTCCGCATCAGGAAGTGGCGGAGGGAACTCCTCGGCGAGTAAGACTCCCCAGGAGAGGAGGAGAGAGAAGGTGAGGTTCGCAGTGAGGAGTGGACCATCTAAAGGTAACCCAGTGGTAGAGACAAGGAATTCTTCCCATGGTCGAGACCTGGAAATAGAGTCGGAAGCCCGTTTGCAAGGAATGGCAGAGTTAGCGACGGAGACGGTTGGAGGAATCGTTGGAAACGAGAAGGTATGGCCCGAGGATTTAGAGTCGGCATACCAAGAGTTTCGCCAGGAGGAGTTGCAGCTGGGGAGAGTGGAAGAATCACCCTGCAAGTGGATTACGGCCCTACCCGGGAAAATTGGGAGAAAATCACGATTGCCCTTGTGTCAAGAGGCGACACCGGGATCGGTCAGCATCCCTCAGACGCCGACGGAAAGGGCGAAGAAGCTAAGGGAGACATCGTCCGAGTGAAGATGCAGCGTGCCTCTCGCGATCAAGGAAGGCACCGCAACCCTTGCCGCGTGAGGACGTATCGGTTGTCCAACGCAAGCGAAGGCTTCGCGGCCAAGCTCGGTGCGAAGTACGAGGAACCTTTCTCCCCCAATATCGTACGGCTGCTGAAGGAAGGAGAGAAGAAGAGCAAAGTGGCCAACGTTGCACAACTGAAACATTACCACCGGCACGAAAACGACGCTGGCGACGGTGATGAAGTCGAGGCTATTGCGGAAGAGCGGCAAGATAAACGCTCCCGCAACGCCTTCCGCGGAGGGGAGCAACACTAAACTAACCTGTCTAATTATTTGAAATTACATTCCCTAGGTGATAGAGAACGAGACGATTTGGGTCAGCAGCGAAGACGAGTTCATCCGAATGGGGAAGGCAAATCACCGGGTCCCCCCCCGGTGGTTTCAGCCCCGTAGGATGATCCGGTGGCTGTCTCTGTCCTATTCGTAGCGGTGAGCGGCACGTCAAATCAGAGGAAGATCGAAAAGAAGAATGCGAAAGGGTCCAGATGACAGGAATTAGCCGAGAGAGCCTTCCCGAAGGTGGGCAGAAAGAGAGGCACGGCCAAACCAATGGCCTAGGCTTGACGAATGACAGTAATCGCAAGGGCGATACCAGCGAGGAAACACTGCGCAACGTGCGCACAACGGGCAGGGATTGCCGGTAGGACCGTGCCAACCAAGGCGAGGGAGTTCAGGAAAACGTGGAGGCCAGGAAGAGCCTCAGAGCGACGAGCTACGACGATGGAACAGCAGGACGGGAACCGTTGCATACCAGCGAGGGGACGTTTCGGCGAAGTTCGCCTCTCTTTCCGGAAGAAAGGAGGGGGGGAGGGTGTGACGCGAGCGCCTCCAACGCCCAGCTGTTGTCGTTGCTGACGTCACAGCTGCAGCGACAAGCGACCATATACCGGCTGCGGCAACTGCCGAAACTAAGAGGTCCGCCACCTGGCAAAGCGAGATCAGCCAATGCGAAACTGCAGTTGTGAACTCACCACGAGCTTTCGTTGTGGTGAGGGCAAGAGAGGCTTCGCAAGGAACGCAGAAGCGGCGGCTCGCTCTCTTGCGTTCGAGGCGGCCAAGCGTGCACACGTGTGCGAATATTAAGCGGTGTAAATTAATAAGAGTTAGAGATAGAATTAAAGTGAAAGAATTAAAGTGAAAAGAATTTAAACAAAAGTGTGGGAACTTTACGGAAGAAATCACAGTGAGTGCGTTTTTATTTCTTCAGAACACTTTTGACCCCCCCCCCCCCTTTCCGTCCTCTCGTTCGTCCGGCTGGTCGGACGTAATTTTCCACATCAGGCGACTTTGTCAGTGTGTGTCGGCACGTGCCGTATGACGAGATAGTTGTAGGCGCAGAAGTGGTCGACTTGACGGACAACAGTGTAGGTTAGGGTAGTCCCGAGGTGCCTAATGTCGCTGGTGTCTCGGCGACTTACAAATTTTCTTGTAAGGCGGCCCTGGTCAGACTGAGTTCCGCACCCCGGCCTTTTAGATTTCCTTATAACATTTAAGGCAATTCAGCAAATCGACCTTAATCACTGTTTTATATTGAATTGAAAAAACGTTGGCACAATTGTGTTGGGGTCGGGGGATTACTTTGGGGTACGAAATAGATGTTGGATAATAATTTAATAATTTTCAAATGATATATAAAGTCTTATTATTTTTTGGCTAATAGACCCCAATAAATTAACTTCGCAATTTAATATTTCTCGACTTCTAATTAGCGTCAAATGTCTTTTCGCCTGCCACTCAAATGCATTTACTCCACCGGTTTGAACAATAGCAGCGTATCTACACCCACATACCTGCCACATAAACACACTTACTCTTCGCATTTGTCACAGTAAACAAATAACTACTTAGCCACTTAATGTAAACATCTCCTTGCGTTATAAACAAATGTCTTCAAGCATTAAAAGGTTTTAATATCCCAATACTGTACAACTGCAGACACAGCTCAAATCATGATTGTTCTTATTGATCTCATTTTGGACACTCAATTTCTCAATTGAGTTCTTTCGCCCAATCGAGGGATGCTGAACATCAGCGTAGTTTGTAAGTTTGAGCTTTAAGCTGAATCTTGTAAGGAGCAGACCTATCTCTCCCAGTTCGCGTTCACGCTATTTTATTAATAAATAAATTTATATTGCGCTTTACAAAGTGCTATCACCGAATTGTTATTCTATAATATTTACTTCCAACTTTAATGTGAAGAAATCGAACTTCGAACTTCCACAGATTACAGTCGAGACAGTTTAAATAACACTTTGACTCTTTTCCAAACATCTAGCGATAGATACGTGGGTCGTTAAATATGTCTTTAGAAAAAAAAAATAATAATAATTAACACTGTTTTTTGCAGAATTTTTTTTTTATTTTTCAACATAGTCCCCTTTTAGCCTTACACACTTTGCCAAACGTTTTTCAACATTTTTACCCCGTCAAAAAAATAGGATTTCGGATTTCTTCACTCGGATTTTCTAAGGACTTATTGAACGACCCTCGTATAATCAGATTGTGCAGCCACTTACGTCTTCGTTGTAATGCTGCTAATGCGTCCACTGTTGTAAGTTTGTATCCCGCAATGCCCGGCGTAGCTCTTCATTGTAAACAAGTGAAGAAAGCTACAGTCGAGTGCACTCGACAGTAAGATACCATTTACCTTTCGCTGTTAAAAACTAATTCTTAATATTAATTACTTTTATTCGGCGAATAACAACGCATCGCATATTTTCGAGGACAAATTCACATGCATTGACGCTAATGGCACATGCCGACTGCACACTGACTACACGACGACTGTGCGTGCGCAGTCGGCGTGCGCAGTCGGCGTCGGCGTCGGCGTCGGGTCTCTACTGCTGTGAGCGAAACTTCTCGTGCCTATAACTTCTGTGTTTATTGTCCGATCGGATTGAAATTTATAGGGTAGATCTGTACTATGGTAAGCTACAAGAGTGTTAAAAAAAATGTTTTGTTATTTCCCTACTTTTCTTAAAATGCAATAGTGTGGGGGCGGTGGGCGTGGCATCCAAAAGTTGAAAATCAAACATTCTCCGTAATGTTACCAGGCACCTTACTTTCAAATTTGGCGCTTCTAGCTTTTCTAGTTTTCTTTTAAACTATAAAAATGTGTTTTTTAGAGGCGGTGGGCGGGGCATCCAAAATTCTAAAATCCAACTTCTGCATAATGTTGCAAGACACCCTCCTACCAAATTTGGTGCGTTTAACTCTTTTCGTTATTGAATTATTTGGAAAAAATCGAAATACGCATTTATCGATTTGCGGAGGCGGTGGGCGTGGCACATCAAGTTTGAAATAAACTTCTTGTGTGTATTGAATACACGCACACTCCCACCAAGTCTGGTGTCTCTAGCTCTTTTAATAGCTGAGATCTGTGTGTTCATACAGACGGACAGACGGACAGACGGACAGACGGACAGACAGACGGACATGACCAAATCGACTCGGCTATTGATGCTGATCAAGAATATATATACTTTGTATGGTCTGCCACGCCTCCTTCTGCCTGTTACATACATTTGCACAAAGTTAATATACCATTTTTTACCCATTTTCAATGGGTAAATGGTATAAAAACCGCGTATTGCGGACCTATACATATGCTTCCATTACAAAGAGAAGAGAAACTGGCGTTGGCGTCTTACACGCACAGTAGGTATTTTCGATTTAAGGATGGACCGAGTGCCGGAGATGAACTCCCAAATATTGAAAAGGATCTAGTTAATTGAGATAAGCATTAAGCATTTTATTTTCATATGGTCTTTTGTTTCTTATATTGTTTTCCGCTTCGGGATTTCACTTCGTCTCTCATACAAAACTCTCCAACTTGATAAACTGTTTCTCAACTTTGCCTCGCATAAGCGGTTGCTCGGCTAAAGCCCAGGGTAACTGATCTATTGTTTTTAAAGCTAACTAAGCCTAACTTATACTACACTCCAACAAATGACGCTTTCATCCTGCAACGCCAACGCCACAACAATTACTGTGACTGGGACTCTAAAAAGTCCTTGACATGCGGTCAGGTCGTTTGTATCTATTTTAATAGTAGAAGATTTAGTAGTTATTTTTAAAAGGTTTTAGATATATTTAAAAACTTAAGATTGATTGTTACTTTCTTGGGTTTCTAAAAATTTCAAGTTTAACTATTCTTCTGTAATTCTTCATACTAGACTTAACCAAATTTGTTTATTTTTTATTTCAGCTAATATCTACCAAAAAGTAAAGGATTTTGTAAGAACCAATTTAGTTTGCCTGCCTTCTTGTGTGGAGCAACAGATAAACTATGTTGGGTAAGATATTAGTGATTGCTAATTTAAGAATATACAAGAAGTGTTTAAAACCACAAACTCGCTTTATAAATTTTGTGGGACACGTATTTTCGATGTTCGATGTTTGTACCATCTACCCAATGAAAATATAATGTTACCATAGACCTTACTACCAAATTAGGTGTTTCTAGCTTTTCTGGGGTTTTTTTTATTCAAAAAATTCGTTTTATAGGTGGGCGTGGCATCAAAAATTCCAAATCCTACTTCTGCACAATGTTTCAAGGTACGCTCCTATCAAGTTTGATGCATTTATATTTTATTGTTATTGAGTAATTTACAATAAATCGAAAATCGATTTGCGAATAGGGTGGGCGTGGCTCATAAAGTTTGAAATAAACTTTTTATGTGTATTGTATACGCGTACTCTCCCACTAAGTCTGGAGTCTCTAGTTTTTTTAACAGCTAAGATCTGTGTGATCATACAGACGGACATAACCAAATCGACTCGGCTATTGATGCTGATCAAGAATATATATACGTTAAATGGTCTGCCACGCCTCCTTTTGCCTGCTTTGCATGTTTTAACACAGTTCACATATCATATACTACCCATTTTCAATGGGTAAATGGTATACAAATCTATAATCGGAAATACATTGCCAACGAAAATTGAAAAATCAACTTACTTTTTGAACACACCTCGTTTGTATGTAGATCGTCATTTTAATTTAGATTCAAAATCTATCAACGCAAAACATTCAAAATATTTTGATACAAATGTATACAGTGAATCAAAAAAGTTTTGGCACACCTTAGATTTCAAACTTTGCTCCAAGATAACTTTTAATCAGCCCGAAATTAAAAAAAAGTAAAGAATATACTCGTACTTCAATCAACTTATTTCAATATATTTATAACAAAATAAAACTTTAAAATTCAAGGTTGGAGAAAATATAGGGCTAAATAACATAAAAGACACATATTCATGCAAAAAAAGTATTGGCACATAAAAAATTAAAATTAAAAAAAAAAGGAAAAAATAAATGAACTTAAACAAAATTAATATTTAGTAGCACCTCCCTTGGCTTTAATAACAGTTTGCAAACGCCTACGCATACTTTTAACCAAGTTGGCAGTCTCTTGGCTGGTAATATTGTCCCAGATCACATATCTCTTTCTAAATTTCCAGTGTTGTTATAATGATTAATTATATTTCTAACACTGGAAAATTATCTTTGGACAATTTTGCCTATTTCTCTAAAAGATTTGTTTTATACATATAGATTTAATATTACTTTACGCACATCTAAGGAAATTTCTTTTCCGCGACCCATTTAGCTTAGTCTTTGACGAAACTAACATCATTACTGAAAGTCAAGTGCTCTAATTATTCATAACTACGCAATTACTAACGAAGGTCAACACAAAAAAGGATTAATGAAGTTCAGCGTAAAGAGGAATATGCAAAAAACGTATGACGGTTGCCCATACTTTTTTGATGTGTTTCTAGCGGTTTTTTTTTCGTCTGGTGTGTGTGTGGAGTGGGTTACACATATTTGTAATTTTGTGTTTGTATGTGGTTTGCAACAGATTCATTTTTAATATGTACAAACAAGAATTGTACAAAAATGTTTTTTCTTGTATTTGTATGATCTTTATGGTATGGTATGGTTTGGCTTCATTCGTACAGAGTAAAGTTTCTGATCGCGGTCAACTTGGCGACCGCCAGTGCGATCTCTGTCTACGAATGATTGCAAGTTGACACACAGCCTCCTCGTGGCACCTCCTGGGTAACTATCTTAGCATCCGCTAGATAGTGAGCTAATGTGTGCAGCGGGTCACCAGGACTTTAAATGGTTGAGCGCAGGGTTTGGAACCCGCCTCGGAAAAAGAAAACCCAAAGAAAACCAAAGCGAAAGCCTCGGAAAGGATCCCCCCTTATGATGACGACCACCGCAAAACGAAAAAGGACTACGATTTAAGGATATGCACCTGGAATGTCCGAACTCTTAATTGGGAAGGTGCCTCTATCCAACTGGCGGATGCCCTCGAAAAATTAAAGGCTGACATTACCGCCATCCAGGAAATGAGATGGACAGGACAAGGTTGCTCCAAGCGAGCAAATTGTGATATCTACTACAGCTGCCATGCGGAGAGGCGCGAATTTGGATGCGGATTTGTAGTAAGCCGGAGACTTCGCCACCACGTCTCCAATTTCACTCCAGTGAGTGAACGGCTGGCTACAATCCGCGTCAAAGCTAGATTTTTCAATCTTAGCATAATTTGCGCGCACGCCCCGACGGAGGAGAAGGACGATGCTGTTAAGGATGCGTTCTACGCGAGACTCGAGGACACGTACGACCGCTGCCCAAACCACGACGTGAAGATCATCCTCGGGGACTTCAACGCAAAGGTTGGGCGCGAACGCATCTTTGACCGCACCGTCGGCCAATTCAGCCTCCATGAGACCACCTCGAACAATGGTTTCAGGCTGATTGACTTCGCCGCGGCGCGAAACATGGTAGTGAGTAGTACCAGATTTCAACACCTCGACATCCACAAGGCCACATGGCTGTCCCCTGATCAAAAAACGCGCAACCAGATTGATCACGTTGTGATAGACGGAAGGCATGCCTCAAGCGTGATGGACGTGCGTACGTTTCGTGGAGTCAATATAGACTCGGACCACTATCTTGTCGCAGCCAAGATACGCATGCGGCTATGCCGTGCGAAAAACATACGCCCCATCACGCAACGAAAGCTTGACGTCACTAAGCTGCGATCACAACGGACAGCAATGGCCTACTCCACTCACCTCTCGGAACTGCTCCTCCAACCTTCCCCTCACCCTGTTGACGCTGGCGGACTCTGGGCGCACATATCCCACTCCATGCGAGCTGCTGCTGAAACAGCCATTGGGTTCAAGCGCCCTCCCACACGGAACCAATGGTATGACGAGGAGTGTCGCGTCGCAGCTGCGGCAAAAAACGCCGCCTACAGAAAAAAGCTGCAGTCTGGCGCAACGCGAGCCACGTGTGAACGTTACAGGGAGAAAAGGAAGGAAGAGAGGCGACTTTTCAGACGGAAAAAGCGGGAGCAAGAAAAGCGAGAGTGCGAGGAACTTGAGGTGTTGCGAGACAGGAATGATGCTCGAAAATTTTACCAACAAGTCAACCGTCTGACACAAGGTTTCAAGACCGGAGCATCTAACTGTCGAGACGATAATGGAAATCTGGTTACAGATACGCAGTGCACGCTGAGGTTATGGAGGGCGCATTTCTCCAAGCTGCTAGCAGGCGATGACGGCACCAATCCCGCCGATGGAGAAAACAGCCCGATACCACCAATCAACGACAATGTGGATATACCACTACCTAGCCATGACGAGGTCCGAGTTGCGATTACGCGACTCAAAAACAACAAAGCAGCCGGTGCTGATGGACTGCCTGCAGAGTTGTTTAAGGCCGGCGGCGAAGAGCTGATAAGGTGCATGCATCAGCTCTTGTGCAAAATATGGCTAGAAGAAAGCATGCCCAACGATTGGAATCTCAGCGTCCTTTGTCCTGTACTGAAGAAAGGCGACCCGACGATATGTGCCAACTACCGGGGAATCAGCCTGATCACCATCTCATACAAGGTCCTGTCGAGCGTTATATGTGAACGACTGAAGCCGTATGCCAACACACTGATCGGACCTTATCAGTGCGGCTTCAGACCTGGTAAATCCACCATAGACCAGATCTTCACATTGCGCCAAATCCTGGAAAAAACCCACGAAAATGGAATTGACACACACCATCTTTTTGTCGATTACAAAGCTGCATTCGATAGCCCGACGAGGGGAAGCCTATATGCCACCATGTCTGAGTTCGGTATTCCTGCAAAGCTGATACGTCTTTGCAGGATGACATTGAGCAGCACCATCAGCTCTGTCAAGGTAGGAGCGAACCTCTCCGAACCTTTTAATACCGTTCGAGGTTTCAGACAAGGCGACCCTCTGTCGTGCAACCTCTTCAACTTCGTGATGGAAGGGGTTCTGCGGAAAGCCGGTGTTCATCGATATGGCACTATTTTTTATAAAGGTGTCCAGCTCCTTGCTTACGCCGATGACATTGACATCATTGGCCGTAGCAAGCGTGATGTCACTGCTGCATTCTCCGCTATCGAAAAGGAGTCAGCAAAAGTGGGTTTGGCGGTAAACGAGGGCAAGACGAAGTATATGCTGTCGACAAGCAGGGAGACGCGGCGCCTAGACTCCCATGTGGTAGCCGACAGCTATAATTTCGAAGTGGTCAAGGAGTTCACGTACCTTGGCACCGCCATTAACACCAAAAATGACGTCAGCCTGGAGATCAAGCGAAGAATCACACTTGCCAATAGGTGCTACTTTGGTCTGAGTAGGCAAATGTGCAATAGAGACCTCTCTCGCCGAACAAAACTAACACTCTACAAGACACTCATCCTGCCCGTGCTCTTATATGGCGCAGAAGCATGGGTAATTGCACAGACGGATGCAGCAGCGCTTGGGGTGTTCGAGAGAAAAATTCTTCGCAAGATCTTCGGTCCCGTTCGGATTGGGGACGACTTTCGCATTCGGATGAACCACGAGCTGTACGAGTTGTACGACGACGTGGACGTGGTCCGGCGCATCACGATACAACGTCTGCGCTGGCTCGGCCACGTTGTGCGTATGGATGAAGAAGCTCCAGCTCAGAAGGTATTCGAAGCGAGGGTCGACTATGGGCGACGACGAAGGGGACGACCAAATCTCCGTTGGAAGGACCAAGTGGAGAAGGACCTTAGTCTACTGGGGATTTCCAACTGGAGGAGGCGCGCGAAGAGCAGAGGCGCCTGGAGGGAGACGCTGAGGTCGGCCAAAACCCGAAATGGGTTGTAGTGCCACCTAATAAATAATAATGATCTTTACTTTACGATTCATATGTGTGCCAAAACTTTTTTGATTCACTGTATGTCCTGAGTGTATAATCCCCATATAACCACGATTTTCTATTTTATTTAGATGTATTGAAGGCGGATCATCTGGAGAAAATCATGAATTCACCGTTAGTATTGCCAGTTCACCTTCATCTAAATTTCTTCGTGTTATAACGCAAACTAAACTAGATCTAATAGGTGAGTTTCATTTCTATTATCGTGTATTTATACTACCCTCGTGTATTATAAATTGACTTGTAGATACTTTAAACGGAGTTTTCCTTTCATGTTTATATACTTTATACGTATATACATATATATATGAATATAAGATGTGATATACCGTCAGGTGCACGCGGTTGTAAGATACAATTTAACTAACTAAAACTTTAACTAAAACTAATTCCCAAAAAAACTCATAACTAATGAATTCCAAAAAACGCGTTGCATCGCACTTGTTCACTTTCTTTACTTGTTGAAATTGTTAGACAGCATAGCAAAAGTTGTAAGTCGTTTATAGTTTTATTTCATTCACCCACAAGTATAGTATACATTTATTTCTAACTTTGAGTGCACATCTACAGTCCTAAAAAGCCGGGTCGATTATTAGGTCGATTGCAATTTGCCATTATCTAGTGATATAATCGGGAAGTAGTTTTAAAATTAATTTGTAATTAATTTAATATGTAAATATAATTTATATCGAAAAGATGGACTGACTGATATCAGTCTACTGTACTTTTCCTTACTTGTTTACTGATTTTATTACAGTTGCTGTTGGCGGAGTCATTGGTCTTTTTACAGGAGCATCTCTACTTAATATCTTGGAACTTATTTCAATATTACTTTATAAGATACGACAGTATTTTGAATAGCTTTATTGATATTAATAAATGTGGCAGCTTGTTATTTTATTAAACTTATAATATAGTAAATACAGCATTTTTATTTTCAAATAGGTTTGTAAATGGCATAGAAAGCTGCAGTCCATTGCACTTGATATTAAGGTAACATTTAACCTGTTTGGCCTTTAAAAAATAATGATTAATGTTAAATTTTTCTATGCAGAGAACTCGGAAAAACGCTCGATGTATGAGTGGCCCATGAGTTATCTAAAAAGAACCCTTTGACCGTGACTTAATCTGCGAATCTCTGATGCACCGTAATAAACTTAAATTAGTTCTGGATCGGTTGGCCACCGGCGATAACGACTTGGAAGGTTTTGCTGGGTGTATGTTGGGATATCAGAGGAATTATCTATTGATTATAAATTGCTACCCTATGTCCAAGCCATCAACTCTGACCACGACTGCCAACAACTGGAACGAAGATTTAACTTGAACAGAAAGCGGCCAGCCATGGTGAATTGTAAGGGCATTGTGTTCCATCATGACAATGCCTGGTCTCATACTTCTTTGGTGACTCGTCACAAGCTACGGGGCTTGGTAGGGAAACTTAAATACAGTTTATAGTCCGTATATTGTCCCAAACGGACATTGGTAACTATTTATAAATAATTGTCAAAAAGAAATCGGTATGTCATTACCAAACAACCTAAAAATTAAACGCAAGCTTTAACACTGGCCTTCTGCTGGATACTTTTGTAATGGTAATTTCTCGCGTTTAAAACGTAAGTGTTCTTTGTCCGATCGGGCTGCAGCGAAAAATTTTCTTAAGCCAGCTGAAAAGCCGATAGGTTCTAAATAAAGAAGTTATAGAATATAACATTTTATAGAAGTGCGCAACGATGTTAGAACTAACAAGTGAAGAAAGCTACAGAGTGCAACCGAGTGCTCTCGACAGAAAGATACCATTTACCTTTGGCTGTTAAAAAATAATTTTTAATATTAATTACTTTTACATTACTTTACTAATAACAACGCATCGCATATTTTCAAAGTCAAATACACATGCATTAAAAATCCGCATTCTGAGTAATGTTACCAGGGATCTTAATATTTACTTTGGTGCTTGACATGTTGGAAGACATCCTCCTACTAGATTTGGTGGGCTTAGCTCTTTTCGTTATTGAAATATTTGCAAAAAATCGAAAAACACATTTATCGGTTTGCGGAGGCGGTGGGCCCGGCACATTAAGTTTGAAATAAACTTCTTGTGTGTATTGAATAGACGCACACTACCACCAAGTCTGGTGCCTCTAGCTCATTTAATAGCTGAGATCTGTGTGTTTATACAGACGGACGGACGAACATGACCAAATCGACTCGGCTATTGATGTTGATCAAGAATATATATACTTTGTATGGTCTGCCACAAATCCTTACATACATTTTTACAAAGTTTTTCTCCCATTTTCAATGGGTATATGGTATAAAAATACTGCTGTAATACCTTTTTACCTATAGAACTGGGAATGATTATAATAAGTGTGCTTCGATATCAATTTCAATATTTAATGTCTTACATGCTGTCATAAAACCCAATCATATCAAAACTATACTAAACATAAGCTTATAAAACAAATTTACAAAATGCCTCCGAAAAAGGGTAAGAAATCGAAAAAAAATAACCAAGCAGAAAAAAAATCCGAATTGGTATACGGAGAACCCATGGATGAAACCGATGTTCTAGAGCTAAATTTATATTCGGATATTAATGATAGCTTTTTTAATGAAGCTAGTCGGGTAACATATATTTTGATTGCAATTTCGCATAAGTTTCTAAAGCCTTGCCTGTATGGAATTTAGATTGTCCAATTTTTAATGGAAGCTGAACGTTTCTTTGAGGCTTCAAGAATAAAACGTTATGCTGATATAATATTCAATTTACACAGGCGTTATGTTGAAGAAGTAAATGATAATCGAATCCTCCGCCCACAAATCATATCTACAGAAAATAAACTACGCCTAACACTAGAATTAACAGCGGCATCGGAAGAAGCTTTACAAAAACTAAAAGATACCTTGGGAGATGCATGGAAAGAGTCAGACGCATCTGCATTGCGAGAACAGCTCGTTCAGGAAAAACTTCAAGAAGTTTTAATTAAATGTGAGGGCATTGGTGATCGTGACGGTGGCAAAACCGATGACGCGGCCGAGTAAGCTAAATTATATAATTTCTAGGCATATAAAGCAGTATGAGAGTACTAAGAAATCTTGGCCAATTTTACAAATTAAATCATTTAATCTTTTCCAACTCATCGTGAGTAGTAGATGTATATATGCCTAAAATTTCCGTATCACATACAGGAAACCAGCTATAATTTATATTTACATCGCTATAAATTTCAATCAGACATTCAACACAGAAGTTATGGGCGAAAGTACTTTGCATAGTTTAAGGCAGTACTGATACGCTCTCACAATAGAGTCGTCACATATGTTTTTAAAAAATTTGTATATGACAAGCTCGAATCTGTACGCGGAGGATGGTATTTAAGTGCCAAATGTACTGTAGTGTCTTTAGACTTTCTTACATGCTAAGAGCAGAGCACAGAATATAATAATTTTGACAAGATGTGAAGGCTCAAATAATTTAGCACTATGTAACCAGCTACTATGTAACCAATGTTTTCAATAGCATATTACGCTTTTTATAAAATTTAACAACCATTTGAATAGTTTTACTTGCATCTTCCCATCTTGCGAGCAAATTAAACTGTGCTTACGAAATTATTATATTCACCTTTGTAGATTTGGCTATCTAGCAAAATATAAGAACATCATATTGCGTGAGCGTGATCGTTTGGCTGGCGAGGTTATTGACATGGAAAAAAGGTTGGCCACAAATCGCTACTACGCTGAAAATCTGGAATATATTATCCGTAATAATGAGGAAGCTTTAAGCAAAATGTCTTCAAGAGCAAAGTTTTCTGAAAGTGAAAGAATTAGTGTAGAAGCTAAACTTCGAGCTCTAATGAAATCTATGGAAGAACAAAAAGAGGCACATGGAAAAACAATGTTTAAGCTTGATATAGCAACACGAGACTTAGGAGACACTCTTCGAAAGTATAATCAAAAGACGGCGGATTTTGACAGACAAAAACTACAAGTAGAAAAATACAGAGGTGAGGTGAATGCGTTGGGCAAAACACTGCACAAATACGAGGACGAGATCAATGAAATGACAAAAACTCAAAAAAATAACGATGAGTTAATTAAGCAATTGCGATTAATTGAAAAAGAGAAATCAAATGCGGTCCTCCAGTTGACAGGTAAACTTAAGAAATCAACAGAAGATCAAAATAACGCAAGCACGCGTTTATATAAGTTGAATCGCAAGGTTATGATACTAAACAATGAAATTTTACGGCTTAAGTATGTACAATCTAATTACAATCTAATTTTTTTATTTAACTTCTCAGCGACATTTTATCTTAGAAATAATATTAACTCCCTTGAAAAAGATGTATTAAATGCTAGTGGACGTGCAGATGACATTCGTCGCATAAAAGATACATTGCAAAAAGAACGCGACAGCCTTCGTAGTGAAATTATAAAATTAAACAACACAATAGCAGACTTACGGCATGATATTATGATGAAATCCAATATGATAAGTTCCTTAAATTTGGACCTAAATAAATTGAACATAAGGTTGGATGAAGCTTATATACTCAAAGCAAAATCAGAAAAAGAGCGAGATGAAATGGCCCAAGAAATGGAAACATTACATGAAAGAATTGAGAGTTATCAAGGTGAGTGTAATTATACCATTTACCCATTGAAAATGGGTAAAAAATGGTATATTAACTTTGTGAAAATGTATGTAACAGGCAGAAGGAGGCGTGACAGACCATACATATATTCTTGATCAGCATCAATAGCCGAGTCGATTTGGTCATGTCCGTCTGTCTGTCCGTCTGTATGAACGCACAGATCTCAGCATATAAAAAAGCCAGAGACACCAAACTTGCTGGCAGTGTGCGTGTATTGAATACGCAGATCGAGTTTATTTTTATAGTTTTTTATAGTTTTAAAGAATACTAGAAAAGCTAGAAGCACCAAATTTGGTAGTAAGGTGCCCGGTAGCATTACGCAGAATGTGGATATTCAAATTTTGGATGACACGCCCACCCTATAAATCGTTTTAATTGAATAATAAGAAAAGTAGAGATATAAGAAAACATTTTTGACATTCTCGTAGGTGGCTATAGTACTGATCTACCCTATAAATTACAACCCGATCGGACCATAAAAAAATAAGTTATAGGAGTTAGAACTATAAAGTTATGGTCGCTTAGAAATCCCAACTCACAAGTTGAACCGACGCAGCAGAGGGCCGGCATCAACAAAAGTCTCATTTTCCGACCGCACTGCAAAGCTGTGTGTGGTCTGATGGTTGGCTCGCAAGTTTCAGACTCTGGGGTCCCAGGTTCAAATCCCGCGCGGGGCGGAAAATTTTTTTTTTTTTTTGTGTTGATGCGCTAGATAGCTGAGGCAGTAGGCATCTCAAAAGACCGCGTGCGTCATAACCGGCGATCCGCGATGGGTGCCGCGTTTGCTCACTCCGATCAACAAACGCAACCGTAAGACCACTTCAGAGCAGTGTTCGACGCTGTTTAAGCGCAATCCGAAGGAGTTTCTGCATCGTTTCGTGACCGTCGATGAAACATGGATCCATTGAGACCAAGACCAAGGAACAATCGAAACAGTGTATTTCACCCGGCGAACCTGCTCCGAAGAAGGCGAAGACTGTCCCAACGGCCGGAAAGGTGATGGCTACCGTTTTTTTGGGATTCACACGGTGTAATCTACATCGATTACTTGGAGAAACGGTCACAGGGCTGTACTTTGCCGTATTATTGGGCCGATTCGCCGCCGAATTTCACCATTTGGCGAAAAAAAAAGTGCTCTTCCATCATGACAACGACAACACACTTTCGCCCCCGCCACGGCCAAATTGGTCGAATTGGGCTACGAACTGCTACCCCATCCACCATTTTCTCCAGATTTGGCCCCGTGTGACTTCTTTTTGTTTCCAAACTTGAAAAAGTCCATCGCTGGACAGAAATTTGCGTCGAATGAGGTCGTCGCCGACACAGAGGCCTATTTTGCAGACCTCGAGAAAACGTATTTTCAGACGGGTTAAGCAAGTTCGAGCATCGCTGAATCAAGTGTATCGAGCTAAAAGAAGATTATGTTGAAAAAAAAAATCGCCACTTTTCCAAAATGTTCGTTTTTCTTTTGGAGGCTATTGCTTATTGGACCAGAAACTGCTTCGGATTGCGCTTAAACAGCGTCAAACACTACTCTGAAGTGGTCTGAAGTGGTTGTGCGGAGTGAGCAAACGCGGCACCAGAGCTTGCAAATAACTCTCAACCGTTTTTCTTCTTGCTCTCTCTTTGCGAGCACAACCGTTACAGTTCATACGCTCAGTCTCTCTCTCTGAGCACCAGACTCTTGCTGTCTTCATTTATGTTTTGTGTTGAACGCTTTTCGTTGGGCTCTTTGTTCTTCGGTCTTCAATGAGCAGTGTGCAAAGAGCGAAACGAGAGACGCTTGCACAAAGAGAGTCGGCAGAAGACAAACACTCAACGCAAACGGCCTTCACATTTACTTTCGTTGTTGTGAAAAAGAAATATAATTTGTTTAACAAAACAAATAAAATTTATTTTCAAATAATATATTAATATATAATATAATTTCGACTGCAAAACAGATAATTGCCTTTGCGTGTGAATGTATACCAATGCATACGTAAAAGACCGAAGACCGACAAAACGTCTTGGAACAATCGAAGCAAAACAAAATAGAAAACAACGGGTTTGCTCTAAGCGCGAGTGAGCTCATTCACGAACCCACACAACGGTTGCTCTGTGAGTATTTTCGTAACGAGCCAGACAACCTGAAACGTTTTTTGCAAGCTCTGCACGGCACCCAGCAGTGGGCGCTGCTTTCGCATGCACAAAATTGCATGCAGGATATGACCCATCTTTTGAGATGCCTAGTGTTTCAGCTATCTCGCGCATCTTCAATCGGCGGTCTGCCAATACGAGATCATGGATTTTTGTCACGTTATCCTCCGTGGTAGCCGTTTTCGGGGCACCAAGACGTGGCTCATTAAAAACCGACGTGCGACCACGTTAAAACTCGTTAAACCAATTTTTGACGATCGCCATCGAATGAGAAGAGTCACTGTACACAGCATCCAAGCTTTTTGAAACAAGAATCGAACCACAGACAGATATTGCTCTTTCTGCATTTGTCTAATATCCGAGGGCACCTCCGAATCAACACGCAGTCAAAACAAAACTAAGATTCGGCTGAAATTTTGACAGTAGCCGTCTACGAGAATGTACTACACGATAGTAAATTTCTCTTGCGATAGTGTCGCCATCGGGCGCTGAGGCTAATACTTATGGGATTGCCCTTGTATAGTTAATTATACTTCTGATGTTCTCCGCACATTGCAGCTCGACCAAATATCATAGGCGCTATACAAAAGAAGAAGTGACGAAGCATAGGGCCGTCATCAATGCTTTCGTTTGATTTTGTGTGTGATTTATGTTTTCTAAACATGCCTTATATTGTACATCCAGTTTTGGTAATACACTCAAGATGGTGTCTCTAGCTATTTCCCCTACACACAATTAATACTTAGAAATGCAAGAACTCTTAGCTACTGAATCAAATCATTACCATTATTTAATTAAACGTTAGTCTGAATAGACTGCAAACTTTAAAACTTTGCATACGTGAGTTCAAAAGAAGTCAAGTGCGACTTTTGATGAGATTACCCTCTGGTGGAAACTCGCCCATCCGCAAGGCTTTGCCTATCTGACTGTTTTGAACTAGTTGAAAACTTTATGAAGTGTAGTTTACACATTCATCACAACTCGATATATTATTTTATTATTTAAATTTCATTACAAACCGAACTATCAAGACCATTATACAAATTTTTATACATTAGGATTATCATAATATAGAGACCGCAACAACGTAAAATAGCTCAATGATGTGCTAAGAATCTAAGAAAATTAAAAAATTAGTCATAAATACTTGGAAAATTATCTTACATACTGCGGTAAAACTTTGAAGAGAGAGCGTTGAAAATTTAAAAGCTGTTATTTTTACTGGACGCTGACTACATAAAATCATTAACTGCAAACTTGACCGTATGTTTTTTTGATTATATTGACATTCTGCACTTTCCCAGTTGCAATTATAGAGGTGCCAGGCTGTTGTGGTCGACTGAAAGAATATAATTTTGTGTTCAGTAAAAGATTTGTTTGTATTACAAAGACAAGCACAGTCCGAAACTCTCAACACGTATTTCTTCTCGCGAATAATGAACAATCCTCTACAAAAATTCCGATTTTGAACTTTTCGGATAGCGTATTACAATTTACAAAATACTATATAACAGCATTTAAATAATTAAGTAAAATGTAAAGAAAATGACACACTAGTGAACTCGACAGTGAAATACCGTTTACCCAATTTAGTCGAGTGCGCACGACAATAATACTTACACCCATTTTGGACGTTAAACAATTTTAAGTTTGAAGTAAATTTGATCTGGTATACACAAACTTGCAGTACACTATTTGTATCTTATAATAGCTATGATCTTTCATACTCTTGATACTTTTGTTCAAGAAGGGGGTGGACGTGCTTTAAAGGGAGGGGCCTTCTTATTCGTTCGAAAATATAGCCAACAATTGTTGTTTACTAATAAGATATAAAATATATATACATAGTTTTCGAATATCCTTTCAGACTTTATTTTGGTTAGATGAAGGGAGGAATAAAATTATTCTTACATGTTGTATCAAAGTATCACCATTTCCGCAAAGAATGTAAAGTTGAGACAATGCAGAAGATATATAAACAAGAAATTTGATGTAGTCCCCAATAAACATATTTTTTCCCTGTAAATATAAAATAACAAAGTAATGAGTTGAAATAATAAATATTGGCTAGATATTAAAAAAGGCGATACAGAAAACAGCTAGCTGTATGCATACTCTTTAAAATATTCGCATCAAATTCATCTGATTCTTATCGCCATACCTACTATGTATATATGCATCGGTGTATGCATATTAAATTCACATTTGGATTGCATATAGGAATCGAAGTAAAAGCTAGAAACAATGCATTGTGTGCAATATCTTGAAAATTAATAAAAACGGGCCCTAATATATCTATCCGATACGGCTTGGTTAGACTTTAGAGTATTTTAAACATTTTTAGAAACTTACAGTTATTAGTTGAAATCCAACCATACATATTAGAAGAGAAGAAACCATCAGATTAATTAACAGTATTGGGTTAAAAAAGTCCTCCAAACGATTCGCAAAACTGGAAGGCATAGGTTAGTTGAAATTAAAAATTGTGTTTTGATCATATCATTATTTTATATTTTTTTATTCAATATGTTGAGTAACTTTAAATTTTAACTTTGTCGTTTATACAATTCAATCGAACTTTCTCGAACTTATTTGATAAGCTACTGAAATTCTAAGTGAATTATTAGTAATACTGTACATATAAGAAGAAGAGGAACAATAGTTTGGAACATATGCAAGCATGCCAAATACATCGTATATCGTTTCTTTCTGGTTTCCCTTTCACAGGTGTAGAATAACAAATACAATAATAGTACGTTATAGTTAACATTACTTACCATATTAACTTGTTGTGTTGTTGTACAACGCCCTCCAAATTCTTTACCCTTTCATACTGAAGACTTTTTGAAGAAGTTTTTTTAGTCTTTATCATCAGATTATCTATACGTTCGTGAAGTATACGAAACTGACCACATGTGTAAGTGATGAAAAATCCCAATATAGAATCTTCAGCAAAAAGAGTTGTAACGACGCAAATTCCAGCATATGCCGTAAAAATATAAGTTAAAAAGTAACTTATCCCACTTCTATATGGATTGTATGGAAACTGCATTTTATAGGGAAACGGTTTTATGTGTGCGTCTATTCCAACAATCCAAAAAAGTTCAACTAAAGGCAATATGCAATACATAAGTATCAGGCAGAACAGTAATATAGTCATTATTTTAAAAGTAGCCATTTGTTTCCGACACTCTTTGGCAATATTTATGTTAATATGTCTGTAAAAGAATGTAAAAGAATGAATAAAATATAAAATAATATTTTATAAAAAGGATTTGTTAAATTACAATTGCACGTTATGCTATGTTGTTTCTTCTTACCAAATTTGGTGGTTCTAATGTTACTCTTCTTAAAAAAATAAATAATTAAATTAATGTGAATATATACATTCTCCGTTATGTAACCATGATTTTCCCTACCAAATTTGTTGATTCCAGCATTCTTCTTTTCTTAAATTAAACAAAAATATGATTTCTATGGGTGATGGATATATAATGGTGATGGTGATACTGATACTTGCACGTTATGCTATGTTGTTTCTTCTTACCAAATTTGGTGGTTCTAATGTTACTCCTCTTAAAAAAATAAATTAATTAATTAATGTGAAAATACACATTCTCCGTTATGTAACCATGATTTTCCCTACCAATTTTGGTGATTCCAGCATTCTACTTTTCTTAAATTAAACAAAAATATGATTTATATGGGCGATGGATATATAATAGTGATGGCGATACTGATACTGACCTGACGGACAAACTGACTAAATCGACTCGGCATTTGATGTTGACTAAGAATATATACATACGTCATAGTCATTGATATCTGTACTGGACTACAGCTTTCTGTACGAATTGAATTTAGCTTATTTATATTCTGGATAAGGTGTAAAACATTTTTTTCCCAAATTTATAAATTTTAAGAGTACTTACTCTGGTATCCAAATATCATCAACAAATTGTTGAATTATTTCTCGAAACATTTCCTGGTTACAACGCAAGTGCAATAAACGTACAAAATTTAAGATACCCATTAATGTTGTACAGCAATTTTCCGTTGTCATTATAATATCGTCAAAATGGTTGGCTAAAAAGACTGTTTGAAAGCAGATAGTGATGCCCACTGATCCAAGCACGTAGTACGACCATAACGTGTAACTAATTCCGAATAAATCTTTTGGCAATTTTTTCAATGGCCATGACCCATTTAATTTTAACCAAATGCATTGCGTAGGTATTCGAAAATTCGGATCGTATTGCGGTAGCGGATTAAACATAACAATATGAAAAGCTTGTACCTTCTGTTCAACACTGCTGTTGTTAACTGGCTTAAATATCCCCGTCTATAAACTAGACTACAAACAGAATAATTGATGAAGCAATTAAAAGACCTCTTTGATTTTACCCTACAAGAAACAACAACAAAGCAACAACAACAATATTTCAATCATTAAAAACAACCTAAAAAGAGAATTTAAGTAGGTTCTCGAAATCAAAAATAAGCTTCTTATTTTAAAGTTGTCTGTTGTTCATTTTACAATTTGCATAATGTCATCATGTCTGTTGCAACTCATACTAGTCTCTCCGTTTGATGATATTTGGTACATATAGTATAGTAAGCTTTTGTTTCTGCACGCTTTAAATAAGTCATAGCTAGCAATGTTACATTGGATATTGCGTCCAAGATCGAAAAATTTGCCACAATCCTTTTTTACATACTGACCTGCGAATGCCAAATAGGAATCTACATGCCAAATTTATTGTCTGTAATTTTAGTGACAGCTAACAAACAATCAGCCACACATCGGACAAAAACATTATCATTTCAATTTCGCTACTGATGTAAATCAAAAATATATAAAAATATATAAATAATTAAAAACTTTAATAAATAATAATATTATGCGCAAACATTAAAACAGCTTAAACTATTATTTTTATACCATTTACCCATTGAAAATGGATAAAAAATGGTATATTAACTTTGTGAAAATGTATGTAACAGGCAGAAGGAGGCGTGGCAGACCATACAAAGTATATATATTCTTGATCAGCATCAACAGCCGAGTCGACTTGGTGATGTCCGTCTGTCTGTCCGTCTGTCCGTCCGTCTGTCCGTCTGTATGAACGCACAGATCTCAGCTATTAAAAAAGCTAGAGACACCAGACTTGGTGGAAGTGTGCGTGTATTGAATACGCAGATCGAGTTTATTTCAAACTTTATGTGCCACGCCCACCGCCCCCGTAAATCGATAAATGCGTTTTTCGGTTTTTTGCAAATAATTCAATAACGAAAAGAGATAAATGCACCAAATTTGGTAGGAGGGTGTCTTGCAGCATTATGCAGAAGTTGGAATTTAGACTTTTGGATGCCACGCCCACAGCCTCCAGAAAACATTTTTATCGTTTAAAAGAAGACTAGCAAGCACTAGAAGCAACAAATTTAAAAGTAAGGTGCCTGGGTAACATAACGCAGATTGCCGGTTTTTTTAAATTTTGTATGCCATGCCCACCGCCCCCAAATATCGATTTTGTAGAACGGTAAATCGAATTATAGGAAAAGTAGAAAAGTTTCCGATTTTTTTTTAGTATTATTGTAGATAGATAACAATATTGACCAACCCTATAAATTTAAATCCGATCGGACAATAAACATAGAAGTTATAGGCACGAGAAGTTTCCCTTACAGCAGCAGAGGCCCGACGCCGACGTTGACGCCGACTGAGCACGCAAAGTCGTCGTGTAGTCAGCGTGCAGTCGGCATGTGCTATTAGTGTCAATGCATGTGTCTTCGAAAATATGCGATGCGTTGCTATTTATTCGCCGAATAAAAGTAACTTATATTAAGAATTCTTTTTTAACAGCCATAGGTAAATGGTATCTTACCGTCGCGTGCACTCGACTGTAGCTTTCTTCACTTGTTCATATTCAATTTGTTATGTTATGTTATGTTAATTTGTTATGAAATTAAATTAATTTTCTTTATTAATTAATAGATCAAATTGCATTGAAGACTAATCAGTTGAATGATCTGACAGAAAAGTTATATGAAAAACGTCGAGAGGTCCATAAGTTCAAAAAGCAGTTAGAAGCCCTTCATTCGGAAAAAATTACATTGCAGCGAAGTCTCGAAAATACTACGCAAGAACGTGATAATTTCCGAATACTTCAAGCTGTATGTTCTATATGGTTTATTTTTATGTCTTATACAATTAAAATAATCCTTTTTGTGTAGGAATCGGGACATCAAACGCAACAATTAACAACAGAAATAAGTGCAAACGAAGTGAAGATAAATTCATTAAATCTTAAAATAGAACATTTGAATAATAATATTAAAGAGCTTCAGTCAGAATTAAAGAACAAACAAAACTTAGTAGCAAGCTTGCGTAAAGATTTGAGAGAAATTAAGGAAAAAAATGAGACATTAGCAAAAGCCATATCCAATGATGAATTTCGGTTTATGAAAATGGGTCACGAGTTGGAAGAAATGCGAAAAGAAAGAAACTTAGTTGGTTTACAAATGGTTCGTCGAAATGACGAGATTGTCGTTATTAAGGAAAAATTACAGATTGCGCAAAATGCTCTTGATAACGGAACAACGCAATACAACCAACGTGTTGAAGACATACGACTTTTGAAAAAAGAAATTTCGAATCTCTATACAGAACGCGAATGTTTGAAACACGCAATAAAAAGCACTGCAGATATGAGAAAAGAAATAGTACGTCTGCAACGGGCGCTTAATCAAGAACGCATTCGCATACGAGCACTAACGGAAGATGCGAAAACGCCAACAGGAGTCCATCGTTGGCGTATTTTGATGGGGGAAGATCCTAAAAAGTTTGAATTGCTAGAGAAACTTCAAGTGCTACAGAAGTAAGTCGAGCACACGTTTTAAGAAACCATTCAACTTATGTTTTTCTTGTTCAATCAATTTGCAATTTACGAACATAACCAAGTAGGCATAACGTGATCAATAATAGATATATTATATGTTTATTATTGTTGCTTATTTTTAATGCAGTATGTCCAACTAAGGGGAAATAAAACAAAAGCGTTATTTGCCTTGTGCCAATTCTGTTGCGCCGATAGTTCCAAATCGCCAACGTTTCTCATTGCAGGCACTTGGAAAACGGTTCACTTTGCTATTTAGACGATACTACATACATATATACATATACATATATATATTATTATTATTATTTATTTATATTAAATATCATATACATATATTTATATAAATATATTTATATATGATTATTAACGATAACAATGCTACAATCTTCGGTACAACTTGTGATTGTAGGGTCCATAAGGCTCTCGCAGTAATTAATTGATATTATGTTCAATAAAGTCATATAATAATACAAATGTATTTTTTAATAGGCGAACTTTGAAGCAGTCTATTGAAAATTCAAACATAAAGAATAGACTGGCTGAAACTCAAAAAGCAAATGAATCACTAAAGCGAATGCTTTCCCATATGCCGACTGTGGAGGTAAAACATAAGCTTGTTGTGCAACAGGTAAGTTTATGAAAATACATAAATCTTTGCTAATGATCTTAAGTGTTTAGCGTATAAATCGGCAAATGGCTAAAAAGTTGAAGACCTTAGCTGCAGAGCGATCTTTAGATGAAGTTGAGTTGAAGAGGCGGCAATGTACTATAAGACAATATGCTGAGAAACTAAGTGAAATGCATGGATTGTCGCTCACATGTACAACCAATATCAACAGTATGGGCTCAATAAAAAAACATGTGATGGAAAGCGAAGAAGAAATTGCAGTGACGACTGTCATAGATCAAAACTTCATGGAATGCGCACCTTTTTCAGATGCAGAAACCAATAGTTCATTGCTGTGTGACAATACATTAGATCAAACCCCTCAGCATCCATAAAAGAAAATATTTCAGAAATAAATAATTGCATTAGATAAAAATGGGCATCACAAAGAAATTACGTTTATTTTTTTCTTTCCCTTTTTGAACTCATAATAAAAAGATCTGAAGCACATTCACGTTGTCGCCTCCATTTTAAAAAAACTTCTTACAGCAAAGTTCAATATTGTAGATAGCTGCATACATAGATATATATAAACTTATTGTTCTAACTGCTAGACTTTGTCTAATAGTTGAGACAAGTGAAGGACCGCACAATATAAATATATATATATATATATATATATATATATACCTGATCAGAATCAATGCCGAATTGATGTATGCATCTGGCTGAATGTATAAGCGCGCAGGTCACAGCTATTACAAAAGCTAAAACCAGCTAATTTGGCATGAAGGCTTCCGGGTACCATACGCCTTCGCAAATCAAAATTCTCAATTGATTGAATAACGAGAAAACTATTGTTTGCACTGCTTTCGACTTTAACATGTTATTAGTTAAATATGATAAGAATTAAGAATTAATTAGAATAAATCTTGTAAAAAAAATATTACTTCTTTTATGACAATAAAAACAAAGTTACATTGACATCAATCATTTTTTATTCGTTTTGATGCTAACTTAAACATTTTGATATTTTCTTAATAGCATTGCCCAAACATCCGGATAGCGTGCTTGCAAAAACGATGTAAGTTTTTGAGCACTTTGAGCTTGTTGAGGAGAACAGTTTTGACATTTTCTAGTTATAACTTCAGGAAGAGCAGCTGAAAAATATAAATGTATTTATTATTTTATGATCAAGTCGATAACATTAATTAATTTTAATTGTTGAATGATTTATAACATATATTATGATTTATAATATATATTATTATACCACTGACTTGGGAAAAAGGGCAATGTGTGTTACAAAAGAGGGCGTGCCAGCCAAGCTAAGTATATATATTTTTGATTATAATTTTGGAAGGGGCTCTAGTAAACTTCAATTAAATAAGCATTTATTTGACATGTAGATTTTTGTATGTTTTAACATACGCATATCAAGTTTATTTCAAAATTGAGTGACTCGACCACCGTCACGTAAACCTAATTAATTGACTGAAGCAATAGGAGCAATAAGGAGCAGCGAATTTGTAACTGTCATTGAGGTTAATGGGTATCTTATTGTCGCGTAGCCTTCCTACTTGGTTTTGTATATTATCTCGAAATCAAAGGAAGTTTGATTACGCAGGTAGATTAAGCGAACTATATCCACTTCAAAATTACGAACTATAATTGGTATTTTCGAAAGAGAATTCGACAACGCCAAGACAAATTTAAAAACTATTTTAAGCACTTTAGCTATTTGGTTTTTTATTGATACTATTAAATTACAAGTTTAATTATTATAACTGTTTTCTATATTTCTGATTATGCCATATATTGTTATTATATTTCACCTTTTAATTGTCGTCCTAACTGGTCACATGGACTTTTTTCAAGAATACACATTATTTGACGGCTAACTACTGCTTGATTATTGAGTAGTTTGTTAATATTCTTTTCATCGGCATCAACTTTCTGAAAAAACACTATAACTAACATAAATAACAGAAGCAAGGATTTTTTAAAAGTTGTTATTAAAAACATAATGTTTGTGTGCGATGTCGTCGAAATTATAATTTTTATGTATTGGAATTGTGTTTGGCGCATGCTCACGGGGGATCACGGGGTTGAATTTTTGGGTTATCTTTATGCATTATGTAATATTACTAATATTTTTAAAATGTAGGTACTTCCCTATTACTTAACTTATAAATTATTTATATGAAGTTCGTGTAATATACTTACTTAATAAAATATTTTTTAGTGTCTTTTCCATAACATAACAATTTTATTTAGTATATATGCATTACAATTTTCAACATTTTCTAGGTTCGAAAAAAAATTTTAATTTTGTCTTATAGCTTTAAGTTGTTCTTTCTTCATTATCGTTATCATATTGCTCATCTATGTCTTCGTCATCAATCTCATTATTACCGTCCATTGTAACGGCACTTCTGTTTTGCTTATTAAAAAGCCATTCTTCGTAGGCCATTTCTTCCTCAATTGTAGGGTCGGAAGATTCGATGAAGTCTTCTGCGCCATGGAGATATTCTTCTTGAACTTTCGCCAAATGATTAAAAGGGATGTTGCGAGTACAAAACTTATGTCCCCATCCCAAATACAAAGACTCGCAAGTATTTTCGAAAATAAAAGTAAATGCACCGGGCCATACATTTGATTGCATAACCAACAATCGCTCTTTCTGATTTGTGTACTTGCTTGTGAAACGCACCAACCATGGTACTGAACATTCCTCGTTTATGTCACTAGCACATGAAGATAAAATATCTGGACCTGTCTCTGGTTGAATGAATCCTTCTATCATTTCTTCTTCGCCACCTTCTTCTTCTTCTCCAGTATCTTCCTCTTCAAGTTCCTCATCCATTTCTTCCATTAGTTGCATTTTTAAATAAGCTGCTAAAGTCTTTTCTCGTTCCTTTCGAGCTTTCTCCTCATCATACCATACAACACGGCCTTGGTTTAAAATATTTGGTCTAACGTGAACCCAAGCTACAGTCGATGCTAAAGAACTAAGGGGTTCAATTTCAAACCGTTCATTTTTTAAAAGCATTACATCATTATCTGTAAAATAATATATTTAAATATGTGTATTACTCCTGAATTGCAATAAGAAAATATAATTTGTACTTTATTTATGAAATTCGTCCATTCAAACAAGAAAAACCATTACAGAACCATTACTGTCGAGCACGCAGGACAGTAGAAAACAATTTAGCGCATTCCAAAAGCTATTACAAATTCACAACACTAATAAATACTGTTAAATAATTAACTATGCACTCGCTCTAACACATGCAGCACACATGCGGGTCCTTACTAACGTCGTTGCACCCACCTACAAAATTTTATCTTCCGTAACTTTCAATCTTATTGTCCGCAAAGGTTAAAACTAATAGGCAATCTCACATTTTATACACTTTCTATTTTTTCTATAATTAGAACAAAAAGTTTTATTTGTCTAAAGCTTCAAAATTCATGTTCTGAGTCATTTAACACCTTTCACTTTCCTTTCCACTTGATTTGATGTGTCTAGCGTTTGTTGAAGTTCCGTTAGCTGCAAAAAAAACGTGGGACTTAAAATTCGAATATAAACGAAAATAAAATAAGCACTTGTAGTTCCTGAGAAAGTCGTTTTAATAAAGAGAGACGGATAGAAAAACAGGTATGGGCTAATCGACTCGGCTGTTGCAAATCAAGAATAAATACTACTTTGTATGGCCTCCTTTCACGCCTCCTTCTTTGCCCATGGCTATCCATTTGCAATTGTGCAAGACGCACGAGACATTAAGTAACCACCCAAAAACCTGGTCCAAATTCATTAGTTCCGAATGTAATGTCTTACATTTGAAAAAATTAGCTTAAATGGGCGATGGTCGTGGCATCTAAAAGTTTTCTGCGTAATGTTAAAAGAGGGTTTAATGCTTCTAACTAGCTCTGTTTAAACTTATTGACAATAAATTAATATAGAATTCCCACTTAAATTTTAAAATTTTATATTTATCTACGTATATAAACTTCTTATACAAATAATTACTTCTAGCACTAATAAACATGGTCCTCTCAAAAGAAACAGGACGACTTTTTAAATATAACTGTTTCTGGTGGCGCCACATCTTGATGGGAATATGCAATAAAAAGCTTGATCTCTTTGTACAAGGTGCGTTCCAAAGTAAACAGGAAATTTTGTATCTAGCGCCTAGTGGTGCCATCTATATGTCAACTGGTGCGTTAGAATCTGCTATCCGTTATCGACTTCCAGTAAAAATTGCATGACATTTCATCTATTGGACGTGAGGCTATTGCGTTTTAAGTGTCAGTATATTTTTGTCAATGGTGCGAAAATGAGCTTCGAACAAAGAGCCAACATTAAATTTTGTTTTAAAATTGGTAAGACTTTTACCGAAACGTTTCAATTGATGAAACAAGTTTATGGCGATGCCTATCCCGTAGCAGAGTGCACGTTTTCAAAGTGGTCGTGAGAACATAAATGACATGTGGGCCAACCAAAATCCGTGATCAACGAAAATTCCCTCGAAACTGTGCGTGAATTCATAAGAATCAGCCGAAATCATCATTGAAACTCATGGAAATAGAATTGATTGAATTGAACATTGATTTATCGCATTTAGATATTTGGGCTTATAAAAGGCGTGTGCACGGTTTGTTCCGCACAAATTAACTGACGTCCAAAAATTGCTCAGAATCAGATCGACACTTGTGACCGACTATTTGACCAAAAATCACATTTTAAGCATCAACAACTCCCCGTATTCACCTGATATTGCACCGTGCGACGTTTACCTTTTCGGAAAAATTGATTTGCCGATGAAAGGAAAGCGTTATGCAGACGTAGAGACCATTCGAAAGGCTTGCATTGGCATACTGGCGGCTATACCGGGCAACGAGCTAAAACACTCAATCGACATGCTTTTGGACCGTGCAAAAAGCTGTATTAAAGCCGAAAACCCTATTTGTTCTGTCTTTTGCTTTGGAACGCACCTTGTAATACAATTAGACAACTACGATCGAAGTTATTGATCAAAAAGTGACAGCAGCTTTTGGTCATCGGTCGTAAAATGCATTTTGAACAAAGAGCAAATATAAATTTTTGTTTTAAACTTGTTTTAAACTTAGAAAAACGTTTAGTGAAATATTTAAAATGATGAAAGAAGATTATAATGATTTTTTTACCTTGGTGGTATGAAGCGTCTTTTGTCACGCATTCGTCGTGTTCGCCCACAATACCGTGCGGCAGGGACCTGGCGCTTGTTGCACGATAATACGCCGTCTCATTAGTCGACGCTTGTCATTGATCTGATCTGGCACCCTGTGATTTTTACCTATTTGGAAAACTTCATTTGCCCATGACACTGGTTTCTGGACATTTTAGCTATCCAAAAAACGACGACTCATTTGAAATGCTAATTAACCGGGCTAAACGCTTTATCGAAGCACAATTAAACTACTTTGAATAAAAACAATATAGCAGTCGTGTTTTTTTTGGGACGGACCATGTACCAACAAATTCAAATCTATACGAAGATTTATGCTGACATTGTATACGTGTACTATGTGTGTACTTTATGCACTTACATGCCTTGTTATGTCGGTTATAAATATTTTTGGAAAGTAAATATATCAGCTTTCCAATATGTGGTACATATTAGTTTTATGGCGACAGATCCAAAATGTATATATTTGACATTACCTTGTATTGGTTCTTCTTCACCTTCATTCATGTTATCTTCTTCTTCCTCTTCTTCTTCACCTTCATCAATGATTCCATTAAAAAGGTTTTCTTCCTTCTTAGTCATTCTTCTGTAATACCCTTGTGGTGCAATATGAGTACCAGCAGTAATACGAGCAATCGTTGCACGTAGATAGTGTTTTTCTTTGCCGGGAAAACATGGATATGATACTATTTCGGCCTCCAAATCTCCGGTGAAAAATTTTTTGATTTGCCGTGAAACTGCTATTTGACGCGGAGTCACAATTGGTAATTCAATCCAATCATCATATAAGCAGTTTACTACGAAGTAGGAATAACGATTGCATCCGCGACCAATATACTCCGGTGGTATATCATAGAATTCTATTTCTTCTGCTAAAGGGATTTCTGCAGCTTTTGGACTCATTTTTGCCAAGTCATCATGAGCATAATTTTCCCAACCATAAATCCCAGGAGTTAGTTCTGGTCCTATATGTGGAGGTAATGGTTTTTGTTCTTCCCTCTTTCTCATTTTGATGGGAATCTGTTTCTCTCTCATCTCTTCTTCCATCATAGATAAGCGTGATATAATTTCATCGCGTGTCAGTGAAGCCTCTACAATATAATATGAGCATTTTAACCCATTTATACAGCCCCAAAATCTACACTGCAGTATAGATGAGTGAGTTTGTAATCGGTTAATTGAACTTGCCAACTGAAATATATCGTCTTTGCTTATATTAAAACCACATTGGTTCCAAAAAAACTGTAATTGCTCAACACGTTCATTAAAAGTAATAAATAAACGCATGGAATCATCAATATCTATTTGCAGTTCTCCATTGCCATATGCATACGCTTCTTCCAAGTCTTCATCACTTACATATTCAGGATTTTCCGCATTGCTTGGAAGCTATTAAAAAATTTTTAATAATAATTAACATTATCTTCTGTTTAACTATTTATTACCTTGATTGAATGCAGTATTCGATTAGCTGGTCGAAACATTCGACTGTCCCAAAAAACACCGTTGGGCGGAAAACGTTCGGGTACATGAAATTTTTGTTCACGCACATTTCGACTAAATTCTTCAAAAAAATCTATAACATTTGGCGGTCTTTCATCAATAACTCGTTTAATAATATCACTTAAATGATCGAATCTGTAAATTTGGGATACGACAAATAATAAAGCAATAGAATTAATTATAATAGACATGAAGGCACGGAATTGATAGTCGTTTTTATACGGCTTGTTATAGAGCCATATGGGTTTGTCAGGGTTTGCCATGCATGCTTCGGTCTGTTACATACATTTTCACAAAGTTAAAATACAATTTGCATCCATTTTCAATGGTATAAAAATAATACACTTAAATTATTTGATAAATTAACTACAAGGGCATAATCACTAAGCAAGCCATATTGAAAAGATTAGGTGTATGTGAATCATCTTATATCCTCGGCTCGTAAATGTAAAGATCAATTGACCAGATAAATGCACAGCGAATTTTGTAAAACCAATCAGTGGTTCGTAAACGAATGTAATATTCATTAATTTTACTTACAAGTTATCCCCACTTAGTGTACTATATTGCTGTAATACTGATTTTGCAATACACAGTTCATAACCAACATGTGGAGCCTCATGGCTTGATACTCTTGGAAATTGATTATTTGAATCAAACGCACCCAATTCTATGGTAGTTGATGAAGAAGTGGATGACGTCGTTATGATATTTGAACATTTAGGCGAATCCTCAACCTCATTCGGCTCTTTGTCGACTGCAAGCTTACTGTCTTTCTTTTTAACTGTATTGAGTTGATGACTTGATTGAAATGTTGAACTTGAGCCCAATGAAATGTTCTGGCATGAGAGATTATTATTTTCCATAGTTATTTTCTATATATATGACATTAAAAGCAGTAATGAAAATATGTTGACAAGCCAACACTGACTACTAAAGACAGATTTCTCATAGCTGTAAAGTTTATAAATAATTACAAAATGCGATAGGTGGGATTGTGAATAAACAAATTTCCCATTAAAAAGTGTAACAAATATTATATTAGCATTTTTGCAAATGTATGTAACGAGTAGAAGCAGGCTTGACTGACCATAGAAAGAATATATACTCGTCCGGTTGTTTGTTTGTTTGTCTGTATGAATACACAGATTTCTGTTAATACAAGAGCTAGAAACACCAAACATGGTATACCATGTATACCATACACAGATGTAGTTTATTTCAAAGATTAAGTGCAAAATAAGTTTTTCGATTTACTGCAAATCACGGAATCAAATCACGCATCAAATTTGATAGGAAGGAAGGAAGCCTCATTGCCTTGTTGCATCGCGAAACGCACATCGGCATGTATATCACTCGTACATTCAAACGCAAGCATGGACTCTGGCCATCTCCTTCGTCGCTGATACTCCTGTGAAGATGTTAAATGCCCTTTAACCACTTTTTTTGGGACATGCAAGTGTTAAATGAGTCAACTTGACACTGCCAATAGCGTTTTTATGTTGGAAGCTTGCTGAGATATATAAACTTATAGACTTTAATCGTAGATCGTAGCCCAATAACTTTCATTATACCATTTACCCATTGAAAATGGGTAAAAAATGGTATATTAACTTTGTGCAAATGTATGTAACAGGCAGAAGGAGGCGTGGCAGACCATACAAAGTATATATATTCTTGATCAGCATCAATAGCCGAGTCGATTTGGTCATGTCCGTCTGTCTGTCCGTCTGTCTGTCTGTATGAACACACAGATCTCAACTATTAAAAGAGCTAGAGGCACCAGACTTGGTGGGAGTGTGCGTGTATTCAATACACACAAGAAGTTTATTTCAAACTTGATGTGCCACGCCCAACGCCTCCGCAAATCGATAAATGCGTATTTCGATTTTTTCCAAATAATTCAATAACGAAAAGACATAAACGCACCAAATTTGGTAGGAGGGTGTCTTGCAACATTATGCAGAAGTTGGATTTTAGAATTTTGGATGCCACGCCCACCGCCTCTAAAAAACACATTTTTATAGTTTAAAAGAACACTAGAAAAGCTAGAAGCACCAAATTTGGAAGTAAGGTGCCTGGTAACATTACGGAGAATGCGGAATTTCAACTTTTGGATGCCACGCCCACCGCCCCCAAACTATTGCATTTTAAGAAAAGTAGGGAAATAACAAAACATTTTTTTAACACTCTTGTAGCTTACCATAGTACAGATCTACCCCATAAATTTCAATCCGATCGGACAATAAACAAAGAAGTTATAGGAGTTTGAATCTCCCATATAAAGTTGTGGGCGCTTAGAATTCCAACTAAAATGTTGAACTGACACAGCAGAAGGCCGGCATCAATAAAAGTCTCATTTGCCGATCGCTCCGCGTAACTGTGTGTGGTCTAGATGGTTGCATGCAAGATTCTGGTGCGTGTGGTCGCGGGTTCGAATCCAGCAACGGGCAATTTTTTTTTTTTTTTTTTGCCGATCGCACTACGTAACTGTGTGTGGTCTTGATGGTTGGCTCGCAAGTTTCTGATGCGTGAGGTCGCGGGTTCGAATCCTGCGCTGGGCAATTTTTTTTTTTTAATAATTTTGCGCTATATGAAAAATATATTATGCAAAAAAAAAAAAATAAAAACAAAAACTTTTTCTAAGCAATACAAAAAAAAGAAGACTGCGCTGAGATTCGAACCGGGGACATTTAGTTATAGAGCTGACAACTCTCACAACAAATCACTGAAGCACATGGTCTGTTCCTAGGCGCGAGAAGTTTTGCATACAGCAGCAGAGACGGAGCAGAGGCTCGGCTTCAATGCTTGCGCCGACTGCGCACGCACAATCGGCGTGCAGTCGGCATGTGCCATTAGCGTCAATGCATGTGTATTTAATTTCGGAAATATGCGATGCGTTGTTATTAATTCGAATAAAAGTAATTAATATTAAGAATTATTTTTAGCAGCCAAAGGTAAATTATAACTTACTGTCGAGTGCACTCGACTGTAGCTTTCTTCAATTTTTTTTTTAATAACAAAGAAGTTATAGGAGTTCGAATTCCCCATACAAGGTTATGGGCGCTAGCGATTCCTAACCAAAACGTTAAATCGACGCAGTAGAGGGCCCGCGTCAATAAAAGCCTAATTTGCCGTTCTCATGGCGTAAACTTGTGTGGTCTAGTGGTTAGAGGTCCGACTCGTAAGTTACAAAGTTCGTGAGAGTTCTTGGGTTCGAATCTGGCGCGGGGTGGTTTTTTTTTCTTAATGTGAATTGCTTTTTTTTTATTTTTATACCATTTCTTTTATTTTGTATTATTTCTTCGAATAGGGTAAATGGTATCTTACAGTCGCGCGCGCTCGACTGTAGCTTTCCTTACTTGTTTTTTAATAACAAAGAAGTTATAGGAGTTCGAATTTCCCATACAAAGTTATGGGCGCTAGCGATTCCTAACCAAAACGTTAAATCGACGCAGTAGAGGGCCCGCGTCAATAAAAGCCTAATTTGCCGATCGCATGACGTAAACTTGTGTGGTCTAGTGGTTAGAGGTCCGACTCGTAAGTTACAAAGTTCGTGAGAGTTCTTGGGTTCGAATCTGGCGCGGGGCGATTTTTTTTATACCATCTACCCATTGAAAATGGGTACAAAATGGTATATTAACTTTGTGAAAATGTATGTAACAGGCAGAAGGAGGCGTGGCAGACCATACAAAGTATATATATTCTTGATCAGCATCAATAGCCGAGTCGATTTGGTCATGTCCGTCTGTCTGTCCGTCTGTATGAACACACAGATCTCAGCTATTAAAAGAGCTAGAGGCACCAGACTTGGTGGGAGTGTGCGTGTATTCAATACACACAAGAAGTTTATTTCAAACTTGATGTGCCACGCCCACCGCCTCCGCAAATCGATAAATGCGTATTTAGATTTTTTCCAAATAATTCAATAACGAACAGAGATAAACGAACCAAATTTGGTAGGAGGGTGTCTTGCAACATTATGCAGAAGTTGGATTTTAGAATTTTGGTTGCCACGCCCACCGCCTCTAAAAAACACATTTTTATAGTTTAAAAGAAAACTAGAAAAGCTAGAAGCGCCAAATTTGAAAGTAAGGTGCCTGGTAACATTACGAAGAATGCTTGATTTTAAACTTTTGGATGCCACGCCCACCGCCCCCAAACTATTGAATTTTAAGAAAAGTAGGGAAAGAACAAAACATTTTTTTTAACACTCTTGTAGCTTACCAGATCTACCTTACAAATTTCAATCCGATCGGACAATAAACAAAGAAGTTATAGGAGTTTGAATCTCCCATATAAAGTTGTGGGCGCTTAGAATTCCAACTAGAATGTTGAACTGACGCAGCAGAAGGCCGGCATCAATAAAAGTCTCATTTGCCGATCGCTCCGCGTAACTGTGTGTGGTCTAGATGGTTGCATGCAAGATTTGTAACGGCGCCTGAAGCTAATGTAAATTCCAAATAAAAATGCATTCCAGAGAGATCCTAGTTAATTCCAGCTGCGCTGGAAAGCTAAGCTTTGAGTTTAGTCAGCTGCACTGGAAAGCTGAGCTTGACGTTTCGTCAGCTGCATTAAAAAGCTTAGCTTGACGTTTCGGTAGCTGCACCGCGCGCAAGCGCAGCCAACTTAAGCTGGGTCGGTTCCGGTCAAATCACTTTTCTGGTGACCGGCCGCGTGCCTAGACGCGTATTTGCAGTTGTGAGAAAATATTTGTGCATCGAGCCACAATTAGGTTTTTTTTTTTTTGATTTGAATCAGGTAAGAGTTGGATTCTTTTTAAATATTACATACTTAGTATTGTCGATTTCACAGGTCCTTTTCGTTGCTTCCTTGGCCTTGTGGTTTGGCTCTTTTTGAGCGCGACAGTGCCTGCACAAGCGACACTGAGCGCCGTCTTTGTCGCCGCGCTTGCGGCCAGCGGAGCTCCAGTGAGCGCCATCCCTGCCGCCGCCCTTACGGTCAGCGGAGCGCCAGTGAGCGCCGTCTTTGTCGCCGCACTTTCGGCCAGCGGAGCGCCAGTGTGCGCCATCTTTGCCGCCGCACTTTCGGCCAGCGGAGCGCCAGTGTGCGCCATCTTTGCCGCCGCACTTGCGGCCAGCGGAGCTCCAGTGAGCGCCATCCCTGCCACCGCCCTTACGGTCAGCGGAGCGCCAGTGAGCGCCGTCTTTGTCGCCGCACTTTCGGCCAGCGGAGCGCCAGTGTGCGCCATCTTTGCCGCCGCACTTGCGGCCAGCGGAGCTCCAGTGAGCGCCATACCTGCCACCGCCCTTACGGTCAGCGGAGCGCCAGTGAGCGCCGTCTTTGTCGCCGCACTTTCGGCCAGCGGAGCGCCAGTGAGCGCCATCTTCGTCGCCGCGCTTGCGGCCAGCGGAGCGCCAGTGAGCGCCATCTTTGCCGCCGCACTTGCGGCCAACAAAGCGTCACTGAGCGACATCGTTCTTATTCTCATTTCGGCCGAGCAGAGAGTCTTACTGCGCCGGCGAAACGCTCGAGTCGCCAGAGCAGCGCACCTGCGCAATATTGGCCAGCATCTGAATCCCTAAACTTCAACTCAGCGATCAACCTCAGCGACTAGTTCGCAAATTCTTGTGTGTGTGTGAAAAGTGATGATAGCATAAATTTAAAACAATCACAAAGTAAATTAAAGTAAAAAAGTTGAAAAGTGATGCGCTACATTGTTTAAAAGGTTCGAAAGGCAAAAGTAGAGCGTCACTTTGTCGCACAAATTTAAATCGAAATATTATCACAATTTAGTTTGCAGAATTCCAAAATTGCACAATAAAATGAAGAATTAAAACAAAGAAAAAAGTATAGAAAATTGTTGCGATAGCTAAATGTAAAAATGAAACAAACATAAAAAGAAAAAAAAATTGTCAGATAAAATGATTTAACAATACAAAGGAGCGCAACTAATTTGTTCACAAAAATATTTAACATTCGAATTAAAATTGAAGCGCTACTATATTGTACGACAAATTAAAAGCAAAGCCCCACACAATTATACCAACACAAATGAACCAACACAAATTAGACAGTTGAAAAAAAAAAAAATAAAAAAATAAAATGTAGAGCTAGGGAAATTTTAGAATATTTAAACAATGGTTGGAAGTGTTGTGTACAAATTAAAAGAAAGTTAAAAGTAAACAGCTAAAAGCTTCTCAGGCTAAATGCCTAATCAAGAAATAGAGAGTTAAATCAAATCAAAGCAATAAATAATGCAAGTCAGTGCAAGTTTAAATCAAATCAGAATTACATAGGATATTATTTTTTTACTTTGCCTCGCGATTGTGCCTTATGATATGTCAGCGTTTGGTGAAAATTTTAGTTTTTATACAGAAACGTTTCAGTACTTCGCCGGAGATCGATCGCCGCCGCTGGAGTTCTGATGGTAAGTTTTGTTATTGAAAGCACATACGTTTTGTTGACATAAGTCATTAGGCACATACACGCAACACATATAGTTAAAAGAAACGCATGAAAAATAAATTAAAATCGGATAGATAAAAAAACCAAAAAAAAACAAGTAAGAAAAGCTACAGTCGAGCGCGCGCGACTGTAAGATACCATTTACCCTATTCGAAGAAATAATACAAAATAAAATAAATGGTATAAAAATAAAAAAAAAAGCAATTTACATTAAGAAAAAAAAATCGCCCCGCGCCAGATTCGAACTCAAGAACTCTCACGAACTTTGGAATATACGAGTCGGACCTCTAACCACTAGACCACACAAGTTTACGGCATGCGATCGGCAAATTAGGCTTTTATTGACGCGGGACCTCTACTGCGTCGATTTAACGTTTTGGTTAGGAATCGCTAGCGCCCATAACTTTGTATGGGGAATTCGAACTCCTATAACTTCTTTGTTATTAAAAAAAAAATTGAAGAAAGCTACAGTCGAGTGCACTCGACAGTAAGTTATAATTTACCTTTGGCTGCTAAAAATAATTCTTAATATTAATTACTTTTATTCGAAATAATAACAACGCATCGCATATTTCCGAAATTAAATACACATGCATTGACGCTAATGGCACATGCCGACTGCACGCCGATTGTGCGTGCGCAGTCGGCGCAAGCATTGAAGCCGTGCCTCTGCTCCGTCTCTGCTGCTGTATGCAAAACTTCTCGCGCCTAGGAACAGACCATGTGCTTCAGTGATTTGTTGTGAGAGTTGTCAGCTCTATAACTAAATGTCCCCGGTTCGAATCCCAGCGCAGTCTTCTTTTTTTTGTATTGCTTAGAAAAAGTTTTTGTTTTTATTTTTTTTTTTTTTTGCATAATATACTTTTCATATAGCGCAAAATTATTAAAAAAAAAAAATTGCCCAGCGCAGGATTCGAACCCGCGACCTTACGCATCAGAAACTTGCGAGCCAACCATCAAGACCACACACAGTTACGCAGTGCGATCGGCAAAAAAAAAAAAAATTGCCCGTTGCTGGATTCGAACCCGCGACCACACGCACCAGAATCTTGCATGCAACCATCTAGACCACACACAGTTACGCGGAGCGATCGGCAAATGAGACTTTTATTGATGCCGGCCTTCTGCTGCGTCAGTTCAACATTCTAGTTGGAATTCTAAGCGCCCACAGCTTTATATGGGAGATTCAAACTCCTATAACTTCTTTGTTTATTGTCCGATCGGATTGAAATTTATAGGGTAGATCTGTACTATGGTAAGCTACAAGAGTGTTAAAATGTTTTGTTATTTCCCTACTTTTCTTAAAATTCAATAGTTTGGGGGCGGTGGGCGTGGCATCCAAAAGTTGAAAATCAAACATTCTTCGTAATGTTACCAGGCACCTTACTTTCAAATTTGGCGCTTCTAGCTTTTCTAGTTTTCTTTTAAACTATAAAAATGTGTTTTTTAGAGGCGGTGGGCGTGGCATCCAAAATTCTAAAATTCAACTTCTGCATAATGTTGCAAGACACCCTCCTACCAAATTTGGTGCGTTTATCTCTTTTCGTTATTGAATTATTTGGAAAAAATCGAAATACGCATTTATCGATTTGCGGAGGCGGTGGGCGTGGCACATCAAGTTTGAAATAAACTTCTTGTGTGTATTGAATACACGCACACTCCCACCAAGTCTGGTGCCTCTACCTCTTTTAATAGCTGAGATCTGTGTGTTCATACAGACGGACAGACGGACAGACAGACGGACATGACCAAATCGACTCGGCTATTGATGCTGATCAAGAATATATACTTTGTATGGTCTGCCACGCCTCCTTCTGCCTGTTACATACATTTGCACAAAGTTAATATACCATTTTTTACCCATTTTCAATGGGTAAATGGTATAAAAACAATCATTATAAGAATACAAAACATGCAGTAAGCGAAAACAAAATAAAATACAAATACAAAAATAAATACAAAAATTAAAATACAAAGCTCTGCAGAAAAAAAAAATACGTTCACATATTTAAAAGGGGAACTATTATAATATTACAACTGCTTCTTATTATATTATAATATTATTGATAATTATGTACTACCTTTTAGTTTTGTTTACAATGAATCATTGTTTAGTCTTTATTATTAATTAAATTGTATTAATTATGATTTAATTTGTCTTTAATTAGCCGAGACGGGCCATTGACAAAAGGGATCACCAGAGCCATGCTCTGATGCTGTGATCTTAGGCTGGGAGGGGACACTCATCACACAACAGCTGTGATGACCTACCCTAATTCTCGCTCCCTCTCCCTCTCTCTCTCTTTCTCTCTCGCTCTCCCTCTCTCTCTCTTTCTCTCTCGCTCTCCCTCTCTCTCTCTCTTTCTATCTATCTCTCTCCTTTTCTCTCACTCTCTCTTTATTTTTTTATTTTCTTTCTTATATTTTTTTTTTGAGACATTTTTGGATTTTTCTTCTCTTTCCGGCTAGTCCTCTAGCAATATTTTTTTTGTCGCAGCACGCTCAATTCTGATCTTCAATTAATAATAATGAGCAGCGAAGGAAAGGGCTATTGGTATAGGCAAGACCACCACCCCCAAAGCCGACGAGCTAGAGCCGGACTCTAAAGCGTGCCCCGCACATACCATTAGCCCTGTCGCCTTGAGCTTCCTCCCGTTGCACGTTACAGTTATAATTAATTATTATTAATTAAGAAAAGTGGCGCCCAACTATGGGGCCTTAGTGAGTACAGTAATCACTCATTAAGACTCTCGGATAAATTCAAATTTCGTACTCTATTAACTCTTTATTTTTCTTTCATTCACTTTCTTTTCAAGAAAATTCGACTTTATCTCAAAAAACCTTTATGGATTACAAAGAAGGAATACACAATCAGTTCCTTTTTGGCCAAAAAGAAAAAGTTGGGTTGGAATTTTCCCTTCTAATTTTTGTATTTGCCAATAATGTGATATTTATTTGTATAAGGAAATACAAAATTATTCAACTGCGGTTGATTATTTTGGCCCATGTAAATTAATTTCAATATTGGTGAATCAGCACAAATTTTGATGTCCTTCATATCGGTCGGATGGAATATGTAGACATTGTGTTTAGACAGTGTTGCAACCCCGAATGACTGAAGGATACCCAAATTTGAAATTCTTCTTCTTTCGAATTTAGGCTTCTCTGATTTGCTGGAATACAACAAAAGTATTGAAGATTGCTTTGTTGTCCGTTAATCAGGCCTAAAATAAATCTCGCCAGAACGTATCCTCTTTTTGATGGAAAATGCATTCTGACACACTATTTCTATTTCTTTTTTTTTTTTTTTTTTTCTCCTTGAGAATTTCGGTAGTGACTGAAATTACCCTACGATAAGTGCGATGTCAGGCTTTGTTCTCGGCTAAAAATGTTTATGATATCTCTGATTATATATTTTATTTTTGAAAATTGTTCGTCGTTGTGACAGTAAGATTTTTGAGTTGTGTTTTTTTTTGTCATTCATTTATTTTTTTCATTTATTTATTTATACTTTTATTTATTTATTCATATATTTATTTATTTCTGTATTTTATAATTATTTTTTGGAGTTGTTATATGAGGTGTGATCGTTATCACTGTTGAATCCTTCATAGTTGGCCCGTTTCTATCGATTTCTTTTTCAAATGAGTGTCGCTCGCTCGCCTAATAAAGGCGCTTTAGGAAAGCCCAGCTCTTGTCTGCTTTGCAAGAGTGAATTTAGATCCGTCGCAGATATATTTAAAACACCTTGTGACCATGACTTTCATAAAAAGTGCATCGAAGCTTATTTAAAGTCACATGAAAAGTGTCCAGTCTGCCAAGCAGTGTGTAGGCCAGCCGCAAATAAGCCGACAAACAGCCAAGGCTTACAAACTCGCTCTCAATCCAAAAGTCGTCAAATGGAAGACCAGGATAGCCAATCGACAGCAAGTGATGGCCCTAGTACATCACAAGGCGTTGCAATGTCGCAGACTCGAGAGTCGAGAAATGCTGACGCGGCTGATCCACTTCCTTTGCTCTTGATGGAGCAAAGATTGCTCACAACTCTGACGGAGAGAATGGCCGAACTGATCCAAAGTTCTGTAGTCGATAGCATGCAAAGATTGCTAGCGACTCCCGTCCATAGTGAAAATAGGTTCACCCCTACGCAAGCTGCTCCAAGAGTTGAAAGCAGACCAGTTCACGATACGAGAACTGATGGCAATACAGATTTCCTGTCGCAACACTCAGCCACTCCCATCTCCCACATATCCGATCTTTTTAACAGGCCCGACAAAGTAGTTCAAATTCTAAATGGGTGGAAAATGAAATTTTCGGGAACTGGAATGTCCGTGGAAAATTTCATCTACAGAGCGGAAGCGCTGACTCATCAAACTCTGGGAGGTAACTTTGCTGTTCTTTGCAGAAATGCCAGTGTGCTTTTTGAAGGCAAAGCACTAGAGTTTTACTGGCGATATCATAAGTCGACTGGCGAAGTTCGATGGGATAGCTTGTGCTCGGCATTGCGGTCGCATTTTCGCATTGCTAGAGACGATTGCGATATCGAGGAGTTGATCCGAAACAGGAAGCAAAAGACAAACGAGGCTTTTGATAGTTTTTATGAGGGCATTTCAATTTTAATCGATCAATTGGAAGTTCCGTGGTCAGATACCAAGATCGTCCGAATACTTAGAAATAATCTGAGACCTGAAATTCAACATGAGTTGCTTAATGTGAATATCAGAACCGTTCCCGCTCTAAGAGAGATATGTAGACGTCGTGAAGCGTTTCTAGACGACCTAAAACGGTCTCATGGATACGCTAGACTAGCTCCTTTTAAGCGTGAAGTGTCAGAGTTGGCTCAAGACTTAGAAGAGGTTAGCGAGACGGAGCTAGCAGAAGATCTAGAGGTGGAGGCTATATCCTTGATATGCTGGAATGGCCGAGAAGAAGGGCACCGCTATCAGGACTGTCTGTCAGAGAGAAGGGTTTTCTGTTACGGCTGTGGAGCGGCAAACACATATAAGCCAAGTTGCCTAAAGTGTTCAAAAAACTCCAAGTTCGGCACATCGAAGTCGGCGTTCAGACCGAAGACTTCGAGTGCCTCAAAGAGCCATGCGACTATGACGGACCAATAGTGGAAGCCCCGAGTCTTTCACTTGCTACGTTCCCAGACTTACACAAAAACGATGAAAGCTCATTGCTACATCACAAAATTCACAGCCTGACCAAAAACTCTGAACGTGTCGTTTTACCAGATACTCAGAGAACTGAGACACGAAACTCCAAGCGTATTAAGTCTTTTTGGCAGCACGTCAAAAAGGCTGTAATCGGATTAGAATACGTTTGCTCCAACTCTCCAGGATCATTCGATCCAAGGCCATTCTTGTCAATTCGTATATTGAACCGCACAGTCTTTGGATTGCTTGACTCCGGTGCATCCATAAGTTGTTGTGGAGGCAATTTGGCCAGAGAATTATTGGAGGAAAAGGTGGCTTTCAAGTCTATGAAGAAAAGCGCTACCACTGCGGACGGAAGCTGTCAGCAAGTAGTAGGTCGCCTGAAAGTTGACATTGAATACGGCAACATTATAAAGTCTTTGAATTTGTATATAGTACCATCGTTGAAGCAAGATTTGTACTTGGGCATTGATTTTTGGAAGCTGTATAAGCTTCTTCCAAAACGCTTAGAATTTGCAAGCTTAGAGGTTACGGCGGAGACAAATAGTGACAGTGACGATGTCGACCAACATGTACTGTCTAGCGGCGACAAAGTTAAGTTGGCCAATGTCATACAGAGTTTTCCTTCTTTCGCTCAAGAAGGTCTCGGAAAAACCAACTTGATATCGCATGCAATAGATGTGGGCAATGCTAAGCCTGTGCAACAACGGCATTTTCCAGTCTCACCCGCAGTGGAGAAGGATATGTACGCCGAAATTGACAGAATGTTGCAGCTCGGCGTAATAGAGGAGTCAGAGAGTGCATGGTCATCTCCTATAGTTATGGTCACTAAGCCCGGCAAAGTGAGAATTTGTCTTGACTGTCGGAAGGTAAACAGTTTCACAGAGAAAGACGCATATCCTCTGCCACAAATTCAAGGCATTTTGAGCCGTCTACCAAAGGCCGAATATATTACCAGTTTGGACTTGAAGGATGCATATTGGCAAGTGCCTTTAGAGCCTCAATCGCGAGACAAAACAGCGTTCACAGTTCCGGGTAGACCTCTTTACCAATTTAAAGTCATGCCATTTGGTTTATGCAACGCCACAAGTACAATGTCTAGGTTGATGGATAAGGTGTTTCCAGCTCATCTTAGGAACGAAGTATTTGTGTATTTAGATGATCTCCTAGTGGTCTCTCCTAGTTTGAAAAGGCATCTGGAGGTGCTAAGGGAAATAGCTTTACACATTAAGCGTGCAGGTCTAACGATAAATATTGACAAAAGTCATTTCTGTATGCGGCGTGTGCGCTATTTGGGCCACATAATAAGTGACGGCGGCATTAGAACAGACCCTGAGAAAGTGGAAGCCATCTTAAATTTTCCGGAACCAAAAACTTTAAGAGGTTTAAGAAGTTTTATGGGCTTATGTGGCTGGTATCGCAAGTTTGTACCCAATTTTGCGTCACTTGCTTCCTCATTGACTGATTTAATGACGACCAAGCGAAGATTCAGTTTGACGCCTGAAGCATTGAGAGCGTTTGCTGAATTGAAGGCTCGACTTAGCGATGCTCCGGTTTTGTGCAGTCCGGATTTTGCAAAGCCGTTTGCAATACATTGTGACGCAAGCAAAACGGGCATTGGCGCTGTGTTGGTGCAAGTAGATGAAAATGGAGATGAGCGTCCAGTCGCCTTCATCTCAAAAAAATAAATAAGGCACAGCGTAACTACACAGTAACTGAGCAAGAGTGCTTAGCTGCAGTAGTAGCTCTTAAACATTTTCGAGCGTATGTAGAAGGACATGAGTTCAAAATAGTGACGGATCACGCTTCGCTAAAGTGGCTCATGTCGAATCACGATTTAAGTTCACGCTTAGCTCGTTGGGCATTAGCTCTACAGCGTTATCGATTCCAAATTGAGCATCGTAAAGGCTCCCTGCATGTAGTACCAGATTCGTTGTCGCGGGTTAATGAAGATACAATAGCAGCGATAGATCTGCGAGATGGGTTGCTTGTCGATTTAAAATCCGAGCATTTTGAGTCCGCAGACTATTTAGATTTGCTTCACAAGGTGAAGGCAAATGAAAAAATTTCCCGGATTTGAAAATTGATAATGGATACGTGTATCGTAAGGCTGAACATCTCATAGGTGAGCGTAAACACGATGAATATGCCTGGAAGCTTTGGATACCGAAAGAGCTGGTTCCGAAAGTCCTGTTTCAAGCACATAACAATCCCTTGTGCTCACATGGAGGCATTCACAAAACTGTTGAAAGAATTAGGCGATACTATTTTTGGCCCGGTTTGGTGGCTGACGTCAAGGCCTATATTAATGCCTGCGAGGTGTGTAAGACCTCAAAAGCACCTAATTATGCACTTCGACCGCCATTAGGGAGAGCGCCTGAAAGTCAGAGGTTTTTCCAACGGCTCTACGTAGATTTTCTTGGGCCCTATCCACGATCGCGAAGCGGACATATTGGAATATTTGTTGTTCTTGATCATTTTTCTAAATACGTTTTTCTGAAGCCTGTAAAGAAGATAAACGCAGCACTCGTCATAAAATATCTAGAAAGCGAGTTGTTCATGACTTTTGGGGTTCCGGAGACAATTGTTTCTGATAATGGATCCCAGTTTCGCTCAGAGGCCTTTCAAAAGCTGTTGCATCAGTACGAAGTAAATCATGTGCTGACCGCAGTTCACTCGCCTCAAGCAAACGCCTCAGAACGAGTAAACAGGTCGGTTATAGCTGGAATTAGAGCTTACTTGCGCCCTGATCAGAAAGATTGGGACGAAGTGCTGAGCAAAATCAGTTGTGCATTAAGGTCCTCTATTCATTCTAGTATAGGAACCTCGCCCTATTACATGGCGTTTGGTCAGCACATGATCACGTCTGGGTCAACTTACGGATTGTTAAGGAAGTTAAATTTGCTGGATGATCGCTCTTTAGCGTTTAATCGGCAGAATTCGTTTGATTTAATTCGCGATAAAGCCTCCAAACTCATGCTATTAAAACACGAGCAAAGCGAACGGAAGTATAATCTTCGATCGAGAGAAGTGTCTTTTACTACCGGACAAGAAGTGTACAGAAGGAACTTTAAGCAAAGTTGTTTTCAAACCGGGTACAACGCTAAGTTTGGGCCTGCCTTTATTAAAGCACGAGTGAGGAGAAAGATAGGCAATTCGTATTACGAATTAGAGGATCTGCAGGGCCGGTCGTTAGGTAATTACCATGCTAAGGACATACGGCAGTAAGTTCGCTTCAGGCGGAGTCAGTCTAGGGTACGATTACAATACCCTAGCCTGATTCTAGCGGGGGGGTTTTGTAACGGCGCCTGAAGCTAATGTAAATTCCAAATAAAAATGCATTCCAGAGAGATCCTAAAAGTATGCAAGTTAATTCCAACTTACACTCAAGCGGGGTGAGGCATCGATTTTGTTGCCTGACATAAGGGCGAAAATTTGAGTGCATCAGCTGCGCTGGAAAGCTAAGCTTTGAGTTTAGTCAGCTGCACTGGAAAGCTGAGCTTGACGTTTCGTCAGCTGCATTAAAAAGCTTAGCTTGACGTTTCGGTAGCTGCACCGCGCGCAAGCGCAGCCAACTTAAGCTGGGTCGGTTCCGGTCAAATCACTTTTCTGGTGACCGGCCGCGTGCCTAGACGCGTATTTGCAGTTGTGAGAAAATATTTGTACATCGAGCCACAATTAGGTTTTTTTTTTTTTGATTTGAATCAGGTAAGAGTTGGATTCTTTTTAAATATTACATACTTAGTATTGTCGATTTCACAGGTCGTTTTCGTTGCTTCCTTGGCCTTGTGGTTTGGCTCTTTTTGAGCGCGACAGTGCCTGCACAAGCGACACTGAGCGCCGTCTTTGTCGCCGCGCTTGCGGCCAGCGGAGCTCCAGTGAGCGCCATCCCTGCCGCCGCCCTTACGGTCAGCGGAGCGCCAGTGAGCGCCGTCTTTGTCGCCGCACTTTCGGCCAGCGGAGCGCCAGTGTGCGCCATCTTTGCCGCCGCACTTTCGGCCAGCGGAGCGCCAGTGTGCGCCATCTTTGCCGCCGCACTTGCGGCCAGCGGAGCTCCAGTGAGCGCCATCCCTGCCACCGCCCTTACGGTCAGCGGAGCGCCAGTGAGCGCCGTCTTTGTCGCCGCACTTTCGGCCAGCGGAGCGCCAGTGAGCGCCATCTTCGTCGCCGCGCTTGCGGCCAGCGGAGCGCCAGTGAGCGCCATCTTTGCCGCCGCACTTGCGGCCAAAAAAGCGTCACTGAGCGACATCGTTCTTATTCTCATTTCGGCCGAGCAGAGAGTCTTACTGCGCCGGCGAAGCGCTCGAGTCGCCAGAGCAGCGCACCTGCGCAATATTGGCCAGCATCTGAATCCCTAAACTTCAACTCAGCGATCAACCTCAGCGACTAGTTCGCAAATTCTTGTGTGTGTGTGAAAAGTGATGATAGCATAAATTTAAAACAATCACAAAGTAAATTAAAGTAAAAAAGTTGAAAAGTGATGCGCTACATTGTTTAAAAGGTTCGAAAGGCAAAAGTAGAGCGTCACTTTGTCGCACAAATTTAAATCGAAATATTATCACAATTTAGTTTGCAGAATTCCAAAATTGCACAATAAAATGAAGAATTAAAACAAAGAAAAAAGTATAGAAAATTGTTGCGATAGCTAAATGTAAAAATGAAACAAACATAAAAAGAAAAAAAAATTGTCAGATAAAATGATTTAACAATACAAAGGAGCGCAACTGATTTGTTCACAAAAATATTTAAAATTCGAATTAAAATTGAAGCGCTACTATATTGTACGACAAATTAAAAGCAAAGCCCCACACAATTATACCAACACAAATGAACCAACACAAATTAGACAGTTGAAAAAAAAAAAAATAAATAAAATAAAATGTAGAGCTAGGGAAATTTTAGAATATTTAAACAATGGTTGGAAGTGTTGTGTACAAATTAAAAGAAAGTTAAAAGTAAACAGCTAAAAGCTTCTCAGGCTAAATGCCTAATCAAGAAATAGAGAGTTAAATCAAATCAAAGCAATAAATAATGCAAGTCAGTGCAAGTTTAAATCAAATCAGAATTACATAGGATATTATTTTTTTACTTTGCCTCGCGATTGTGCCTTATGATATGTCAGCGTTTGGTGAAAATTTTAGTTTTTATACAGAAACGTTTCAGTACTTCGCCGGAGATCGATCGCCGCCGCTGGAGTTCTGATGGTAAGTTTTGTTATTGAAAGCACATACGTTTTGTTGACATAAGTCATTAGGCACATACACGCAACACATATAGTTAAAAGAAACGCATGAAAAATAAATTAAAATCGGATAGATAAAAAAACCAAAAAAAAAAAAACAATCATTATAAGAATACAAAACATGCAGTAAGCGAAAACAAAATAAAATACAAATACAAAAATAAATACAAAAATTAAAATACAAAGCTCTGCAGAAAAAAAAAATACGTTCACATATTTAAAAGGGGAACTATTATAATATTACAACTGCTTCTTATTATATTATAATATTATTGATAATTATGTACTACCTTTTAGTTTTGTTTACAATGAATCATTGTTTAGTCTTTATTATTAATTAAATTGTATTAATTATGATTTAATTTGTCTTTAATTAGCCGAGACGGGCCATTGACAACACTGTCGTAGGGTTAAAAGGGATCACCAGAGCCATGCTCTGATGCTGTGATCTTAGGCTGGGAGGGGACACTCATCACACAACAGCTGTGATGACCTACCCTAATTCTCGCTCCCTCTCTCTCTCTTTCTCTCTCGCTCTCCCTCTCTCTCTCTTTCTCTCTCGCTCTCCCTCTCTCTCTCTTTCTATCTATCTCTCTCCTTTTCTCTCACTCTCTCTTTATTTTTTTTTTTTTTTTCTTATATTTTTTTTTTGAGACATTTTTGGATTTTTCTTCTCTTTCCGGCTAGTCCTCTAGCAATATTTTTTTTGTCGCAGCACGCTCAATTCTGATCTTCAATTAATAATAATGAGCAGCGAAGGAAAGGGCTATTGGTATAGGCAAGACCACCACCCCCAAAGCCGACGAGCTAGAGCCGGACTCTAAAGCGTGCCCCGCACATACCATTAGCCCTGTCGCCTTGAGCTTCCTTCCGTTGCACGTTACAGATTCTGGTGCGTGTGGTCGCGGGTTCGAATCCAGCAACGGGCAATTTTTTTTTTTTTTTTGCCGATCGCACTACGTAACTGTGTGTGGTCTTGATGGTTGGCTCGCAAGTTTCTGATGCGTGAGGTCGCGGGTTCGAATCCTGCGCTGGGCAATTTTTTTTTTTTTTTTAATAATTTTGCGCTATATGAAAAGTATATTATGCAAAAAAAAAAAAATAAAAACAAAAACTTTTTCTAAGCAATACAAAAAAAAGAAGACTGCGCTGAGATTCGAACCGGGGACATTTAGTTATAGAGCTGACAACTCTCACAACAAATCACTGAAGCACATGGTCTGTTCCTAGGCGCGAGAAGTTTTGCATACAGCAGCAGAGACGGAGCAGAGGCTCGGCTTCAATGCTTGCGCCGACTGCGCACGCACAATCGGCGTGCAGTCGGCATGTGCCATTAGCGTCAATGCATGTGTATTTAATTTCGGAAATATGCGATGCGTTGTTATTAATTCGAATAAAAGTAATTAATATTAAGAATTATTTTTAGCAGCCAAAGGTAAATTATAACTTACTGTCGAGTGCACTCGACTGTAGCTTTCTTCAATTTTTTTTTTAATAACAAAGAAGTTATAGGAGTTCGAATTCCCCATACAAGGTTATGGGCGCTAGCGATTCCTAACCAAAACGTTAAATCGACGCCTAATTTGCCGTTCTCATGGCGTAAACTTGTGTGGTCTAGTGGTTAGAGGTCCGACTCGTAAGTTACAAAGTTCGTGAGAGTTCTTGGGTTCGAATCTGGCGCGGGGCGATTTTTTTTTCTTAATGTGAATTGCTTTTTTTTTTATTTTTATACCATTTATTTTATTTTGTATTATTTCTTCGAATAGGGTAAATGGTATCTTACAGTCGCGCGCGCTCGACTGTAGCTTTCCTTACTTGTTTTTTAATAACAAAGAAGTTATAGGAGTTCGAATTTCCCATACAAAGTTATGAGCGCTAGCGATTCCTAACCAAAACGTTAAATCGACGCAGTAGAGGGCCCGCGTCAATAAAAGCCTAATTTGCCGATCGCATGACGTAAACTTGTGTGGTCTAGTGGTTAGAGGTCCGACTCGTAAGTTACAAAGTTCGTGAGAGTTCTTGGGTTCGAATCTGGCGCGGGGCGATTTTTTTTATACCATCTACCCATTGAAAATGGGTACAAAATGGTATATTAACTTTGTGAAAATGTATGTAACAGGCAGAAGGAGGCGTGGCAGACCATACAAAGTATATATATTCTTGATCAGCATCAATAGCCGAGTCGATTTGGTCATGTCCGTCTGTCTGTCCGTCTGTATGAACACACAGATCTCAGCTATTAAAAGAGCTAGAGGCACCAGACTTGGTGGGAGTGTGCGTGTATTCAATACACACAAGAAGTTTATTTCAAACTTGATGTGCCACGCCCACCGCCTCCGCAAATCGATAAATGCGTATTTCGATTTTTTCCAAATAATTCAATAACGAAAAGAGATAAACGCACCAAATTTGGTAGGAGGGTGTCTTGCAACATTATGCAGAAGTTGGATTTTAGACTTTTGGATGCCACGCCCACCGCCTCTAAAAAACATATTTTTATAGTTTAAAAGAACACTAGAAAAGCTAGAAGCACCAAATTTGGAAGTAAGGTGCCTGGTAACATTACGGAGAATGCGGAATTTCAACTTTTGGATGCCACACCTACCGCCCCCAAAAATCGATTTTGTAAATCGGTAAATCAAATTATAGGAAAAGTAGAAAAGTTTCCGAAAAGTTTCAGAAGTTATAGGCATGAGAAGTTTCGCTCACAGCAGTAGAGGCCCGACGCCGACGCCGACGCCGACGCCGACGCCGACTGCGCACGCCGACTGCGCACGCACAGTCGTCGTGTAGTCAGTGTGCAGTCGGCATGTGCCATTAGCGTCAATGCATGTGAATTTGTTCTCGAAAATATGCGATGCGTTGTTATTCGCCGAATAAAAGTAATTAATATTAAGAATTAGTTTTTAACAGCGAAAGGTAAATGGTATCTTACTGTCGAGTGCACTCGACTGTAGCTTTCTTCACTTGTTTCTTAATGTAAATTGCTTTTTTTTTATTTTTATACCATTTATTTTATTTTGTATTATTTCTTCGAATAGGGTAAATGGTATCTTACAGTCGCGCGCGCTCGACTGTAGCTTTCCTTACTTGTTTTTATATTAATAATTCACAGCGAGTGAGAAGCCGAGAGAATTTCTTTTTCTTGTACTTCGTAAAGTCAAATTATGTATGCAACATATGCATGCAAACCCTATATTTCAGGAAAGCTCTCGGGCCGACGTAAAAACCTCGGTCTGCCCAATGTTAACTACGTACCACGGACCGCAAGACAGAAGAAGAAAAAGGTTTGTGGGGCTCATATGTATAACAAGAGCGAGCTTAGTGAAAAATTCGGATCAACTCACTTAATTCAAAAGTTTCATTATTTACCGAGGACTGCTTGGAGTATCATAATGTAAGAAGTGAATATAAATAAGTTAATAAATTACACTATAAGTGTCTTCAATCTATTCAATATATTGTAAAGAAGTTCGAAAGGCCGAGGTACAGATCTCAGTCTGACCAGGGCCGCCTTACAAGAAAATTTGTAAGTCGCCGAGACGCCAGCGACTTGAGGCACCTCGGGACTACCCCCCGCTCACACTGTCACCTATCACACACACTATCTACCCTATGGCTCGCCTCTACCGTTCAGGCGCTACACTTTCCCCTTGCCGGTGCATTTACGGGAACGAGCCACGTTGCGTCCACGGCACCTACACTTCCTTCTCGCCGGTACATTTACGGGAAGAACCACGCGGCGTCCACGGCGCCTACACTTACCTACCTCAGTCGGAGCACTCAGGCGGGCAGCACCTCACCTTCGCTGCCGACGCCTACCTCAACGTCTAAGGCTGGGGAATTTGTGGTAGACCACGCTCCGCCACCTTCCCTAACGCTCGAGTCGTCCGTCAAGTCGCCTATGCCTACGCCTACCCTTTCCACCGTGTAGTCGACACGTGCCGACTCACACGCACAGAACAATTCGGCGTCGCTAAATTCGGCTCGCCGAATTTAGTAAATATCTAAAGGGAGAGGGGAGGATATCGCACAAACTAATCAAGCAAAGAAACACTCACTTTCTTAATCCAGTCTGTGTGTCTTCTGCACGATTTTATTTCTTCTTATTTTTCACTTCACTTTGATTTACACTAACAGCGCGCACGTACGATCGCTTCTAAGGGCCAAACGCAAGAGAGCGAGCGTCGGCTTGCGCGCCTAGCGCGAAGCCGGCCTCGGCATCCACCACAGCGAAAGCTCGTGGTGAGCTTGCGGATCCTCACCTCGCTCTCTCTCTCGCGCGTGCTTACAAACTTCATCTTACTTGACTAAGCCACGACCGACAGATGGCGGGCTTCTAATACTATTTCTTAATGCTATTTAATTGGGCCGTGGCCGGCAGATGGCGTTCTAACCTAATTACGGCGGCTGCCGTAATTGGTGTCCCGCTGCTCGCATCCGCTGTGGCGCTTGTGACTGCCTAGCGGGGCAGGCGCCTGCGTCACACCCCCCCCCTTTCTTCCGAAAGGAAAGGTGCGCCCTGCCGTCGGAATGGGCAGTCACTCGATATTCCCCATCCGAAGCCCGCAGCTGGGGACGTACCCTTCGCTTGTACGTCCCTTTCCCGATGATCCGGCGCACCTTATCTACCACCCACACCGGGAGTAGGTGTCCCTTCGGGTCGATCGTCCAGTTGAGAGGGATATTGCTGAACATCCGAGGCGGGGGATGCTCTCTCCGCTCCGAGCTCCCCAGCACCTGCTCCTCCAGGCCCTCTTCCCAGCCGTCGACCCCTTCGAAGGTCTCCGGCTCAGGGGTCTGAGCCCTTGGCTCAATGCGAGCTCTCGCCATCGAGGCGACCAGCTCCTCGACCGTCCTCTTCGGTCCTTTCTCTTCCAAGGGTCCAAGGTCCAGGGCAGACCTCGTCCTCGAAGGCAATGCTGACCTTCGGGAACACGCTATCCGGGAGCACCCTCCACCTCGGGGTCGGCTTCCCGGCGCGCTCTCCGCGTTGCGCCGAATTTTCCGCTTTTTCGGCACTCTTCTCCAGCGGGGCTGTGGCTCTCTTTCCGATCGATGGGAGGGGAGCAGCCGTCGTGCCAGCCTCCGGAGACGGAGTCACCGGGGTACGCGCCGACGGTCTGCTTCCCCCTCTGCGGCGGTTCCTGGCAACGGTCGCCGAGACGCCTCCGGCCTCCGGCTTTCTACGTGGCTCGGTGAGCGAACCGAACATCTCGATGAGGTCTCGCTCCAGCGGGTCCCAGTGGTTCCCGGCGGATAGCGGGGGGTCGCGCAGCCAACCCTCGTCCTTCTCCTTCTTCTTGCTGGTGCCGGTTGTCGGGCGAGGTCGCTTCGGGGACGGAGGACCCTTTTCGACAGGTGGTGACGGGGGTCGGAGCTCCTCCCTATCGTCACTTGTGGCGGCGGCTGGGCGGGGCCGCTTCGGGGATGGGGGACCGTCCTCGATGGCCGGCAGTGGGATTGGAGACGGCGGCTCCTCGACGTAGGGTGGGGATGGCCGCGTCCCAGGGACCTGGACAAAGAATGTGGTCTTATCCACGACCATCACCATAACCCCCCCGTCCAGCTTCTCCACCACGGTCTCTCGGGAAATATGAACCGAGTGATGGAAGGACGGCGGGGTCTCCGGACGAGTACGCTGTCCGTAACCCGGATGATTCCGGCGAGGGTCGCGGGATCGGTACTCCTGGCGGGGCGGGGTCACTTCCTCGTCCTCCTCGTCCTCGACCGTATAATACGGCATCGAACCCCCTTCCTCGTTGTCTGACCCCTGGCGGGGTGGGGTCATCTCCTCATCCTCCTCGTCCTCGACCGTATAGTACGGCAGCGAGTCTCCTTCCTCGCCACCGTCTTCCTCCTCCGACTCGGCCGGGTCGTCCAGCATCGAGCCCTCCTCCTCGAACTCCAACTCTGATGCCGACCGGTACATCGTCGGATCTTCGCTGCCAAGCTGCCGCCCCTCCTCAGCCGGGCAGAATGGCACCGAATTCTCCTCCTCGCTACTGATGTAGATTATTTCGTTCTCCATAACCTATAGGAATACAATTTGAAAGAAATATAATTACTTGTCGGTCTCGTGAAAGGTTAGTCGAGGGCGGTTAGGGGTTAGGTTAGGGTTTAGTGTAGTGTTGCCTTCCCCACGCGGAAGGCGTCGGGGAAGCGTTCGTCTTGCCCCTCTTCCGCTGTCGCCTCGACTACATCACCGTCGCCAGTGTCGTCCTCGTGCCGGTGGTAAGGTTTTATTTGAGCAATGTTGGCCACTTTACTCTTCTTCTCCCCTTCCTTCACCAGCCGTACGATGTTAGGAGAGATGAAACTCTTCACGATGAATGGCCCTTCGTACTTTGCGCTGAGCTTGGCCGCAAAACCTTCGCCTGCGTTGGACAGCTGATGCGTCCTCACGAGTACTGCGGAGCGCAGGGTGGGCCGCCACTCCCTACGGCGGAGGTTGTGGTGCCTTTTTTGGTCTCGAGAGGAGCGCAGCATGTTGGTCCGGGCGATGTCGAAGATTTCTCTCAGCTTCTGTGCCCGTTCCGTCGGGGTCTGGGGGATACTAGCCGATCCTGGCGTTGCCTCGTGATACAGGGAGGCCGGCAAACGTGGTTCCCTCCCCTGCATCATGAACGCTGGTGAGAATCCTGTGGAATCAGCGACGCTGGTATTGACAGCCAACGATATCTCCGGGAGCAGCTCATCCCATGAGCTCTGGTGCCCCGAGATATATTGCGCTATCATCGTCTTCACCGTCCTGTTGGTCCTTTCCGTCGGATTCTCTTGAGGACAATATGGCGCCGTGTGCTGCAACTCGATACCGAGTGTAGAGAGAAATGTCTTGAAGGCGCGACTGGTGAACTGGACGCCGTTATCACAAACGAACGTCTTCGGAATCCCAAATCGTGCCAAAATCCTCTCTCGAAAGGCCTGCTGCAGATGCGCCGTGGTAGCTCTCCTTAAAGGGACCAACTCTACCCATTTCGAAAACGCATCATGGAACACCAGAAGCATAGTGTTACCATGTTTCGATCGAGGCAGTGGCCCTACGAAATCTGCGCACAAGACGGCCATTGGTTCCGCCACCTGCCGCGTGAGCATCTGACCTGCTGGCTTCCGCTGTTCTGTCTTGAACTTCTGGCAGACTTCGCAACATCTGACGTACTTGGCCGCGTCTCTGAACCTCCCAGGCCAATAATAACGCTGAGCCAACCTGACGATGGTCTTCCGGACTCCTTGATGGCCGGCCGTCGGTGCATCGTGACATTCCTGAAGCACTCTCCCTTTCTCATCGTCGCGAACACAGAGCTTCCATGGGATATAGTCCTCATCGTCTGCACGGTGGCCCAGGTGTCGATACAGGTTTCCATTTTCCTCTGTATAGTCGACATACTTTTCCGGCTCCTTCTCGATTTTCCCTCGCAATGTAGCGATCCATTTACAAGGCGGCTCCTCCGTTCTTGTCAGCTCCGCCACTCCTAGCGAAAGGGCATCCGATGTCGCCTCTAGGTCTCTCACGAGGGGAGTACTCCTTACTTCCACCCCCGGGTCTCCTTCTGACGATCTCCTCATCGTCGCGAGTCTCACCTTCTTTCCTCGGAAAGGCTTACTCGTCGATGCGTCGGCCTTGCTCCTCACCGGACCGTCTCTTCCTCGGCCCTTGCACGCCCTGGTGCCTCTCCTGGACCCTGATCCGTCACCTTGGCCTGCTCCGAAGGTATCTCCTGACCTTTCGGGGGCTGCCGACGGCTTCCTCTTGCTCCTCTCTCTTTGTCTGGCGTCCGTGTCTCCCTCGTCGACTTCGCCGGCACAGCCTTCCCTGGAGACTTCCCTTGACCAGTTTCCAGAGGCTTGCCTCCTCGATCCTCCGACGCGCCACGCCTCTTCCGATACCGACTGTCTCTCTTCGTCTTCGCGAATATCCTTCCGTTCGCCGTATCCATGATCAGCTTCGCCGACCCACACTGGATTATGGTGCCCATCCTGTTCAAGAAGTCCATCCCAAGGATGATCCTGTCTAGCATTGTGGTCAGGATGAGCAGATCCAACGTGGCCTCGTCGCCAGCCAGCCCGACTCGAACCCGCAAGATGTTCTTCACATTTACCGCCGACCCGTCCGCCAATCTGATCCTGGCATCCGCTTCTAGCGTCTCGCCTTCCGAGGCGATCGCTGCAGCAAGCTCCGCATCTATGAAGCTCCGCGTCGCCCCGGTGTCGACTGTCGCCGTGATCATTCGCTGACCGATCCTTATAGTAGCGACGATCCGGCCCTCGTATACCTTGAGAGGGTATACTAGGTCTGGGAGTTGTTCCGCACGGCACCCGTCAGCTCCCGATCCCGACGAGGCCGTTGTCCATTTCCCGCCATCTGAAGTCGGCTTCCTCCCGGGTCATCGCTCCCTTGCCTGGGTCGCGACGGGCACTCCTTCGCGAAGTGGCCTTCCTGACCACATACAAAGCACGAGCGAGAGCGCATCCTCACTCCTCGGCATTCTTGAGCTGCGTGATCCAGTGTTCGTTCAAGCCGTGGTGGGGGCGAGGGGTGGCGCTGTGTCCGGAAGGGGTTCGTCATGCCTAGGGGTGGTCCTCCGTCGTCACCTCGGCTGGGCTGCCGGAACCTCGAAGCAAATACGTCCTCCTGACTCCTGACCATTTCGTATTCCGCAGCCATCTGGATGAGCTGCGGAAGAGTCGAGAAATCGCCTCGCCGAATGTGGATCCGGTACTCCGGCGCAGAGTTCTCGTAGATACGCCGGAGCTCCTGCTCCGGCCGATATCCAGCGTGGTACATAAGTGTCCTCACGCCCAGCACGAACTCCTTGAACGGCTCACCCGGCTGCTGCACACGAGCACGGATCTCGTCCTCGAGCCGGTCGAAATATTGAGGGGGTAGGAAAAATTCCAGAAATTCCCTCTGGAATGTATCCCACGTCGCTCCTCTGAGGCCACTGACTGTGAACCAGCGCGCCGCTTGGTCCGTCAGTGCCTCGCTCATCGCCCTGGGTAAGCGGTCCAGATCTACGCCGTAGGATACCGCTCGCTCCTTCAGCTCCTCGATGAAGGCCAGCGGGTCCTCCTTGCCATCGAAGCGAATGCCCCACTTGCGTACCAACTCCGGAATTACGCAGGCACGCGCACTCACTGATTCCAGCAGGGTCGTCTGCTGGGCGCTCCATCTACTTTCTTCCATCCTGACCGGTGTCCTCAGCGTGCCCGTTGCACGCACCCTACCAGCAGGGGAGTAGTCGGGAGGCAGCAGAGTATTGGAGCCAGAGCTCGACAATCTCTGCGTAACCTTTGCGTCTGCTCCAGCGCTCGGCGATCCACTCGCTGCAGCCTCCATGCTCTCTGCTCCTCTCGTGAATCGGGTCTCCCATTCGGTTATCTTGTTCCAGATAACCGGGCTGTGCTTGCCCCCCTTGACAAAGGCAGCTAATCGTTTGCGGAGTTCGTCCACCTTTCCCTCGGCGTCCAGCCCTAACTCCTGCAAGGCTCCCTCCAGATCCTCCTTACGGCCGTAGTAGATCCACCTAGTCGCCGCTACCGGGTTGTCACGCCTTTCTCTCTCCAGTCCGCTCGCCTCGGACTTCTCCATGATCCGATTATTATCTTATTATTTTTTTTTTATTATTTTATTATTTTATTTCTTTTATTGGTCGACTACTTTTGATCCTTCTCCCTTCTTTTTTTTTCTTTTCTTTTTTTTTATTTTCTCTTTATTTAATCAAATACAGGATCTTCTCGTAGTCGACTTAGTCTTGTTATTTTATTTTATTTTATATTTATTTTATTTTATTTTATTTTATTTTGTTTTATTTTATTTTGATCTATTTTATTTTATTTTATTTTGATTTTATTTTAATCTATTTTATTTTATTTTATTTTATTTTTATTTTGATTTTATTTTATTTTGATTTAATTTATTTTATTTTATTTTATTTTATTTTGATTTTATTTTATTTTGATTTATTTTATTTTATTTTGATTTATTCTATTTTAATTTACTTTGTCGCCGGTTTTCGACCGACCTAGTCCCACTGTGCAGGCCCCGCTGCACTCTCCGCGTCACGCGCGCTCACACCCGACCTCGCTTGTCGGGGCTGTACCTCGCGCGCGTCGTTCGCTCGAAAACATGCAATTCCGTTTCGGGGTGCAACGGCACTTCCTCGTTGCTACCCCCCCCCCCCGCGCGCTCTCCGCTGACCGGCGCGTGCTCTTGCGTTTGACTGCTGGCCCGTTAGGTGATCGGCGCGTCCTCTTTCGCCGTCACTTTCTTTGCGCGCGGCGTCTGTCGGACCAGATCGCGTGTTTTTCTTTCGTTTACTTTTTCGATAGGGTATCGCAGGGTATACCCGACGCGCACTTTTCACTTTCGCTCGATTCGCGTGTATTAAGGAATGTATTTTTTTTTTGGATTGTTGGTGTATGTGTGTTTAAATATGTGTGTTTGTGTGTGTGAGTGTATATATATATTTATATGTGTAGGTATATGTATATATGTATATGAATAAAAAAAATGAAATTTTGGATATATTTCTATATATGTTTATTTATTCCTTTTTTTTTTTGGTTTAGTATATATATGTATATATATATATATACAAAAAAAAAATGTCAATACCGGGAAAGGGTATCCGCGAGTTGGTGGTAGCTGTTGGGGCTTTAAGTCAACAGACTACCACGCCTACCAACGCCTAAGCGTCCCTGCTCGGGCGCCACTTGTAAAGAAGTTCGAAAGGCCGAGGTACAGATCTCAGTCTGACCAGGGCCGCCTTACAAGAAAATTTGTAAGTCGCCGAGACGCCAGCGACTTGAGGCACCTCGGGACTACCCCCCGCTCACACTGTCACCTATCACACACACTATCTACCCTATGGCTCGCCTCTACCGTTCAGGCGCTACACTTTCCCCTTGCCGGTGCATTTACGGGAACGAGCCACGTTGCGTCCACGGCACCTACACTTCCTTCTCGCCGGTACATTTACGGGAAGAACCACGCGGCGTCCACGGCGCCTACACTTCCCTACCTCAGTCGGAGCACTCAGGCGGGCAGCACCTCACCTTCGCTGCCGACGCCTACCTCAACGTCTAAGGCTGGGGAATTTGTGGTAGACCACGCTCCGCCACCTTCCCTAACGCTCGAGTCGTCCGTCAAGTCGCCTATGCCTACGCCTACCCTTTCCACCGTGTAGTCGACACGTGCCGACTCACACGCACAGAACAATTCGGCGTCGCTAAATTCGGCTCGCCGAATTTAGTAAATATCTAAAGGGAGAGGGGAGGATATCGCACAAACTAATCAAGCAAAGAAACACTCACTTTCTTAATCCAGTCTGTGTGTCTTCTGCACGATTTTATTTCTTCTTATTTTTCACTTCACTTTGATTTACACTAACAGCGCGCACGTACGATCGCTTCTAAGGGCCAAACGCAAGAGAGCGAGCGTCGGCTTGCGCGCCTAGCGCGAAGCCGGCCTCGGCATCCACCACAGCGAAAGCTCGTGGTGAGCTTGCGGATCCTCACCTCGCTCTCTCTCTCGCGCGTGCTTACAAACTTCATCTTACTTGACTAAGCCACGACCGACAGATGGCGGGCTTCTAATACTATTTCTTAATGCTATTTAATTGGGCCGTGGCCGGCAGATGGCGTTCTAACCTAATTACGGCGGCTGCCGTAATTGGTGTCCCGCTGCTCGCATCCGCTGTGGCGCTTGTGACTGCCTAGCGGGGCAGGCGCCTGCGTCACAATATGAATAGATTCATAGATAACTAAGTATGTATAAACGTGAAAATACTGAAACTCTCATGTGTTGCTTGCGTGTAGTTGCTGTCTCCCTTCTTCGCTCTATTGCATGGCCAGTATTCTGCAAAGACTAAATATTTATATTAAAATATCACTCCAATAATACAAGCCGATCTACATTTTTGACCTTATATAATTTTGACAACTTAAAAATTCGTTACTGTGCTGAATTGCACATTCGGTCACTTATAATATATTTCGCTCGATCAGGATAATTAATCTCTTTTTTTTTATTTTACTGTATATTCGGATCACTTGCCGACCGCTCAAACGAAAAAGAGCACGTTGCTGCGTATACTCCATCGCTGTAGGTTCCTTACCTTCTCTTTTTCCGTCACGGGTCATACAATGTTAGGGAAACTAATAAGTACTCACGAGTCGTGAGTCACGATCAATGCGGAGTGCAATGCTGGAAGCGATTGCCTTTGATGAAGATTCTGGTGTCAATTTTGATAGCGGAAAAACGCTGCATGTTATTCCGCGCGATACTGAATATATCCTTCAAACTGTCGGCACGATTCATAGCCGTCTGAAGCAGTCTGGTCGGTCGTGATCTTGCTTCGTCTTATCGCTTGCTGGTAAGCGCTGTTATCTACATTGTATTCGCTATCGAGGTCTTCACTATCCTGTTGGCTCGGTTACACCTCTGCTATCTCAATAGCCAGAGTAGGTTAGAAGATTTTAAAGGCACGACTACTGAACTGGACGCCGTTGTTTTCGGTATTGTAAATAGGCGCCATGACCCGTCTCTTCGCTCAGCCCATATATTTCTCCATGATCATCGGTACAAAAAATGAGAAAAGCATTATCTACGGCGTACCGAAGGCTGTATACTCTTGCATATATTTATCTGGAAAAAATCTTCAGATTTTATGCCGTGTATAACAAGGGGTGGCTGTATGAAAGACAACGTCGGTAGGTTGGGTCTAGAGAATATATTCTGATACGACTTACTTAATTTAATAGTTTTATTCTTTACAAATCTTCCTTCATTTATATTACATTACATATATTAATTTTTTATACCTACTTAAAACAGTCAGGAGGCGTAGAAGACTATACAAAGAATATGGCCTCAGTTGTCGTCTGCCACCTGACTTTTTTCATGGTAATGCATTCTATAAATAGTTTCATTCGGCTTCAGGTAGCAATTTTTGCTTTACATATGGCTCCGTGATTTTTCATGTTTTGATCCAAGGTCCAAGGCTGCCCTCTGAACATGGTCACCAAAATGAAGCATTTCATTATATTTATTGTCATCGGTTCTTATACCAGTTTCATAATGTTCTAGTTTCATAATGTTTACGTACCCACGTAGATTCTATAAAGGACTTCCCTTCAGTTGATCTTATGAGCACTTCTGAACGAAAACTTTTGAACGCTTTCAAAAGAACACGTGTCTTTTTGTACCGTTTACCCATTGAAAATGAACAAAAAATGGTATATTAACTTTGGGAAAATGTATGTAACAGGCAGCAGGAGACGTGGCAGACCAAACAATATATATATTTTTGATCATCATCAAAAGCCGAGTCGATTTGGTCATGTCCGTCTGTATGAACACACATATCTCAGCTATTAAAAGAGCCAGAGACACCACACTCGGTGGGATTATGCGTGTATACATTGAAAACCTGATGAGCCACGCCCACCGCCTCCGCAAATCGAGAAATCCATTTTTTGATTTATTTTATTTATTTATTTATTGATTATTATTTATTAATTTAATAACAATCAGAGATAAAAGCCCCAAATTCGGTAGGAGGGTACATTGAAACATTATGCAAAAGTTGGTGTTAGCGCATTTGGCGTTAATAGTTATAAGTTAGATAAAGTTAGTAAGTGGAGCGGGAGAGGGATTGCAGATTAAGTGCAACTCGCTCTCTCGCTTTGTGGCCTGAGTAATTGGAGCTGGAGAGTGATTGCAGATTGAGTGCAATTCGCTCCCTCGCTTCAAGGCCCAGAATATATGTAGATAAAGAAAAATATGAAAACAAGTGAAGAAAGCTACAGTCGAGTGCACGCGACAGTAAAATACAATTTACCTATGGCTGTTAAAAAATAATTCTTTATTACTTTTTATTACTTTTATTCGGCGAATTAATAGCAACGCATCGCATATTTTCGAAGACACATGCATTGACGCTAATAGCACATGCCGACTGCACGCTGACTACACGACGACAGTCGGCGTCGGCGTCGTGCCTCTGCTGCTGTAAGGGAAAATTCTCGTGCCTATAACTTCTATGTTTATTGTCCAATCGGATTTAAATTTATAGGGTTGGTCGATATTATTATTATCTATAATAAATAAAAAAAATTCGGAAACTTTTCTACTTTTCTTATAATTTGATTTACCATTTTACAAAATCGATTTTTGACTGCGGTGATCGTGGCATCCAAAATTTGAAGATCCGCAATCTGCGTTATGTTACCAGGCACCTTACTTCCAAATTTGGTGCTTCTAGCTTTTCTAGTGTTCTTTTAAACTATAAAAATGTGTTTTCTGGAGGCGTGGGCGTGGCATCCAAAAGTCTAAAATCCAACTTTTGCATAATATTGCAAGACACGCTCCTACTAAATTTGGTGCGTTTATCTCTTTTCGTTATTGAATTATTTGCAAAAAATCGAAAAACCAATTTATCGATGCGGAGGCGGTGGGCGTGGCACATCAAGTTTGAAATAAACTCGATCTGCGTATTCAATACACGCAGACTCCCACCAAGGCTGGTGTCTCTAGCTTTTTTTATAGCTGAGATCTGTGCGTTCATACAGACGGACAGACGGACGGACGGACAGACGGGCAGACAGACGGACATGACCAAATCGACTCGGTTATTGATGCTGATCAAGAATATATATACTTTGTATGGTCTGTCACGCCTCCTTCTGCCTGTTACATACATTTTCACAAAGTTAATATACCATTTTTTACCCATTCAATGGGTAAATGGTATAAATAGGTTCTTAGCGATTAAAATGGTAAATGTTATCTGTCAAGTGCACACGACTACCATATTGCATCTTTTATTTGTAATGTATGTACTGTAATGTATTTCCTTCAAAAAACATAAATAATCGCAGGCACACGCAGAGAGAATGTCACACAATTTATTATTGGCATTTAAATTAGTTTTTAATATAATTTGAAAATGTCACATCCTTTTGGATTTATTATTTGATCTTTTACGCTTAAGTCTAAATTAAGTCAAAATTGGCAAAGCCTTACGAATTCTGTGCAAAACGAAAAATAGCATCTTCTCATTACTACGATTTCAATAGTGGTTTTTGTACTTTTTTCGTTTGAATTAATTTGAAATGAGTAGTAACTTTGATTTAATCGGCAAATAGACATTTTGTAACACAAACTTACTCTGTCTTACCAAAATTATTTTTTTTTTACATCGAATTAGATACATTATTTAATGACATGAATCTACCATAAATAATTTATTAACTTATTTGTTTTAATGTTTGCTTGTTATGTTTAATACTTATATACATAAAGTAACAGTAACATAACAGGTACGAGGGTGGCCCGATAAGTACTTAACCTCCAAAAGAAAAACGAACATTTTGGAAAAGTTGCGATTTATTTCTCAACATAATCTTCTTTTAGCTCGATACACTTGACCCAGCGATGCTCTAACTTCTTTAACCCGCCTGAAAAATACGTTTTCTCGAGGTCTGCTAAATAGGCCTCTATGGCGGTGACGACCTCCTCATTCGAAGCAAATGTCTGTCCAGCGATGGACTTTTTCAAGTTTGGAAACAAAAAAAGTCACTCGGGGCCAAATCTGGAGAATATGGTGGATGGGGTAATAGTTCGTAGCCCAATTAGACCAATTTGGCCGTGGCGAGGGCGGAAGAGTGAGCCGGTGCATTGTCATGATGGAAGAGCACTTTTTTCTTCGCCAAATGGGGCCGTATTTTCTGCAATTCGACGGCGAATCGGCCCAATAATTCGGCATAGTACAGCCGTTTGTGACCGTTTTGCCCTTCTCCAGGTATTCAATGTAAATCACACCTTGTGAATCCCAAAAAACGGTGGATATCACCTTTCCAGGCGATGGGACAGTCTTCGCCTTCCTCGGTGCAGGTTCGCCGGGTGAAATCCACTGTTTCGATAGTTCCTTGGTCTCTATTGTGTATCAGTGGATCCATGTTTCGTCGACGGTTACGAAACGATGCAGAAACTCCTTCGGATTGCGCTTAATCACCATCAAACACTGCTCTGAAGTGGTCTCACGGTTGCGTTTGTTGTCCGGAGTGAGCAAACGCGGCACCCATCGCGGATCGCAGGTTATGACGCACGCGGTATTTTGAGATGCCTACTGTCTCAGCTATCTAGCGCATCTTTAATCGGCGGTCAGCCAATACGAGATCGTAGATTCTTGTCACGTTATCCTCCGTGGTAGCCGTTTTCGGGGCACCTAGACGTGGCTCATCAAAAACCGACGTGACGGTCGCTATCGAAGGAGAAGAGTCACCGTACACTGTACCAAGCGCTCTTTGATTTCGCTTCGCGATTTCCTTTCCAAAAACAAAAATCGAAGCACAGACCGATATTGCTCTTTCTTCATTTTTGGAAAACCCGCGGACACGTCCGATTCCACACGCATTAAAAACAAAACTACGAGTCCGATTCGGCTGAAAATTTCGACAGAGAATAGGAAATTTCTATTGCAATAGGGACGCCATCGGGCGGTGAGGCTAAGTATTTATCGGACTGCCCTCGTAGGTTTTTAAGATTATTTATAAAGTATAAATAATTAGAAATCATATTATATATCAAAACAATAAAAATGATACTCTAGTCCTTCTTGCATCACCCTTGGCTCTGCGAGCCATACCGTAATGTCACATACTTCCTTCACTGCTACTAGTTGTTCCTTTTGAATCACCCATTCCGCCAGCAACATTATCATCTCCACGCACTGAACCTGAAGAAAGTCCTCCAGTTATCCCAGTTAAATTTAATTTGTACTGTATAAATGAAACAATTTCAACAATTATAATTAATTCTTAAAGCTAAGATATAAAACGTGCGAAATATAGACCTAAAAATATTAAGAATTAATGAGCACATATTTTAAAACTAAAATAACTGTTTTTCTTTTATAGTTTTAACGGTGTAAAATATAAAATACTATACAATATATCGATCAAATAAATTAAAGTGATCTAAAAAAATAATCCATTTTAAATTTTTAACATTAAATAAAAAAACAAACAGATATTTGTTCACTACCTATACTTGCATCGTAATCATGTGAAACAATTAACAGTCGGTGTATGGAAACATTGACATCAGTCGCATAACTATTGTAACAATTTTCAACTTTTTAAGCCAGTTATATAATTACTTATTTATTAATGTAATGGGTACTTTATTATTTGTCTTTTTATACCATTTACCCATTGAAAATGGGTAAAAAATGGTATATTAACTTTGTGCAAATGTATGTAACAGGCAGAAGGAGGCGTGGCAGACCATACAAAGTATATATATTCTTGATCAGCATCAATAGCCGAGTCGATTTGGTCATGTCCGTCTGTCTGTCCGTCTGTATGAACACACAGATCTCAGCTATTAAAAGAGCTAGAGGCACCAGACTTGGTGGGAGTGTGCGTGTATTCAATACACACAAGAAGTTTATTTCAAACTTGATGTGCCACGCCCACCGCCTCCGCAAATCGATAAATGCGTATTTCGATTTTTTCCAAATAATTCAATAACGAAAAGAGATAAACGCACCAAATTTGGTAGGGGGTTGTCTTGCAACATTATGCAGAAGTTGGATTTCCAACTTTTGGATGCCACGCCCACCGCCTCCAGAAAACACATTTTTATAGTTTAAAAGAACACTAGAAAAGCTAGAAGCACCAAATTTGGAAGTAAGGTGCCTGGTAACATTACGGAGAATGCGGAATTTCAACTTTTGGATGCCACACCTACCGCCCCCAAAAATCGATTTTGTAAATCGGTAAATCAAATTATCGGAAAAGTAGAAAAGTTTCCGAAATTTGACCAACCCTATAAATTTAAATCCGATCGGACAATAAACACAGAAGTTATAGGCACGAGAAGTTTCGCTCACAGCAGTAGAGGCCCGACGCCGACTGCGCACGCACAGTCGTTGTGTAGTCAGTGTGCAGTCGGCATGTGCCATTAGCGTCAATGCATGTGAATTTGTCTTCGAAAATATGCGATGCGTTGTTATTCGCCGAATAAAAGTAATTAATATTAAGAATTAGTTTTTAACAGCGAAAGGTAAATGGTATCTTACTGTCGAGTGCACTCGACTGTAGCTTTCTTCACTTGTTTCTAAATAATGTTTAAAACTAGATATTATCAAAAATACTGACATTCCTGAGGTCACAGCTTTTTTCGCGCAAGACTTTTGAATGAATTTAATTAAAAGATTTGGATTGAAAATTGGATATATATATATATTGTGTTGGTCACATTGTTTACGAATATTTCTAATACTTAAAGTTATTTGGCAAAGCTCTAAATACATGTTATTTGTAATTTTCAAAATGCAGCCACGTACCATAAAAAGGATGCGGGAATTAGTCCTAAATCACTTTAAAAATGGGCGAATTCACCGGGATATATCTGGGATAGTTTTGTCCGGAAAATTGGGTGGCAGATAAGGGCCGATAAGGGCACCCAATAAAATGTTCACTGAGGTCGAGGGTAGAATTATTATACGAAAAATTAAATTTATTCCAAATCTATCGGCACCAAAGTTGGCATCAGAGGATGGGAATGAGATGGACAAGAAATGTTTCGTAGGAACTGTACTTCGAGATGACAATTTCAATGGTCGAGTAGCTTATACGAGCCATTCATAAATAAAAAAATATTATTATTATTTTCGCAGATGAGTCCAAGCTCCAAATACGGAGCTCCAACTCAAGCACCTAAAACCAATAGTAAAGAACATTGGTGGAAGTGTAATGTTTTTGGGTTTGTATGACGGCTTCAGGGATTGAAAACTTTGTGTTTATAGAAGGGAACATGGACAAAGTGAAGTACCTGCAAGTGATAATCTTATTCAAAGCGCAGAAAAACTAGAATCAGAAGAGTTACTTAGATTTTATCAAGATAATGACCCTATGCACAAGTCGGCTATTGTTCAGTCTTGGTTAATCTGGAACAGCCGCACGTGATCATTTCACCAGTCTTAACGTTATAGAGAACCATTCTCGACCATGCCATTCGCAAGAGGTCAAATCCCTTAAAAAACCCTACAAATGGAAGAAAGTCCCGATTGAAAACAAAATTGGTATCATCGATGGAAACACGTCTAACACACACACTACGTTTCTTGTACGAAATAAGCTAAGACCTTAAAAATGTCAGCATTTTCGTTAAATTATAGTTTTAAACGTTATTTAGAAAAAAAAAAAAAATAATGAGGTACTTATTATATTAACAAATATCTGCTAAGAAAAACTGCATTTAATTTTTTTATAAATTCATTCTTCCTTCCCTTGCACGAAATAAGCCGTGAGTCACTGTGTGCCTGTAGCGTCAATACATGCGCGTTTGACCGCGAAAATGAGAGGTGCGTTGTTGTAAATTCATAAAATATAATAAAAAGTATCTTACTGTCGAGTGAACTGTGACTTTGTTCATTTGTTTAAAAATGGGACCATGTACAAAAAACAATGATAACTTGTTTTAAGTTAATTTAAATATGGTCATATAGCTTTGTCCTGGAAAATCGATCACAAGCCCAAAGCAAAACGCGACACAACAAATTTATTAATGCTCAGATGACCTTAACCATTAAAAAAATTAAAATTTCCGCGCTATTCTGCCATTAAAATAGTGCTCACAAAAAACAGAGTGAATAGTTTCTGGGTGGCATGCCATCCCCAAATATTTCTTTACATCACACGATAGTTTTGGAGCCTATGTCTTGGGCGGTAGGCGTGGCATCCAAAATTTGAAAATCCGCGTAACGTTACCAGGGACCTTAATTTCAAATTTGGTGCTTCTAGCTTTTCTAGTGTTCTTATAATTCAAATAATTAACTTTATAGGGGCGGTGGGCGTGGCATCAAAAAGTCTAAAATCCAACTTCTGCTACCAAATTTGGTGCGTTCATTTCTTTTCGTTACTGAATTTATTGCAAAAAATCGAAAAACGGATTTAACGATTTGTGGAGGTGGTAGGCGTGGCACATCACAATTGAAATAAACTGGATCTGTATATTCAATACACGCACACTCCTACCAAGCACCATCTAGCTCTTTTAATAGCTGAGATCTGTGCGTTCATACAGACGGACAGACGGACATGACCAAATCGACTCGGCTTGATGCTGATCAAGAATATATATACTTTGTATGGCCTGCCACGCCTCCTTCTGCCTGTTACATACATTTTCACAAAGTTAATATACAATTTTTTACCCATTTTCAATGTGTAAATGGTATACAAATTTGATGAAACATACGACTGAAATAGTAAGAACATGGCTCGTTTAGAACAGCCTGACATGAAAAACGAAGATTTCAAATAAATCACTCTTAACATTGTTTTGGTAGAGAGGAATGATCTAAGGTTACAATAAGTTGGTGGCCAAGGAGGATTCCAATGGTTATTTACCAACAAGGTTGTCATACTACAAATAAACTTCAATTTTTTTACTTTTAAATTACCTTCTCTAATGTCATTTTTAAAGTGGATAAAAAACGTTTTTTTTTTATATATAAGAAAGAATAGTGGTACACATAAGATATAAAGCTATTTTCATTAGCTAAAACATTACGCTAATAATCGTATTTTAAAAATTTGCAAATCTTTATTCTATCAATAGGTAGAAACTATCAAAATTTAGTTGAGCTTCTGGTTGAAATAAGCTGTATGTAATTGTCAATGCCAAGATGTGGATGGCTTAACCTAATAATTCAGAAATTTCTATGTGTATTATGAATTAACATAAAAATATATTGGTTTTAGTTCCGTTTTGCTTCTAATATTTTATATAAGCTTACCAATCATTACAATTATTATAGGTACGCTGACAACACACTCAAAATACACAACGAAAAGTAACTACGTTTGTCACAGGAATAGAAACATAATGCATACATATATATTCTTGATCACAAAAGTAAAGGGTGCATTCATAGAAGCAAGAAAGTTTCTTTTTGAATTTCGATGCACTAATAACAAATATAAATGAACTCATATATATGTACACAAGCAAATTCCAAAATTTATTGGAGTGCCTTAAAGTCATTATTATAATTATTTATAGATATACGATTGCACATTGCACTGCATTTTGAGAATTTAATCTGCAGTGTTTTTGAGTCAATAGAGTAGCCGTGGCAAACGTTTGTTAAAGGATGCACCCACAATGGAATGGAATAGATTTGGTTAAGCCAACAAAAGCCAAAAGTTCATCAAACTGTTTGAGATGTAAATGTTTGGTTGCAAGCTACACGAAAAAACAAGCTGGAGGAGGAAACATGAGCAAATAGTTAAGGTAAATAGAATATGGTAATATATATGACGATGTTAAAATTACATACTAAAACTGATAATATTCAATATTCATTCATTAAATTCTTCTCACTTCAGCTAAGGATGGGTTTCCAGGTTGATTATTATATTTTAGTATGCTAAGCCTGGATATTTTCAGATATATGCATTTTGAGAATTTAATCTGCAGTGTTTTTGAGTCAATAGAGTAGCCGTGGCAATTTAGTCGTATTGGGCTTTTTCGTGAAAACGCAGAGCTAACAAAAATGTGAACCATATCGATTCAACTGCAGCCTAGGCTCTTCATAAGTGCTTCTACGTAGATTCCTAAGTATGATTATCAGACAATATTCTAACGTACTTTGTTTTAAGAATGTTCAATGCATAACGTTGTGAAAATAATAAAAGTAATAGACAATAAGAATTTACATACTTAAAAAATTATATATTTTAATAGAATCAAAAAATATATTTTCAAAATCAGTTTAGCCTAAATTTTGAGTTACCTTGTTCGCGCACTCAAAGCATTTTGATACTACTTTATTTATAACATTCATAAGATTTTTTGTTTCCCTTATGACATGATCAACTTTCACGAATGTTGCAGCTTTTCCAACAGTATGATCTTTTACTGTAAATTGAAGAGCCTGGACAAACGTGGGCACTCTATCCAATATGCCTAGCAAATCCTTTTTGTTTTCACTCGCTGGTACCTACAATTTTAAATAAATAATTGCGTAAGTAAAAGTTATTAAGTAATTAGAACATTATTTAAAAGAACATGGGATCGATTGCCCTAAAACTTTGACCACGTCTTAATAGAATATTAGTATGTAAAATAGTTTTTTATATTTACACATACCTGGTATGAAAAATGCCGGAGAACTTTATAAAGACGATTGGCTTCTTCTGCAAAATATTCCGCCTGCGTAAACAAATCTTGTGTCGTTCTTAAAGATCCACTGCCTTTTGTAAACTGGTACATCAAAAAAGCCATAGCAGACATGTTTTTGGCTCTTTTTAATATATCATTATCGTCAGACAAGTCCTCGGTCCATTTCGATTGATATGGACCTGAGTCTCTATTATTTTTAGTTTCCATTCCAGAGTACTCCACAATTTCGCCATCTTCGGCTCCAGGTACACATGACTTCGATGATTTTATTGTAGATTCACACTTCTAAAAATAAATAAATGTGTTTAATGTTGTGTCAAAGGATTATAAATGTGCCCACCTCAACTTGAGAGTCCATATCAGTTTTTGAAGTGTCTACCGTCACTAGGATTTTTTTAGCAATCATTGAAATCTCATTGATTAGCCATTTCCACATGTCTAAAAATGATTCAAAATTTTCATTTGCTGCGCTGCTGTTCGTATATTTCCAAAGTATTTTAGCAGCTATAAATACTTGTGGGCCGTAAATTCTTAAATTTATTGCCAAACATTTGGCGTGTACCTGAAGTCTCTCCGTTGGCGCTATGTGCTGCAGCAGTTTGCAAATATCAAAAATGTGATCGCAGCATTCGTGAAACTTAGTGGAACATTGGTTAAGATTCTCTAGATCATGAGTCACTGCTAAGACATGAAAGGATTTTACAACCTTTGTGCATAGTTTTAAAGATTCATTAAAGTCTGCTATTTGGTTTGATACGGAAACAACCAACTGTTTGCATAACTCCTCTAGACTACATAGCATTCCCATTTCAGGGTCCTTGCTTTGCCCCTGCACTCTTACTCCCACGTTATCATGTTGATCTTTTAATAAATGATTAAGATACATATCAAACTCAACTTTGCAGCTTTCACAGTAGTTAAGAATATTTTTTCGATGATCGTGACTTATATACGGAGAATCTGTAAAGTCATGTGCTTTTTCAAAGAGCTTGTCAAATGCCAAAGATATTTCATCCCTGTGATCCAAGCTTTCGTAAGATAGATTTTGTTTAAAACTGGAATTTTTTGTCATGTGGCCAATTGGGGCTAAATTCCTTTCTTTGTGGTAAATATCACTTTTCCAATGTTCCTCATTGAACATTGAAAAGGTAGCATCAGCATTGTTAGGGATCTTATTATTACAATTGTAATCATATTGACTTGTTTGAAATTTATATTTTCGAATTAGGTTGATTATACGCTTTATTGTCGTGTATATACTTTCATTTTCATAATTTAAAAAAGAGCGAGCATTACGAAATTCCATGTGTTTTGCGGAATCGAAAATACTATCCTTTATAACGAAGTGTATCAAATCCATGGCACGCCTTATTTGACAAAATACGGTATCTCGATTTTCTTTTACTATAACGCAATCGCTGTGAATTAAGCTATTTTTTGAAGATGTCAGCAGTATTGATATGGATTTTTCCAAAATTTGACGTGCGGAATACATTTGTGCACGTCGACGCTCCTCTTTAAACGAGTTTCGATGATGTCCCGTAAGATAGGCCAATTCAATCATTTCTGTTCCAAATATAGAAAAAGCTCGAACAAATTCTGTAAAATTCATCACAGACTCTAACTTCTCCAAGCTTTCGGACGCTCTTTTCTTTGCAGTTAAAAGTTTCTTAACTACAATTATATCCACAAGTAAAAGAATTCTGGTTATAGACGAGAGAAGTGATCTCGCTGCCAATACTATAGCACCATAATCTTTCAATGGTTCGATGTGGTGTCGAAGTTCTGTCTCACCAATAGGTGACAAATCGCATAAGTGCTCGATAGATTTTCCTACAAAGGACAATCAAATTTTTTATCAATTTATGATGTGAATATCTTTTTGCTCTCCGCTTTTTATAACATAGTTTTTGTTAAAGTAAGAACTAAAAATCTTACCGGCGTCTCTTGCATCCTTAGCTGCTTCGTACATATCCGCCTTGATGTCAGAGTTCTCCTCCGCAATAACTTCTCCAATTGTAATAAATCTTTCCACCGCTGTACTAAGTGAATGTCCAATGTTTCCAAATGTTGACATGATTTCCTCATTATCGATATCACGAACACGAAAACGTTGATTCTATAAGAAATGTACAAGAGCATTTAAAATATACAGAGTAGTTTCATCGATATCCGACAATTGTAACTTATGCCTGTCATAGAAACGATCGATATGGTCTCCGATTTTATTATTTCAACATTCCCGTAGAAATTGATATTATATCATATAGTTTCTAGGAAGGAGAAATTTAAATGTGCTGGTGGATGAACATCTTTAAAAGGTTGGCTTAGAATCCTCCATGGAATCAAACTGGTATCCTCTCTTTCGAATGCTCATTATGCAACAAAGAAATCCATTGTTCAATATATATTCATATATATTTTATAATTTGCAATTTAGTAATGCAAACTGGTTGATACCGATTGATTAAATTTGTCGACTCCCACCAATTTTGCAGGAAAATAACTGTCAGCTTCCTTTTGAAAAAATCATTAAAATTTCATCTTATGATATAATAAGATGACTGCTTCAATTTATGCAAAATAAGTTTAAGACCTAAGACTTGCGCGACAATGTCGTGAACAGAAATGTAATCTGTTACCAGATTACCGACTGAAGGCCAAAGAAATTTAAGGAAAGGCCGATTGACCGATGCGTCTCTTTTGTCCCTTTGCTCCACGAATTGCTTCACAAACGTTTGTTAAAGGATGCACCCACAATGGAATAGAATAGATTTGGTTAAGCCAACAAAAGCCAAAAGTTCATCAAACTGTTTGAGATGTAAATGTTTGGTTGCAAGCTACACGAAAAAACAAGCTGGAGGAGGAAACATGAGCAAATAGTTAAGGTAAATAGAATATGGTAATATATATGACGATGTTAAAATTACATACTAAAACTGATAATATTCAATATTCATTCATTAAATTCTTCTCACTTCAGCTAAGGATGGGTTTCCAGGTTGATTATTATATTTTAGTATGCTAAGCCTGGATATTTTCAGATAAATGCTAAATTAACGTAAATTTAACTGAAATTATTTTGCGTAAGTGCAAAACAAAATATTTTTACAAAACATTAATTTATTTATTGTAAAATCAATTTAAATATATATTTTATACTGCCACTATAAACTCACATTTACATCAAGCATCAATGGCGATAATCCAAACATTTTGAACCCGTTCTTTTTAGTGTTTTAAAGGCTTAATTCCTTTTACTCATAACGATTTTTATAATTAAATATTGATTTTTCAAGGAAAACGTCGTATAACTTTGATAAACATATTCTTGGCACACATTTTATAATTATTTGCTTTTTTCATTTCTGATAATATCAGCTTAAGAACTCCAAACGCTTATTATTGAAACATTTTTATATCTTTGTAAACAACTTAAAATTCTCGAAAGAGCACAACGTTATGTGTCCTGCGCATAATTAAAAATTATTTTCTGCGCAACGTTATTTTTCCAAAGTAAGTCGTTAAAGGTTGTAAAAATCAATATCGATAAGTTTGCAATTTAAAACAAGTAAAGAAAGCTACAGTCGAGCGCGGGCGACTGTAAGGTATTGTTGAATCGAATGTTAATGCTGATAAATAATACTATACATGTAGTTTGTATGGTCTGTCACGTCTGCTTTTTCCTGTTAAATTCATTTGTTAAAAATACTAATAAACCAATTTTTCCCAATTTTAATGGGTAAATGGTATAACAAAAAAAGACAGTAAGATTAAAATTACATGGTGCCGTTAAAAATAAATTTATAAGATTAAATATACATATATATTTAACAAATTTACATGCAGCATGAATAAACGTGGTACGCACATACCGATCACATACATACAGTCAAACATAAGCTAAGCCGGTCGGTATATCGCTGGGCTAGTGCCATTAAATTTTCTCTAACGCTTTGAGCATGAAAAAAAAAAATTGCAAAATTTTTAACAAAAGAGCCATTGCATGAGCATCGCTCAAGAACTGTTGAATGACATCAACGATGTCTAAAGGGTCATAACTGGTGACGAATCCTAGCCAAGACCAAAAAGCGAAAAAATCGCCGAGAATGCAAAGCACTTATATCCTTTACGCCTCTCACAACCAAACATGAATGATATACACTTGAAAATTGGTACAGATACTCCGGAAGAGTGTACCAACATAATCGAAAATACGTTGCCCGCTAATTTTCAAAAGTCATCTTACTTTTTAAACACTACTCGTATATATTAATATATAAAATAAATAGACATATTCACCTCTCAATCCGCCATCCAACCACAAGTCAATATTATCCACACAGCAATTGCCACATATATATAAAGCAAAGAATGCCCTTGAATATACGTCAAACGCACAGACCATAAAGGCCCTTTTGGTGACAATAACAAATTCAACTTGCTACGCTTACGCAGCATAAATCCTTAGCAGAATGTCAACGCAAAGCAATGTATCACAAAGAGAGCAACATTGTTGTATACATAAATAGCAATCAGCGTAAGCCCAAGAGTTCGATCCACAACTGAAAATCAGATTGAAAGCTGTTTTCAGGTATTTGTATCTCCAATCGTACATACGTACAAAGTTGCGCGCAATATCCAATGTATATAACATACTTTACATATTAATAATATTTAATCCAAGAAACACAAAGCATGAAGTATAAGGTTTTTAACAAATTTTATTTGATTTTGAAGTACGTGTTTTACAATTTCAATTTTTAAACATATATCATATACATGTTAGTTAAAATAACCTTTTATTACATTTTCCAGTACAATTGTATCTACCGCAAATTTTCGTATTCCTTCAGATAATTTGTCAGACGCCATGGCATCTTCATTTAATAACCATCTAAATTTGCTTTCGTCAATGGAAATTTTTTCAATATTCTTTAGTTTTGCATTAGCTACAGATAAATTCGTTTTTAGAGTACTCTCATCTTTTTCAAGCTCTTTTAGTAAAGCTGGACTAATTGTTAGCAAATCACATCCGGATAGGGCTTTAATTTCTCCAATGTTTCTAAAGGACGCTCCCATAACTAATGTTTTGTAATCGAATTTTTTATAGTAATTATAAGTGTTTGTAACCGAAATTACACCAGGGTCCTGAAGTGAATCGAATTTTTTGGTTTCTGTGTTTGCTACATACCAATCCAATATGCGGCCAACAAATGGTGAAATAAGTGTAACACCCGCTTCGGCGCATGCAACTGCTTGCGCAAATGAAAATAAAAGTGTAAGATTGCAGTGTACACCATGTTCTTTTTCCAAAATTTCGGCAGCTTTTATACCCTCCCAAGTTGAAGCTAGTTTAATTAATATACGCTCCTTGTCTATACCAAAAGAGGAGTATAAATCAATGAGCTTAAGAGCTTTTTGTACGCTTTGTTGGGTATTGAACGAAAGACGAGCATCTATTTCAGTTGATACCCTTCCAGGAACAATTTTTAGAATTTCGCATCCAAACAATACACAGAGGTAATCCAATGCTTCCGACACTTGATTCTCCAACGATCTAAAAAATAATAAATATACAAGAAAGGTTTATCAAGATAGCTTCAAAACTGAGAGACTAGTTGTAACAAATATGATAACTGATAAATAGATGGACATGGCTATACGTCTCGGCACAAAAATTTAATTCGGAAACAAGTGTAGAAAGCTACAGTCGAGTGCATGCGACAGTCAGAAATCATTTACCCATGGCTGTTAAAAAATAATTCTTAATATTAATTACTTTTATTCGGCGAACAAACAACAACGCATTGCATATTTTCACAGACAAATACACATGTATGGACGCTATTGGCACACGCTGACTGCACGACGACTGTGAGTGCGCATTCGACGCAAGCATTGACGCCGGGTCTCTGCTCCGTCTCTGCTGCTGTATGGGAAACTTCTCGCGCCTATAACTTCTGTGTTTATGTATTGCCCGACCGGATTTAAATTTATAGGGTTGGTCAATATTATTGGCAGCTACAATAAAATCTAAAAATTATCAATTTACAAAATCGATTTCTGCGAGCAGTGGACGTGGGGCAGTGGCATCCAAAAGTAGAAAATCAAACTTCTGAATAATGTTGCAATAAACTAAAAATTCCTTTATCGATTTGCGGAGGCCGTCAGCGCGGCACATAAAGTTTGAAACTTCTTATGTGTATTGTATACACTAGTCGGCATAATTATTTTGAAGAAATCTTGTTTTGACTTTTAAACGTAGCTTTGCTTAAAATCATCAAATAACGGTGCGAAAATTCGTTCACCTTTTGCATTTTTTTTTCTGTTGATAGAAATGCATGCAGACATCGGTTTTTTTGCGTAGTACAAGTATTTTGACAGCAGCTTTATGAAAATATTGTCACACGTTTAAGCACGCGAGAATCAAACAACTTCTGTGTTCAACTTTGTCCAATATTAAACATTATAATTAAAATACAGAGTTATAAAAATTAGCATGTACCATGGGTAAAACGGCTGAGCTAAGTTTGGTTACCCGATCTTCAATGGTATCAAAGTTTAATGCTGGGATAGCAGTCCAACCATTGCCAATGAGTTTCATGTATCGCGTCAAACTGTGCACTACCAAAATAAAAATTTTAAGAAGCATAATGGCTTGCGTAATTTAAGAAAATCAGGTGCTAAGCGCAAAACAGAGCTCAGTAAAGACAGAGTCCTTGTACGGGAATTAAAAAAAAATGTTCTTCTGAAGCCTCAATCTGCAGCAGATCAATTTTACACTGAGAACGATGGCAAAAATTCATGAATTGGGCTTCGAATTGTTTCTCCATCACCTGTTGTTTCTCCAGATCTGGCCCCCAGCGACTTTTTCTTGTTCTCAGACCTCAAAAGGATGCTCGCAGGAAAAAAATTTGGCTGCAATGAAGAGGTGATCGCCGAAACTGAGGCCTATTTTGAGGCAAAACCAAAGGAGTACTACCAAAATGGTATCAAAAAATTGGAAGGTCGTTATAATCGTTGTATCGCTCTTGAAGGGAACTATGTTGAATAATAAAAACAAATTTTGACAAAAAAAAATGTGTTTTTCTTTGTTAGACCGGGGACTTATCAGCCAACCTGTTAAGATCCCTTTTGGTGAGTGCACAGTCCGTCGACGATTAAAAGAATGTGATTTTAAGACTTTTAAAGTCTAGGACGTATCATTTTTTATATGAGCAAACAAGCTTAAAAGACTGTCATTCGCAAAGGAAGCCAAAGGAGTTCTGGGAAAGCGTTAAAAATTAATTTTTTTGAAAGATTACTAATGGTAAAAAAACAGAAAAGACTGCCCGTTTGCAAAAAGTGAGCTATGGAAGAGGCTCTGTCACGCTGTGGGGATACGTTGCATACAATAGGCTGGGTGACTTAGTTCCTATTGTCGGCTGAACGAATCAAGGGCAATATTTGAAGGTCCTAAACGATAATGCCTTTCCTTCCGGTGATAGGCTCATTGGTAGTCATTTATTCGGCAGCAGGATAATGTCCCCTACCACGGATGATAACCAATTTTTTTGAGGATATGGGCGTTACTGTCTTGAACTGGCCGCATCAAAGTCCAGACTTAAACATTATATATATATCTTTTACAACGCAAGGGAACAGTTTTGTTAAACAAAACCCGAGAGAAGACAATTTCTGAGGTCACTTCCCGTGGGGAAGAGATGTCTCCAGAGATCATCCAAAATTGTATATATTCAGTGCAGCGACGCCTGCAAAAAGTTTTTGAAACCAAAGGAAATTAAATATTTTACTAAATTATAATGGTTCCTTTAATTTTTTTTAAGTTCAAACTTTGTTACTTTAGCTTATATTTTTTCAAATTCATATGACAAAATGTTGAATTCATTATTTTTCAGATTGTATTACCACTAAGTAAAACAGGAAAAAATGCATTGATTTATATTCAACCAATGAAAAGTTACTTGAAAAATTGCACCACTTATTTTTTTCACGAACTTTGTAACTTACGAGTCGGACCTCTAACCACTAGACCACACAAGTTTACGCCATGCGATCGGCAAAAAAAAAAAAAAAAAATTGCCCGTTGCTGGATTCCAACCCGCGACCACACGCACCAGAATCTTGCAAGCAACCATCTAGACCACACACAGTTACGCGGAGCGATCGGCAAATGAGACTTTTATTGATGCCGGCCTTCTGCTGCGTCAGTTCAACATTTTGGTTGGAATTCTAAGCGCCCACAACTTTATATGGGAGATTCAAACTCCTATAACTTCTTTGTTTATTGTCCAATCGGATTGAATTTATAGGGTATGTGCCACGCCCACCGCCTCCGCAAATCGCTAAATGCGTATTTCGATTTTTCCAAATAATTCAATAACGAAAAGAGATAAACGCACCAAAATTGGTAGGAAGGTGTCTTGCAACATTATGCAGAAGTTGGATTTCCAACTTTTGGATGCCACGCCCACCGCCTCCAGAAAACACATTTTTATAGTTTAAAAGAACACTAGAAAAGCTAGAAGCACCAAATTTGGAAGTAAGGTGCCTGGTAACATTACGGAGAATGCGGATTTTCAAATTTTGGATGCCACGCCTACCGCTCCCAAAAGTCGATTTTGTAAATCGGTAAATCAAATTAGAGGAAAAGTAGAAAAGTTTCCGAAAGTTTTTTTTAGGTATTATTGTAGGTAATAATAATATTGACCAACCCTATAAATTTAAATCGGATCGGAAAATAAACACAGAAGTTATAGGCACGAGAAGTTTCGCTCACAGCAGTAGAGGCCCGACGCCGACGCCGACGCCGACTGCTCACGCCGACTGCGCACGCCGACTGCGCACGCACAGTCGTCGCGTAGTCAGTGTGCAGTCGGCATGTGCCATTAGCGTCAATGCATGTGTATTTGTCTTCGAAAATATGCGATGCGTTGTTATTCGCCGAATAAAAGTAATTAATATTAAGAATTATTTTTTAACAGCGAAAGGTAAATGGTATCTTACTGTCGAGTGCACTCGACTGTAGCTTTCTTCACTTGTTATAATTATATGTTTTAAAAAACGAAATTACAAAATGTTTGCTTAAATACTACATACCCCTTTTTAGTTTTTCCATATTCAACTGCATTGCGAACTAAATATTGATAGCGTTCCATTTTGGAAGCTGATAGTATAAGCGATGGGTTAGTTGTTGCATCAGTAGGCTTATAAGCATTAATTGCTGAAAAAATATAAAAGATTATTTAGTTTTCGGGTTAAACAATATGGTAACTAACTAATGCAAAATCAAACTGATGATGAGACTTAAAGGGAATGTCGAAGGTGCTATTAAACTAGAATACCATACAAATATGTTGATATATAAAAATATCGCTTTACGATATATAGGTATAATGTTGCTCGTTTCGAATTTTTTACACTGTGCAAAAAAACTATGTATACCAAATTTCATCAAGATAGATTAAGGCTGAGAGACTAGTTTGCGTAGCAACAGACGAACAGATGGACAGACGACCAGCCGGACATCGGTAGATCAACTCGCCTGTTATTGCTGATCAATAATATATATTTATATATATATATTATAATTTCCTTTTGAGCATTGCAAACTTATATTATCCTCTGCAGTATCATTATATGTGGGTTAAGCTAAAATTTTTCAAAAACAAATACGACGTTTTTTTCCTACTCTTTGCCTCATCAACGTAGATCAACGTGGAAACGAAACTTCAAAAGTCGAAATAATCTTTTCTTGAACTTATTTGCTTTCACACGCGAGCACATGTACGTGTATATTTTGGGGTCACTTTAAGAAAGTCAAACAAAAGTCAGACTCACCTTAGTGTGTAACTTTGAATTGAACTTCAGGTCTCAATGATAATAGTGGAGTACATATACAAACACACATATGCATACACAAATACATATATATGCGTAGTATACGCTCAGGTGAGGACGTATATATGTATGTATTTACATTGCAATATAAAAACTCCATTTGATTTGATTTGATTTTGCGGAATTTACATTTTCGTGTTCATTTAATTTAATATTTAATGTATATAATGCGCAAACGTGTAATTGTGAGAATCTACAACAAAGTCAGGCCTACGGGCCGACAATACTCAAACTGATCATCATTATTTTATATATAAACTTATGTATTTGTGATAGAAAAGAGCTTACCTTCAAAGTCACCGGTATCAGCAACTATGACAGTTGATTTCTTAAGCTGTTCCAACGCCGACATTTTCTGCTTTTTGACCACACGATCACCTTCCATTTGCTATTCAAATGACAAATGCTCAGGATTTTGATCAATGTGTCCACAAGTTGAACTTATAATTATACTAGTTTTATTCATGAAATGTACTAAATTATACCAGTATACTGCAAGAAAAATACTAAAATGTACAAAACTACGTCACAAAGATATACTTGCAGGGCTGCCAACAGCTCAAAAATAAAATACTCGTATAAATATTACTTGGGCAAATGCCAAACATTAATTAATTAATAATTACATAAAATATAAATATATCGGCAGACTTATCAATATATAAAAATTGGATCAAAATTTCTTATTTTATTTTCGTGCATGTCGTGTCATTTCTTGAGTCTACGAGAAAAGCTTGCGTGTGTAGGCACGCCCGTGTGAAATCGGCAAGTCGAGGCAAAATTTAAACATAAGTGTCTATGTGAAGCGATATAGAATACGTAAGTATCAATCGGTACGTTCGAAGCAAAAATTTGTAACTTGAATTCCCCCGCGATTGCTTGCGGTAGACAACAAGCGTATGCGAAAGCATCAATTTTATACAAAAAGGAAGAACGATCATTGGACAATACAATTGGATTGCTTTGGGATTATCTAGTTAACTTTTCATCAGATTCAACGACGGATACACAGATGATTGAATGGGTTGGACCTAGGTATCTTAAATCCTCATACCTATCGGTATAATTTAATTTTCTGCCGCGCTATCACGCCCTCTCTAACTTACATTTTCGTGTATATTTGATGTTTTTCCATGGATATATTTCAAAAAGGGGTCAAAGTTGAAAAATAAACATTGAAATTCATTTCCGCAGGCACCTATTGCAACAGCCAAAGTAAACAAAGTAAATGTTATACGCAAATTTAGTAAATTTCTAGTAAAGAAAACGTCTCGGCAAAATATGTTCTATCTAAAAAAATAAGTTTATATTCAGTAACAAATTTCATAACAATATTTGTAAGATCTATGTTCTTTATATATAACAAAATGTTAACTTTTATCTTTTATTAAAATTTGATACTCTATTCTGCAAGAAAGCATGACAATCTGCAAACCTGTGCTATATTCCTTCGATAACAAATTATGATCATCATTCTTAAAATTAGAGCATTAAATTTCTTTAGCTTTGATATTTCTCTTAACCCAATTTAATGCAAATATGTATTTGTATTGCATATTCCTACCAAGTGCTATTTGAGTTCAGGGCTTGAGTTAAACACAGATTACAATTTATTTTTTTAGCTTATTTTGTATACCACTTAAATGAATTCGGAAGAAAGAGGATCAAATATAAGAGAGGTAAACCGTAGATAAATGTACGTTTGCTTGCTTCAAAACAGTGGAGTATGCAAAGTTCTAATGAACGTTACCTCGATATGGCAGACATATTTTAATTATTTAAATTGTCCCAACTAGCTAATCAAAGGAAATATATATTATTTTCTTTTTATTATTATGTGTTGTTATTCAGAGCAATATTTCAACTTTCTGCAGCTTATGAAATTTTGTGAATGGAGTATTGCCAGTTTACATTCATTTTTAATGTATGTAAATTCTCATACATATATGTCAAAACCAGTTAGGTAAAGCATAGCATTTATAATTCCAATTTCTAACAAATAAAGAAAGCTACAACTCGCGATATTAAGATTTAATTTACCAAATTCGGCATGCCATTTCAAATATATGCTTAAAACTAAACACCACTGCTTAACAATTTAATGTCTATTGCTTTCTCTGTCGGACATATATGTACATATACATGGCTATACCGTCTTAAAAGGAAAACCAGCCCTTTTGGACATACCCAGAAAATTATACCTTCCATTACTTCTGTGTTTCTAGCGCGATGGGATTGTAATTAATATTTTATTTGTAAGGTTATCAATAAAAGGTTAAGCTTTTCTACTCTTCCTAACAAGAGGTTAAAGGTTTTTAACATTTCTATTTCTCTTTACACTTAAAAAAGAGCGTAGTTAAGAATTTGTATTCTACGTAATATCTTATCAAGTTTGGTGCGAATAAAACTAAACAAATGTTGCGTGGTGCCATATAAAAAGAAAAGAAAATCCAGATTTTAAGTTATTATATAGTAGGGAAACTATATAAATAAAAGTAAAAACCGGCTGGTTGCTCACCTCAAATTGATACGTTTGTTCCTTGAAAACAATGACGAAATACAAAATTTTTTTTTGTCGCGAAGGATTGGATTATGTACACTTAAGAATGATAACCGGGTTATATTTTTTATTCTTACCAACTGATATTAACGAATTACTTATATTTTCAGAGTGATGTAGAACGTTCGCAATTTATTCCTATTACTACCATATCGGATTCGCAAGCAATTCGCAGTGTAGATGTTCACCCAGCGGGGAAACTTTATGCGGTCGGATCAAATTCAAAAACCTTTCGAATTTGTCAGTATCCTCAACTGACAAAGCTAAGGTAATATTCAATTTATGATATACTTGTACAAACAACTCATTTCTAACCTTGATTATTTTAGACAAGATCAACATGTGTATCCACCATCTGTTTTGTGTAAACGAACTAAACACCATAGAGGCTCAATATATTGTACTTGCTGGTCATCAAACGGCGAACTCGTTGCCACTGGCTCAAATGATAAAACTATTAAATACATGAGATTTAACAATGATAACAACCAGCTGGCGGGTCATGAAATAGAACTCAACATGCATGATGGAACTGTACGGGATATGTGCTTTCTTGACAGTTCTTCAACAAAATCGCAGCTGCTTGTTAGTGGAGGTGCTGGCGATTGTAAGATTCACGTAACAGACTGCTCAATGGGCAAACCGTTTCAGGCTTTCATTGGTCACACCGGTCAAATTTCATCTTTATATAGTTGGAGCAATTCAATGTTTGTATCAGGATCACAGGTAATCTAAAATGATCAAAGTTTCATTAGCCAACTGCATTTTGATGTTATTATCTATAGGATGAAACAATTCGATTTTGGGACGTGCGAGTAAACGTCTCTGTTAACTCATTTGACAATGAATACAAGCTTGGAGCACATCAAAATTCACCCGTAACTTCGGTTTGTGTTGATCCTACCGGACGCCTTCTTGTATCAGGACACGCAGACAGTACATGTATTCTTTATGATATCCGCGGCAATAGGCAAATACAGCGGTTTTATCCGCATAGCGCTGAAATCAGGTGAATTTTACATAAGTAAATTTAAAATCTGAAAACTAAGTGCCGTAAATTCGATAAAAAAATGGTTTACTACGGCAAAAAAAGCTTATTTTTCGAAATTATCCTAAGTATGTTGTAGCTTTACAACTAAGAGACCACTTTACTTTGCATGAGACATGACTACTGAACGACGGACATTGTTAAGAATTATACAGAATAAGTTTTAAACTAAAAACAACAATCAGACATTTAAATGCTTGAGTCAACATAATTTTTCAAGCAAATGAAGAAAATTTATTATTATTACAGTAATGTTATTTTATGTTTTATTCAATTATTATAGATGTATTCGCTTCTCCCCATCTGCTTACTATATGCTAACGTGTAGCTATGATTGCACCATAAAGCTCACCGACTTACAAGGCGATCTCTCAAATGACCTAACATCAGTAGTTGTAGCAAAACACGACGACAAGGCTATTTCAATAAGGTGGCATCCAACTGAGTTTTCTTTCATTTCGACATCTGCGGACAAAACTGCCACATTATGGGCGCTACCTCCATCTAATTTATAATAACTTATTACAATATAACATAAAACGCATATTAGTAATTAATATTTATTCCAGAATTTATTTTAACAGTAAACGTTTAGTTCATGCTTTTATTAGTGAATATATGAAAATAAATAGATCTTTTTAACAACTGTATAGTGTAATTTATCTGTATTGGTAATGAACATCACAAAAATTAAAAAAAAACAAGTAAGGAAAGCTACAGTCGAGCGCGCGCGACTGTAAGATACCATTTACCCTATTCGAAGAAATAATACAAAATAAAATAAATAAAATAAAAAAAAAGCAATTTACATTAAGAAATAAAAATCGCCCCGCGCCAGATTCGAACCCAAGAACTCTCACGAACTTTGTAACTTACGAGTCGGACCTCTAACCACTAGACCACACAAGCTTACGCCATGCGATCGGCAAATTAGGCTTTTATTGACGCGGGCCCTCTACTGCGTCGATTTAACGTTTTGGTTAGGAATCGCTAGCGCCCATAACTTTGTATGGGGAATTCGAACTCCTATAACTTCTTTGTTATTAAAAAATAAAAATTGAAGAAAGCTACAGTCGAGTGCACTCGACAGTAAGTTATAATTTACCTTTGTCTGCTAAAAATAATTCTTAATATTAATTACTTTTATTCGAATTAATAACAACGCATCGCATATTTCCGAAATTAAATACACATGCATTGACGCTAATGGCACATGTCGACTGCACGCCGATTGTGCGTGCGCAGTCGGCGCAAGCATTGAAGCCGAGCCTCTGCTCCGTCTCTGCTGCTGTATGCAAAACTTCTCGCGCCTACGAACAGACCATGTGCTTCAGTGATTTGTTGTGAGAGTTGTCAGCTCTATAACTAAATGTCCCCGGTTCGAATCCCAGCGCAGTCTTCATTTTTTTGTATTGCTTAGAAAAAGTTTTTGTTTTTATTTTTTTTTTTTTTGCATAATATACTTTTCATATAGCGCAAAATTATTAAAAAAAAAAAAAATTGCCCAGCGCAGGATTCGAACCCGCGACCTCACGCATCAGAAACTTGCGAGCCAACCATCAAGACCACACACAGTTACGCAGTGCGATCGGCAAAAAAAAAAAAAAAATTGCTCGTTGCTGGATTCGAACCCGCGACCACACGCACCCGAATCTTGCATGCAACCATCTAGACCACACACAGTTACGCGGAGCGATCGGCAAATGAGACTTTTATTGATGCCGGCCCTCTGCTGCGTCAGTTCAACATTCTAGTTGGAATTCTAAGCGCCCACAACTTTATATGGAAGATTCAAACTCCTATAACTTCTTTGTTTATTGTCCGATCGGATTGAAATTTATAGGGTAGATCTGTACTATGGTAAGCTACAAGAGTGTTAAAAAAAATGTTTTGTTATTTCCCTACTTTTCTTAAAATTCAATAGTTTGGGGGCGGTGGGCGTGGCATCCAAAAGTTGAAAATCAAAAATTCTTCGTAATGTTACCAGGCACCTTACTTTCAAATTTGGCGCTTCTAGCTTTTCTAGTTTTCTTTTAAACTATAAAAATGTGTTTTTTAGAGGCGGTGGGCGTGGCATCCAAAATTCTAAAATCCAACTTCTGCATAATGTTGCAAGACACCCTCCTACCAAATTTGGTGCGTTTATCTCATTTCGTTATTGAATTATTTGGAAAAAATCGAAATACGCATTTATCGATTTGCGGAGGCGGTGGGCGTGGCACATCAAGTTTGAAATAAACTTCTTGTGTGTATTGAATACACGCACACTCCCACCAAGTCTGGTGCCTCTAGCTCTTTTAATAGCTGAGATCTGTGTGTTCATACAGACGGACAGACGGACAGACGGACAGACGGACAGACGGACAGACGGACAGACGGACAGACGGACAGACAGACGGACATGACCAAATCGACTCGGCTATTGATGCTGATCAAGAATATATATACTTTGTATGGTCTGCCACGCCTCCTTCTGCCTGTTACATACATTTGCACAAAGTTAATATACCATTTTTTACCCATTTTCAATGGGTAAATGGTATAACAAGTGAAGAAAGCTACAGTCGAGTGCACTCGACAGTAAGATACCCTTTACCTTTCGCTGTTAAAAACTAATTCTTAATATTAATTACTTTTATTCGGCGAATAACAACGCATCGCATATTTTCGAGGACTGCACACTGACTACACGACGACTGTGCGTGCGCAGTCGGCGTGCGCAGTCGGCGTCGGCGTCGGGCCTCTACTGCTGTAAGCGAAACTTCTCGTGCCTATAACTTCTGTGTTTATTGTCCGATCGGATATGCCACGCCCACCGACTCCGCAAATAGATAAATGCGTATTTCGATTTTTTCCAAATAATTCAATAACGAAAAGAGATAAACGCACCAAATTTGGTAGGAGGGTGTCTTGCAACATTATGCAGAAGTTGGATTTTAGAATTTTGGATGCCACGCCCAACGCCTCTAAAAAACACATTTTTATAGTTTAAAAGAAAACTAGAAAAGCTAGAAGCGCCAAATTTGAAAGTAAGGTGCCTGGTAACATTACGGAGAATGTTTGATTTTCAACTTTTGGATGTCACGCCCACCGCCCCCAAACTATTGCATTTTAAGAAAAGTAGGGAAATAACAAAACATTTTTTTAACACTCTTGTAGCTTACCATAGTACAGATCTACCCTATAAATTCGATCCATCCGATCAATCCGATCGGACAATAAACAAAGAAGTTATAGGAGTTTGAATCTCCCATATAAAGTTGTGGGCGCTTAGAATTCCAACTAAAATGTTGAACTGACGCAGCAGAAGGCCGGCATCAATAAAAGTCTCACTGCCGATCGCTCCGCGTAACTGTGTGTGGTCTAGATGGTTGCTTGCATGATTCTGGTGCGTGTGGTCGCGGGTTGGAATCCAGCAACGGGACATTTTTTTTTTTTTTTGCCGATCGCACTGCGTAACTGTGTGTGGTCTTGATGGTTGGCTCGCAAGTTTCTGATGCGTGAGGTCGCGGGTTCGAATCCTGCGCTGGGAAATTTTTTTTTTTTAATAATTTTGCGCTATATGAAAATATATTATGCAAAAAAAATAACCAAACCTAACCAAAACGTTAAATCGACGCAGTAGAGGGCCCGCGCCAATAAAAGCCTAATTTGCCGATCGCATGGCGTAAACTTGTGTGGTCTAGTAGTTAGAGGTCCGACTCGTAAGTTACAAAGTTCGTGAGAGTTTTTGGGTTCGAATCTGGCGCGGGGCGATTTTTTTTTCTTAATGTAAATTGCTTTTTTTTTATTTTTATACCATTTATTTTATTTTGTATTATTTCTTCGAATAAGGTAAATGGTATCTTACAGTCGCGCGTGCTCGACTGTAGCTTTCCTTACTTGTTTCATAGCTGAGATCTGTGCGTTCATACAGACGGACATGACCAAATCGACTCGGCTATTGACGCTGACCAAGAATATGTACTTTATGTGGTCTGCCACGCCTTCTTCTGCCTGTTTCACAAAGTTAATATATTTTAGTCATTTTCTATGGGTAATTGGTATTAAAATATTACTGGCATATGAATGTTCGGTTGGGGTATGAATTTTGTTTAACAATTTTGTTTAACAGTAGTTAAGATTCGGCGACCCGAATTACATACAGGAGTGATGGCATATTGAATTGAACTTTTTATAACATATTATATATTATATATTATATATTATATATTATATATTATATATTATATATTATATATTATATATTATATATTATATATTATATATTATATATTATATATTATATATTATATATTATATATTATATATTATATATTATATATTATATATTATATATTATATATTATATATTATATATTATATACATATATTAACATTTAAGACTTTTTAGCGTTGCAACAAACACACAGTGGGCGAAGGTTTATGGAAAAACTAGTAAAAGTCAGTTATGTTAGCTTTTATTTTGCATACTTTTATTGCATACTTTCAGATGTAAATTAAGACCCTCTGATTTATTCCCTTACCCAGAGTATCTCTGACCCTATGAAGCATATATATTATTTATGAAAACCAACAGGGGAGCCTATCTGTCTGTCCGTTTGTCTTTCCGGCAATCGTCAGTATATCCTTTCGTCTCTGCGACTTTCGTCCTACGTCCGCTCATCCGTCCTTCTGTCCGTCACTTGGTCAGTTTGTTCCTATCTTCATCTCTCTATCTATGATTGATACCCTTCATAAAACAGTATGATAATTTGGTCAGATGTTTGCAACACACAAAAGGACCTTACCTGACCTTACAGAGAATATTAAAATACTGCTTTATTCAATATTCAAATTATTTAAACTAATCTTTTTGACACATGTTCTTTAATTTCGTGTCCTCTTATTACCATTTTTTTTTGTTCTTTCTTTTTGGTTTTAATTGAAATTTTTTTACTTTATACGAGGTGTGTTCAAAAAGTAAGGTGACTTTTCAAATTTCGCCGTCAACATATTTTCGATTATCGATTTTTTTGTTTTGTTATATTGGTACACTCTTCCCTAACATCTGTACCAAGTTTCAATGGAACATCCTCTTTTGTTTGGTTGTGAGAGGCGTAAAGTTACAAGTTATTTTGCGAGCTCGGCGATTTTTTGCTATCGAAAAATATGGATCAAAGGATTTGCATCAAAATTTGTGTAAAAAATAAAATTAAGTGCTCTGAAACACTTGAAATGTTGACAGTGGCATACGGTGAAACTGTTCTGAGTAAAAAAAATGTGTACAAGTGGTACAAAGTGGTACTCTTCCAAGATGGCCGGGAAGATGCCAATGACCAGCCTCGCTCTGGACGCCCAAGCACGTCAACAACTGATGAAAACGTTCAAGCAGTGACGAAAATTGTTTTGGAAAATCGTCGAATCACTATCAGAGAAGTTGCTGAAGATGTCGGTATATCGCTTGGCTCGTGCCATGAAATTTTTTCAAACGTTTTGGGTATGAGTCGTGTGTCAGCGAAGTTTGTTCCGAAATTGCTGAATTTTGACCAAAAGAACCGTCGCATGAGCATCGCTCAAGAGCTGTTGAATGACGTCAACGACGACCCAGATTTACTCAAAAGGGTCATTTGGCCCCATGTGACTTTTTCTTGTTCCCAAAACTGAAGAGACCTATGAAAGGACGGAGATTTGCAACGATTGAAGAGATAAAGACTGCATCGCTGCAAGAGCTCAAGGCTATACCGAAAAGTGCTTATGGGAAGTGCTTTGAGGATTGGAAAAACCGTTGGCATAAGTGTATTGTATCTGAGGGGGATTACTTTGAAGGGGACAACATAAATATTGATAAATAAATTAATAGTTTTTCTTGAAAATACAAAGTCACCTTACTTTTTGAACACACCTCGTATAACTCAAAATAATTCATAATTAATGAATTCATAATTAATAATTAGTATATCGTATATTTCAAAAGTTTATAATGGCGCTTTATGCGTCCTTCAGAATTCAACAAACACACCGCTTATCGTATTTTATTTTTTTTAATTTTCTTGCTATTTCTATCTTTTTTGTTGCCTTTTTACCACTTTACATGATCTTGGTCTACACATTATAACGCTCACACATAGACTTTACATAGAGGTGGATAACTATCGATAGTGGGCGCCATCGATAATCGACGATAGTTTATACTAAACCATCGATAGTGTCGATAGTGCCAACGATAGTGTCTCGATAGTGGCTCGATAGTAAGGCCCAACAAAAAATTTTTTTTAAAGCAAATATAGTAAAATTATGCTTTATTTTAACTAAGTTAAGCATATTTCTTGTCGTCGGACCTAAAATTTAAAATATTTCCAAACATTTGAAATTTTCGACTTCTTTCTATTACTGTGTCGATTTGGTTCCAAATCTTGTTCAGAGTCTGTGCTGTAGGAGCACTTAAAGTCCGGCTTGTCGGCACTTAATGAAGACGCTCGACGTTTGCCTGAAATTTAACAAATTATAGATCAACACACTTATGTATATATAAAATCATACGCAGATTTAAGAAGCGATCCATATTAATTTAATTAATTTTGAAATTTTTCCTCGTTTTTTCCAATTGACGCCGACACAGAAAATTTTGGAATGTAAGAAGCGCACTATCGATGGCACCATCGATAGTGGTTGTGCCACTATCGAATGTGTCTGCTGCCATCGATGGTGGCTCGATAGTGCCAAACCATCGATAGTGGCGATAGTGCCATCGATAGTTCTCCACCTCTAACTTTACATCATGGTCTCTCTGGACTTAAATAGCCACTTCCATACATTACTTCGCATAAATGATTCAAACAGAGTTTATGGTATCTACGAGTCCTCTTTTAGCGATCTCTCGAAATAATCAGCGTTTGCCTCATCAGGCATCGTCTGATGTACGTACTTGTATGTTCGTTTATTCGAGCTTCTCTACAGTCACAAAGTGTTCTTTAAACTACTTCTACCATAAAATTCTGGCTAGCTTCTGCATTGAATCGAAGTACATCGTAATTGGCTTTCCTTATTTAGGAAAAATTTGGCAACGCAATTTAATGAATTTGTAGTAATGAGACTAATGGAGCCTCTTACCATGAAATGTATGTAGGAATGTTACAGCCGACACCTTGTTTAATAGTGATTTTTTAAGCTTCTAAACTATTAGCTAAAAGCACTACGTTGGTTGATACCGTGTTTTCGAGTAAATGGGACGTCACTGAACAACATCTAGAAGATGGCCGCTGTAGTTTTTTTTATACCATTTACCCATTGAAAATGGGTAAAAAATTGTTTATTAACTTTATGAAAACGTATGTAACAGGCAGAAGGAGGCGTGGAGGATCATAAGAATATATATTCGTGATCAGCATCAATAGTCGAGTCCATTTAAAAATGTTCGTCTGCCTGTCCATCTGTCCGTCTGTATGAACAAACAGATCTCAGCTATTTAAAGAGCCAGAGACACCAGACTCGGTGGGATTGTTCGTGTATAAAACACACATAAGAGTTTATTTCAAACTTTAAATGCCACGTTTTGAATAGAGCCAAGTCGAAAGATGACCGACTGTCCAATTCCCTATGTTAAAAAAACACCCCGGCCAATACATACTTAAATGGTGCCAAATAGAGGTTTGCAACAATAACAAAACAACAATAAAGTGCGACATCTGTATAAAATGGTTTTGTGTCATCGAAAAAAATGCATATTTGTATGAAATGTGACGAACAACAGAATTATAAAAAATGAATTCATCCCAAACTTTTATTAATTTTTAGTTTTATCAATACTATTTATTAATTCTTTAAAACTTTATAGCACATACTAAATGTGAGAAAAATGAGTGTTCAGTGAGAGTAGTGGGGACCCCCACCACTTGTTTCATATAAAACGAAACTTCTAGTTAATTTTCAAATCTGTTATAATTACTGTAGGAGCAGTTTTTAAAAAAACATTCCTTGTATCATGTGGATGTGGACGTGGATTTCAAAATCCTTTTAGCTGCCAATATTGACCTACCCTATAAATTCCAACCCGATCGGACAATAAATACAGATATAGGCGCGAGAAGTTTCCCCATATAAACATTGCTTGCACAGACTGCGCACCCACAGTCTATGTGCAGTCAGCATGTCGGTGTAGCCTCAATACACGTACATTTGACTGTGTCTAATAAAAGTATCAATAATTATTTTTTAACGGTCAAAGGTAAATGGTATCTTACTGTCGAGTGTACTCGAAAGAACCTTTCTCTACTTGCTATTGCTAGCTTATTTTCTATTAAAATAAGAGCCAGAGAGCTTAATCGGTCTTGTCACATTGTAATACGAAGATAATTTTTTATTTCATGGATTTTAATCCACAAAACCATAGATTGATATTCACAAAAAAGCTCGGAGGCCTTTGTTTTCGAACAAAGGTAGAACGCAGTTCATACGTTTGAGCATTACTAATGCAGTTCGTTATTTACTAGTTTTGTAGCGGATCGGAAATTTCTGAATCTCGATGCTGCTGGCAAGTAACCTATTGTCTGTAAAATCTGTCAACTCTATAGGATATTCCATGAGTAGTGATTAAACTGCTTTATTACATTATATAAAGCCAGCATTTTCAGCTTATTTCTGCTCCCGTAGTACGCATACTATAATATACTATAACTCTAGATCACTGATATTCTGATGATACATTCTTTAAACCATAGCTGCAAATGCATACTGTAAAGTCGGATCTTAAAATTCTTGCTAGAATGTGTGTCTTTCAATTTGAACTAATATGAGGGGTAATGGATGTTTTTCAGGTACCGTATTCACATTTAATTTTCGATGGTCAATGCACACTCTTTTTATTGACATCAATCAGTGGGATTTTTTCAACTGTGCTAACTCGGCGCTTTGGTGTACCTTAAATAAAAGTTGGTGCCTGAAAAATTAATATTTCTGCACGTTCGGCTTTAGCGGACAAACTCCGATCTAAATCATCATCTAAGCAAATCATAAAATGTATATGTATGTATATATGTTGTATAGTTTATTGTGATCGTGACCCGTTTTCTGAAGGTATCATTCTAGCTTGACGATGAGGTGACCACCGTAAATGAAGTTACAATATGGCCCAGCTGGCCACATTTGTACAGGTCAACGCTGAGATGTGCGTCTTTTCTATAGAGCTTTTTCAAATCAAGTTAGTTTTTGACGCACTTGCGCGTCCTGATTCTCTCTGCTGGAGCTTAATCGGGATTTTTTGTTAATGTAACGGCAGAAATGAAGTACACGACACGAGTTTTCTAGACAGACTGATGAGCCGCCTTCACGGCTCCTTTATTTATATCCAAATCTTATTCTAACTTATCTCTATACTAAGCTAAGGGGGGTTACAATGAGAGCCCTAAGCGATAAGTGTATTTATATTTACAATGTGTAATGTTGCATTGCGTGGGTCAAGCTGCTGTATATGCTGCGGACTCCAACACGCTGCTTGGGTCAGGCCTATCTCAAGTGTTGTTCTAATCTATATTTAACTTTTTTAACACATCTGCTTGACAGAATATTTACTTTACTCAGAAAGTTCATTGCCTCCTAAGCATTGCTTGTGTCAAAATATTATTTCTAGTGCATTGTTTATGAGTTGACAACGGCAAGAAGCTTATCTTAGCATTCTAGCATTATCTTAATTATAGTGTTCAATCCATGTGTACTCTATAAGATTGAACAGTTAATTTTGATATAAATATATACAAGTTAAGTTAATTACGCGATTCAAATCCTAGTAGTGGTCGCAAAACACCAAAAACAGATTACGAATGCAGCTTAAAACAAGAGGCCTCAAAAGAACGGTTACGCACAAACGAGCATAAGTTCGCATAAAAACCAGAGCAAAACAAGTAAGGAAAGCTACAGTCGAGCACGCGCGACTGTAAGATACCATTTACCTTATTCGAAGAAATAATACAAAATAAAATAAATGGTATAAAAATAAAAAAAAGCAATTTACATTAAGAAAAAAAAATCGCCCCGCGCCCGATTCGAACCCAAGAACTCTCACGAACTTTGCAACTTACGAGTCGGACCTCTAACCACTAGACCACAGTTGTCAGCTCTATAACTAAATGTCCCCGGTTCGAATCCCAGCGCAGTCTTCTTTTTTTTGTATTGCTTAGAAAAAGTTTTTGGTTTTTCTTATTTTTTTTGCATAATATATTTTTCATATAGCGCAAAATTATTAAAAAAAAAAAATTGCCCAGCGCAGGATTCGAACCCGCGACCTCACGCATCAGAAACTTGCGAGCCAACCATCAAGACCACACACAGTTACGCAGTGCGATCGGCAAAAAAAAAAAAAATTGCCCGTTGCTGGATTCCAACCCGCGACCACACGCACCAGAATCATGCAAGCAACCATCTAGACCACACACAGTTACGCGGAGCGATCGGCAGTGAGACTTTTATTGATGCCGGCCTTCTGCTGCGTCAGTTCAACATTTTAGTTGGAATTCTAAGCGCCCACAACTTTATATGGGAGATTCAAACTCCTATAACTTCTTTGCTTATTGTCCTATCGGATTGAAACTTATAGGGTAGATCTGTACTATGGTAAGCTACAAGAGTGCTAAAAAAATGTTTTGTTATTTCCCTAATTTTCTTAAAATGCAATAGTTTGGGGGCGGTGGGCGTGGCATCCAAAAGTTGAAAATCAAACATTCTCCGTAATGTTACCAGGCACCTTACTTTCAAATTTGGTCTGTTTTGCAGAAGAAATATATTACATTGAGTAATAAGCATGCTTATTATGCTTATTACTCAATTTATATTAGTTGCGATCGTGAATTGAGTGTGTGTAAGTAAATGTGAAGAATGTTTGCGTTGACTTTTCCACTCAATTTGCCTCTTGCTGATTCTCTTTGTGCAAGCGTCGCTTTCTACGCGTTGCTCAATGAAAACCGAAGTAAAATGAGCTCAACGAACACCGCTCAACCCAAAACATAAGTGTAGACAGCAAGAGTCGGTTGCTCAGAGAGAGAGAGACTGAAAGTAGGAACTGGAACGGTTAGCCTCGCAAAGAGAGAGCACGAAGAAAAGCGGTTGAGAGTCTTTTGCAAGCTCTGATAAAAACTTTAGCAAACGCCGTTTCAATATTAGCATTTTTGAGTCACAAGACCATTATATATTTAATATAATAATTAAGTTAAAAGACCTCCCCTGACTGGAGTCTTTTTGCCTTTTTTAAAGACCTTCTTAGATTTGGCCTTTTTCGCACTTGTACCAGTTGAGAAGAACGCGGTCATGAAAATAGACAATCGGTCAAGTTGGGTGAATGGGACAATAACCTTATTAATTCATGAAGAGTTCAAAAATTTTGAACAGTCTAACGATTTACCAAATCAAGTTTAGTTTTCAGTTTCATTACTGTATGGACTTACAGGAGATCGATAATAAATAGAATGTTAAGCGAACTTCGTTAGTCCATCACTTAAACGTTTGCAACGAATTATCGATATCCGACAAGAATGGAATGTCATCGATACAAACCTTCATAAAATGTTTCTCCACCCCTAGCACTCACGTTTTCGAAACATTATAATAAACAGAGTCGGAACTTTTTTACCAATATGAGGAAAGACAATAAAAGGAAAACATTAGGCATCCAAAAAAAGAAAACAGTGCACCGACAAGAAAATGCATTTTCCAAAAACAGTCGCTTCATTCAAAGAAGCAGGCAAATGGAAAAACTCAATAACACTGTAAATCAGTACAACGATCATGCTGCAGACACTGGGAAGAATGTCGATTTGTTGCCAGCGATAGACGATACAAATTCTTTTTATGATAATCTTGTCGTTCAATATAAGTTCGCTAATAAGGGTGAGAACAGTTGTCATACGCTTAGCAAGCTCTTTAAATATTTAACAAATTTATGTTGTTAGTCACCACAATGAAAGGCAGGAATAAGTTCGTCGGGAGCGGAGACAACCTCAATGATAAGAAGGATACGGAATTAAGAAAGAAACCCGAAGATCCGAGCTTGAAACTTGATAATTCATTTACGAAACGTTTCGATTTTCATCTAACTGCAGAGCATATAACGAAAATAGTAGCAAAAGAAACAAAATCATTCAACATTACATGGCCGGCGATGGGAAATTTTAAACTCGAAACTCCAGCTCTGACAATATCAGTTCTAAACTCGGAAGAGGACTGTAGTAAACTCTCGGAAGCAACGGTTCGTGTTGACCTCCAAAAGCCAGACTTGGAAGTATCCAAAAATATTTCGCAACCGCTATCCGCATTACAAAACGAAGTCTTCCATGTTGCAAATAATTACTTGGACCTGTATTTTCCTTGTCGTACTCATGATAATGCCGAAGAACTACGCCGAGTATATTGCCTGCACGTAGTCAATCACATGCTAAAGATTCGGGTGCAGATTTTACGAAATAATAAAAAAATTGAAGGTCTAAAAGGTACTGAGGGCAGTGATATATCTATACCCGAAACACTTAGAGATCAAGGTTTTACACGATTGAAGACTTTAATCATATTACCTTTTCGGGAATCCGCCTTGAAAACCGTTAAAAATATAGAAAACATATTGTTCGCAAATCGAAAGGGTACGTAAAACGTTATTTCCTTAAATATTTAATTTGAAATTTGTTTTCAGTTGGTTGATATTGATTAAAGAAAATTGGGGCGCGCGAATATAGTTTGCAATACTTCGCGCACAAAATATCAACAACTGCTGATGATTTCAATGGGATTTGTTCCTTTTCAGGAGTTATAATATATTATTGTTCAGCTCAAACAGCCAAGAATATCTTTCATGCTTATTGCAAGGCAATAAAATCTTATTTATATCATAACTAATATAGTGGAATTTTAATATGCTCCTTATATTATATCCAGTTATCATCACTATGACATAATATTATTTCCAATATTCACCTCAATAACATGGTATACTATAGCTGCCACAAGAATATTTCATAGAACCAACCAACTTTTCGAGATCGTAAAATTTAAGTCAGATAACCTTCCAAACATAAGCCACATTATAAATTGATAACCATGTGTATATATTTTTAACTGTATGCATACTAGTACACTTTTAATATCTGTGACTGTCACATATTCTTTTTTACTGATAAATATTATTTTTTTTCAGATCACACAAAGAGCACGCCAATTTCAAAATACGACCGATTCCTTGAAGAGTTTTCTGGAAATACCATTTATTTTCCTAAAACAAACCCAAAGCCCATTGATTATGAACAAACATTTGCCGGCAATACAGATGATAACTTTAAAATTGGTATTCGATGTACAAAAAATGCGATGTTTTTGTACTCAGACCCAAGTGAATCGGACATACTAATTGCTTCGCCGCTAGCTCTGAGGATGATTATTAATGATAAAGAACAAAATTATGATTTTCTCAGTTCGATTGAAGTGCTTATTATTGATCAAGCTGAGCTCTTTATAGCTCAAAACTGGGAAAACTTACTTTACGTTTTAGACCATCTACACCTGCAACCGCAAGAGCTTCCAAAGATAAATTGCCAACGCGTCCGAACGCACTGCCTTAATGGAATGTCTCGATTTTATCGGCAAACCTTAATTTTCTCATCTCATGAACTTCCTGAATTTCGTGGTTTGCTAAATAATAAATGTCACAATTACCAGGGAAAGGTACGCATTATTAATCGTATCAAACAAGGTGATATAACTTACGTTTTGAAACCAATCGAGCAGGTTTTCCAACGCATTAGTTGTTCCCATATAGAGATGGTTTTTGAAAATCGATTTCAGTATTTCGTTAAAAATATCCTACCACAAATCAGTAAATCAAGTTCCTCGCACTGTCTTTTATATGTACCTAGCTATTTTGACTACGTCCGTTTACGTAATCACTTCAAAAAGGAAATGATAAATTTTGTTCAAATAAGTGAGTATACGAAAAAGGAAAAAATTGCCCGAGCTAGAGATATATTTTTTCATAGCGGCGCTCCGATTTTGCTTTACTCTGAAAGAGCACACTTCTTTCGACGCACTCGAATAAAGGGAATTCGCCATTTGATATTTTATCAACCTCCAAACTTTCCAAACTTCTACTCAGAACTTTTAAATCTTATGCTTGAAATTAACCAAAACCCACGCGATGGTCTACAGGATAAAATGAGTGTTAAAGTGCTTTACACCAAATTTGACACACTTTGTTTAAGTAACATTGTTGGTAATGAGTATGCATCTGCACTGGCTACTGGCATTAAAGAATCATATTCATTCACGACTAAAAGCTAAAAAAAAAAAATTTGTAAATATGAGAATAAACAATTAAAAATTATTTCGAGCTCATTTTTGTCTTTAAAAAATTCCTTAAAATGGCGAATTGAATTTCCTATGAAGTGACGGATCGTAGGAATTTAAACCGAAGCTTTTTATTTCCATGCAGAGGTTGGTTATAGTAATTTTGTTATCTTTTAGTCGAGTGTATTTGAACTTTTTAAGCTTTATTTGCAAATATTTTGGTATTTATATGTTTACACGCAAATTCCCATGTTTATAATGAAAGTCACATTTTGTCAAATTATACACTTGGAAAAGAGTATAATAATTCGGTCTGTCCGCCGTTCCTTCGTCATGCCAGTTGCAAAGCAAACTTTGCTCTCAATTTTGACGAAACTTTGTATACATATTTCTTATGCACGCTACATAAGCGGACCGTGCCAGGTCGGACCGATATACAGTAAAACTCATATATACCCAGTTTATCTATCAAGTTATAGTAATCAATCTCATCACATTTTATTTCACTAAAGCCCCTAAAAAATTGGATGGATACAATTTTCATCAAAATCCTCTAACATACGGTAAAGCTGCCGTAGTAACAATCGAAAGAAAAGTAAATTTTCGTACTAAAAAAAATAATTATTCTATACGACGAAATTTCGAACATTTGCTCAAAATTATTATACCCTGTGTAAGTTTATAAAATGCTGTAGGACAAAGGACAAACATATTAGACTGTAATATTTGTGCTGGCCAAAATCTCAAGAAAACCATGTTAACTATGAATAAAAAAAATCAGCCACTTTCATTGAACCTGTAAGTGTAATACCAAGTCGAACATCAAGGTCAAAAACTCCAAAATACCATCGAATACCATCCGTATTCGTCCGATTTTGCCCCGAGCGACTTCTTTTTGTTTCCTCAAGTTGCCACTCCGAGAAACCCGTTTAAGCACCATCAAAGAAAATTCCGGAAAACGCCTATAAAAATATTTCGAAGCTTAGCAGAATCGGTGGCATATGTGTATTGTCTCTAATAAGGACTACTTCGAAGGCGACTAAATAAATTCGGATGATTAAATGGAAAACGTGAGTTTTATTAACACAGTCTCGGAACTTTTTTTTACAGAAGGTAAACTTGTACGATAAAGTTCTGGTTGCTAGAATATGCGATGATGCCGAATGCTGATTGATTCTGTGCAGTTCGGACTTTTAGAGAGTGATAAACAATGAGATATGCTCGAGACAAATCTTTAATCAGCACTATTATAAGCAAAAATACTGATACCAAAATATTTAAAACTAAATTAAAGGTTGCTTTAACATTTTACAAATGTTTTGCATTAAGATTCAGTTATAGGAAGATTTTCATTGTGAATACATAATAGACTTTAAGCAAATGAGGACAATTTATTAAGCTTTTGTAGAATCGGATGTATAAAAATGTATTATATCCATTTGTGTTAGCAGTCTGGTAACCTAATACTGGGTATTCCACAGCGACTACGCTTACCTGTAGCCTTCTTCACTTCTACGGCATACAGTAAATTTGGTACTATTTATAGTTTTCATATATATTAAGTATATTAAGTTATTAGGGGATGGTTTGGCTTCATTCGTGCAGAGTAAAGTTTCTGATCGCGGTCAACTTGGCGACCGCCAGTGCGATCTCTGTCTACGAATGATTGCAAGTTGACACACAGCCTCCTCGTGGCACCTCCTGGGTAACTATCTTAGCATCCGTTAGATAGTGAGCTAATGTGTGCAGCTGGTCACCAGGACTTTAAATGGTTGAGCGCAAGGTTTGGAACCCGCCTCGGAAAAAAGAAAACCCAACGAAAACCAAAGCGAAAGCCTCGGAAAGGATCCCCCCTTATGAAGACGACCACCGCAAAACGAAAAAGGACTACGATTTAAGGATATGCACCTGGAATGTCCGAACTCTTAATTGGGAAGGCGCCTCTATCCAACTGGCGGATGCCCTCGAAAAATTAAAGGCTGACATTACCGCCATCCAGGAAATGAGATGGACAGGACAAGGTTGCACCAAGCAAGCAAACTGTGATATCTACTACAGCTGCCATGCAGAGAGGCGCGTATTTGGATGCGGATTTGTAGTAAGCCGGAGACTTCGCCACCACGTCTCCAATTTCACTCCAGTGAGTGAACGGCTGGCTACAATCCGCTTCAAAGCTAGATTTTTCAATCTTAGCATTATTTGCGCGCACGCCCCGACGGAGGAGAAGGACGATGCTGTTAAGGATGCGTTCTACGCGAGACTCGAGGACACGTACGACCGCTGCCCAAACCACGACGTGAAGATCATCCTCGGGGACTTCAACGCAAAGGTTGGGCGCGAACGCATCTTTGACCGCACCGTCGGTCAATTCAGCCTCCATGAGACCACCTCGAACAATGGTTTCAGGCTGATTGACTTCGCCGCGGCGCGAAACATGGTAGTGAGTAGTACCAGATTTCAACACCCCGACATCTACAAGGCCACATGGCTGTCCCCTGATTAAAAAACGCGCAACCAGATTGATCACGTTGTGATAGACGGAAGGCATGCCTCAAGCGTGATGGACAAGCGTACGTTTCGTGGAGTCAATATAGACTCGGACCACTATCTTGTCGCAGCCAAGATACACATGCGGCTATGCCGTGCGAAAAACATACGCCCCATCACGCAACGAAAGCTTGACGTCACTAAGCTGCGATCACAACGGACAGCAATGGCCTACTCCACTCACCTCTCGGAACTGCTCCTCCAACCTTCCCCTCTCCCTGTTGACGCTGGCGGACTCTGGGCGCACATATCCCAGTCCATGCGAGCTGCTGCTGAAACAGCCATTGGGTTCAAGCGCCCTCCCACACGGAACCAATGGTATGACGAGGAGTGTCGCGTCGCAGCTGCGGCAAAAAACGCCGCCTACAGAAAAAAGCTGCAGTCTGGCGCAACGCGAGCCACGTGTGAACGTTACAGGGAGAAAAGAAAGGAAGAGAGGCGACTTTTCAGACGGAAAAAACGGGAGCAAGAAAAGCGAGAGTGCGAGGAACTTGATGTGTTGCAAGACAGGAATGATGCTCGAAAATTTTACCAACAAGTCAACCGTCTGACACAAGGTTTCAAGACCGGAGCAGCTAACTGTCGAGATGATAATGGAAATCTGGTTACAGATACGCAGTGCACGCTGAGGTTATGGAGGGCGCATTTCTCCAAGCTGCTAGCAGGCGATGACGGCACCAATCCCGCCGTTGGAGGAAACAGCCCGATACTACCAATCAACGACAATGTGGATATACCACTACCTAGCCATGACGAGGTCCGAGTTGCGATTACGCGACTCAAGAACAACAAAGCAGCCGGTGCTGATGGACTGCCTGCAGAGTTGTTTAAGGCCGGCGGCGAAGGGGCTGATAAGGTGCATGCATCAGCTCTTCTGCAAAATATGGCTAGAAGAAAGCATGCCCAACGATTGGAATCTCAGCGTCCTTTGTACTGTACTGAAGAAAGGCGACCCGACGATATGTGCCAACTACCGGGGAATCAGCCTGATCACCATCTCATACAAGGTCCTGTCGAGCGTTATATGTGAACGACTGAAGCCGTATGCCAACACACTGATCGGACCTTATCAGTGCGGCTTCAGACCTGGTAAATCCACCATAGACCAGATCTTCACATTGCGCCAAATCCTGGAAAAAACCCACGAAAATGGAATTGACACACACCATCTCTTTGTCGATTACAAAGCTGCATTCGATAGCCCGATGAGGGAAAGCCTATATGCCACCATGTCTGAGTTCAGTATTCCTCCAAAGCTCTGTCAAGGCAGGAGCGAAGCTCTCCGAACCTTTTAATACCGTTCGAGGTTTCAGACAAGGCGACCCTCTGTCGTGCAACCTCTTCAATTTCGTGATGAAAAGGGTTCTGCGGAAACCCGGTGTACATCCATCTGGCACTATTTTTTATAAAGGTGTCCAGCTCCTTGCTTATGCCGATGATATTGACATCATTGGCCGTAGCAAGCGTGATGTCACTGCTGCATTCTCCGCTATCGAAAAGGAGTCAGCAAAAGTGGGTTTGGCGGTAAACGAGGGCAAGACGAAGTATATGCTGTCGACAAGCAGGGAGACGCGGCGCCTAGACTCCCATGTGGTAGCCGACAGCTATAACTTCGAAGTGGTCAAGGAGTTCACGTACCTTGGCACCGCCATTAACACCAAAAATGACGTCAGCCTGGAGATCAAGCGAAGAATCACACTTGCCAATAGGTGCTACTTTGGTCTGAGTAGGCAAATGTGCAATAGAGACCTCTCTCGCCGAACAAAACTAACACTCTACAAGACACTCATCCTACCCGTGCTCTTATATGGCGCAGAAGCATGGGTAATTTCACAGACGGATGCAGCAGCGCTTGGAGTGTTCGAGAGAAAAATTCTTCGCAAGATCTTCGGTCCCGTTCGGATTGGGGACGACTTTCGCATTCGGATGAACCACAAGCTGTACGAGTTGTACGACGTCGTGGACGTGGTCCGGCGCATGACGATACAACGTCTGCTCTGGCTCGGCCACGTTGTGCGTATGGATGAAGAAGCTCCAGCTCAGAAGGTGTTCGAAGCGAGGGTCGACTATGGGCGACGACGAAGGGGACGACCAAATCTTCGATGGAAGGACCAAGTAGAGAAGGACCTTACTCTACTGGGTATTTCCAATTGGAAGAGGCGCGCGAAGAGCAGAGGCGCCTGGAGGGAGACGCTGAGGTCGGCCAAAACCCGAAATGGGTTGTAGTGCCACCTAATAATAATAATAAATAATAATAATTAAGTTATTAGGAAAATATTTTGCTAGTTTTCAATGTGAAAAAACTATTTTTTTTTTTTCATTGCTGTTGATTCAGCTAATTTAAAACAATTTTATAAGATTTGATCTCTTGTGTCAAAAACAAAACAAATATGGAAAGCATCAATCAAGGAAACTCGCAGAAAGTTATCATCCACCCACATCTGCCATTAGACGCTACTTAGTGTTATTTTACTTACGTCAGTTTGGCATCTCAAACCCAATTTACTGAAGTCATTTTAACAAAGACATTTTTTTAATATATATTTATTTAATCCACATTTATTGATCCGTGAGTAAAAATAATTTTCCATTACTTTCTAATTCGAATAGGTAATGTTATTTATGGATTAAAATGTTAAATTTCAGGTAACAGGGCTATCTGAGCAATTAATACAAGTTTTACAAATCGATATTCTTAAGGATCTCCTTTGCTTGTATCGGATTCATTGGCCTTTACCTTTACCATTTATCGACGACGACATCAGGAACTAAATGTATACAAATAATATTGTTGATAATTACCAAAATTAGTTATAGAGTACCAAGGGTCATTAACTTTGCAAACCAAGATGTAAAAGGTAGGACGGGGTAGCGACTATGGGTCCGCGTGATATAATTCCTCCTCTCAAAAATGTCATAAATACGCAAGATCTTATGATGCTAGAGGACAGCATATCTCACGCAGAGATATGATGTTCTTAGTTCAGCAGAGATATGACAGCGGAATTATAACGCCATGCCGGTGGGAGAGAACATCAGCAACGATTTAGGAAGGCAACTACTTTGCTGCTTTTTTGACAGTATTAGATCATTAAGAAGTAGACCAGTCGGATTTCAGTATTTATATTTCGATATCATGTTTTGGATTTCTTACATGCTGTATTTGAAAAATGATTTCATTCGTTTTTATGTTTGTGTAGACCATAATGTACAGCAATAAGTCTCTCGCATTCGCATAGAATTTGGCACACCATTTATCAAGAATAACTCTTCTTTTAATTTTTTTAAAGCAGGGATGGACTTAATTCATATTAAATTAATTATGTGTCATCCAATTAATGAAATCGGGGATTTACTGTATAAAATAAGACAATAAATTATTTATAAAAAATATATTGGGAGAAATATGTGGAACTTTTGAGGGCATTTGTATCGTCAACACAAGCGCAAGTGCAAGTGCGAGCGGGCATTCAACAATTATATATGGGATGAGCAAGCGCCACCACTGCACGATTCAATGGTTTCTCAGGCGCGAATTTTAGTTTGGCATATAGTAGTGAGTTGCTTGTATATTTGTTTATTTCACAGCGTCTACATTTTAATACAAATATAAAATTAAAAAATTTAATGAACTTCCTTAGACGAAGCCATATTCTAAATATTTTTAAATAGATTTGCAAAAATCATAGGTTATTTTTCATTTTAATATAATACATTAAAAATAATGATGATCCTATCAAAAGTTTCACGGAACTACCCCCTTTTTATAACATTTAACATTGGAAATTGTCAAACTTTAGGTATTATTTTTACTTTATTATTAAGATGTATACTCAATGTCTATTTATCTATCGCCGATTTGTTATGCTTTTCATAAGACTGTTTTTTTCGCATATTAATTGGTGCATATAACTAGGTCGGGTCAACTAACGCACTCGACTTATTTTTCAATAAAATCACGACGTCATCAATCGTATTAATCCGACACAATTTATTAGCATGCAGGGATAAATAAATTATGAATTTAGCAGATTTCTTCATTATTCACATCAAAAGTTAATCTTGTCTGATTACTATTTGCTGCAACTTAAGCTTTCGGAGTCCCAGGCATTTTTATTGATTTAGTCATAAATTTTGCCTTCCAACACATTGTTATCCGTCTGTTTATCCGTCTCCTTTTGCATCTGTGGCATTTTCTATTTATTTGTCATTTTAAAAGGAATTTAAAAAAAAAAAAAACAAATCAAAGCTGTTCCGAAAATTAAATCAAAATTAAACCAATGAAATAAATATAAATATTACTGTGTCTGCCCACCAAAAGGAACAAGAAAACAAAAAGGCCTATTGAACCTAGTTGCTCCTCAACTGTAGAAAAGGGCGTAAATAATAGACAAGGATATAAGAATGAAACGCTGTTTATCAACGAAACGAGATAAAGTAGTTAAGAGATATATGCCTTATGAACTATGGAATGAAAAACAAACCGTTTTCAAAATTAATAACCAAATTGTTCCTGAAATAAGGCTACTTAATGCATACGTAAATTGAATACAAAATATATATCCACTATTCCTTCCATTCATATAGCCAAACGGGCTCATCTTATACGTATAACTAACATACGGAATATGTATATTTTTAGTCTCTCTATATATTTATTTATTTATACACATATACATATATATATATATACATATACATACATATATATATATATATATATGAATAAATATATATATATATGAATAAATATATATAGATTTACCTAATGTATGAACAATTTATTAGTTTTTTTTTAGTATGATTCTTAATTGAAGAAGTATGTACAAAGATTTACGTATTCACGCTTGAAAATTCTAAATTTTGTCAGATTTTACAATGTTTCTCATAGTTCACATCCAGTATTTTTTCTAAGTTTTTTTTTCCCAACAAAATTAATATTTTCTGAAACCTAAATGAATATTCATATCGAAAATTTTGAATATGATAACTCTTCGCTTATGGGTTTTTTCTAAAAGCAATGCTGTGTTAAAAAGAGATAATTTATAAACAGAAACTTTTGTTGTAGCATTAAGTGTATCGTTAAGTCAAATTTCATTAACCAGTTTACGGCGTTGGTGTCAAACGAATATGAAGTTGATATCAATTGTCGTGATTTTTAGTAATCAATTCGGAAATCTTTTTGGTTAAAGTCGTTACTTTGGATAATTGTTCGGTTTATATTTAGTAACAGTTTATGCTAGTAACTAGAATAATGATGTTGGGCTTAAAGTTTATATTTATATTCTTAAAGCATCATAGCATACAGCAGGCCAAAGAAGACAGCCCACATTAACACAATCCCATGCATTTTATATATAGGGCTCTCACCATCTGCGATTTTTCTAGCAACAAATTTCAATGTTTCATCTAATAAAACTACAGGAATTGAGAATTTCATCACAGTTATCCATTCCTCTGCAGACAACGGAGTCACTTGGAAGACAGTCTGAAAAATATAATATAGCTTAGCTTTTATCACTATTTATTTTTAGGGGTAATACTTACAGATAGGACATCAACGTAAAGAATAACGAAGTGAAGGGTAAAGGATAGCGCCATTGATCCAATCAACCACAAATTGCACCATGGAGGCATTGTAATTAATGACTGGTTCTCGGACAAGCTAAGCGAAAATAAATTCAGTTACATGTAAGTATGTAGAGGCACAACTTATGCAAACCTGTTCATTGCATTCAACATTTCAATTGTCACCAGCACAGATAGAGCCATGGTCATTGCATGTGGATCGCTGAAAATTTTGCAGTCGACACCTTTAAATTCGTCTCCACCGCCCAAGCAGGCAAGATGGTGAGTGAGTTGCCAGTATGTTAGATTTGGACCTTCTGCGGAGAACAGAAACCACCAAGCTGCCGCACCGACCGTTGCCGCACCGACGTAGAAACCAATAGCCATGTAACTAAACAATAAAAAGATTTACATAAGAACTAAAAACGGTACGATTTTTTTCCAACCGGAAGAAGAGCCATCCAGAAATTAAACCTTCGTCGGCCTTCCTGGGTGGTTTCTCCATAATATCTAAATCGGGTGGGTTAAAACCAAGAGCGGTAGCCGGCAGACCATCAGTGACCTAAATTAGGAAAGTTATATTTTTAATATATAACAAAAGTGTAATTGTATTACGAAGCTTACCAGGTTAACCCACAAAAGCTGGACTGGGATTAGAGCTTCTGGCAAACCGAGAGCAGCCGTAAGGAAAATAGATACAACTTCACCGATGTTAGATGAGATAAGATAGCGGATGAACTGTTTCATGTTGTTATAAATAGCGCGACCTTCCTCTACAGCGGATACAATGGAAGAGAAGTTATCATCAGCCAACACCATTTCGGCTGCAGATTTGGCTACTGCAGTTCCGGAACCCATGGCAATACCAATCTCGGCTTTCTTAAGAGCTGGAGCGTCGTTGACACCATCGCCTGTCATGGCAGAAATTTCATTCATGCCTTGCAAAAATTCAACGATTTTAGATTTATGCTGTGGCTCTACACGCGAGAAAAGTCGGGAACGTGCAACAGCAGCTTTTTGTTCGGCGGGTGAAAGATCATCAAATTCGCGTCCTGAGTAAGATTTTCCGTTGGTGTCTTCGTCCTCAGTAAATACACCAATACGACGGCAAATTGCTTCAGCAGTAGCCTTGTTATCACCAGTGATAACAATAACTCGAATGCCAGCCGCGCGGCAACGAACAATGGAGTCGAAAACTTCTTTACGTGGAGGATCCAACATACCAACGACACCGACGAATGTCAAATTCACTTCATATTGGTAGAACTTAGATGAGTCACCCAAATCCATTTCATCTGGACGCATGGGACTGTCGGCAACGGCAAGAGCCAAACAGCGTAGAGTATCGCGACCAGTGCCATACTGACCAGTAAGGTTAAGAATTTTACTCTTAAGCGCAGAGGTAAGTGGTACCTTGCTTGTGCCGACACGAGCGTGAGTGCAGCGATCTAGTACACCCTCGGGAGCTCCCTTGACAAAGAGTTTTGGTCCGGTACCCAAGCGAGATGCTTTCAGTGGTGTACAGTAAGAAGACATAGATTTACGATCACGCGAGAACTCCAGAGTGAATTCTTTCTTCCACTTTGTTTCAATTTCACCACGAGCAGCAATTGCAGCCGATCTACGATCCAATCCAGATTTGTTAACATTGAACGAATTCAGTTTTTCAGCTAATACAATCAATGCGGTTTCCGTGGCTTCACCGACCTTTTCGAAAGCTTGTTTGAATTCATTGTAATCAATAGCAGAATCGTTGCACATAATACATATGGTAGACAGTTCTTGTAAAGTGTCATAATCGCTGGCCTTAACTCTCTGACCGCCCAAGAAGAGCTCACCAATTGGTTCGTATGTCGAACCAGTGAGTTCGAACTCGAGGAAACTGCTGTCATTACCTTCTACTTTGTCAAAAATGAACATACGCGAAACGGACATTTGGTTTGTTGTGAGTGTTCCAGTTTTATCGGAGCAGATTACAGATGTGCAGCCCAAGGTCTCAACAGATGGAAGAGAACGCACGATCGCATTCTTCTTGGCCATGCGGCGCGTGCCCAATGCCAAACAAGTTGTAATTACAGCTGGCAAACCTTCAGGAATTGCAGCGACGGCCAGAGCTACTGCTATTTTGAAGTAATAAATAGCGCCTTTAATCCAAGAACCACCATGGGCGGGATCATTGAAGTGTCCAATGTTAATGGCCCATACAGCAACGCAAATAATGGAGATAACCTTGGACAATTGTTCACCAAATTCATCCAATTTCTGTTGCAGGGGTGTTTTGATCTCCTCAGTTTCAGACATTTCAGTACGGATTTTACCGATAGCAGTGCTGAGCCCTGTGCCAATCACAACACCACGAGCTTTTCCGGCAGCAACATTTGTACCCGAAAATAAAATGTTCTTTTTGTCTTGGTTAACGGCCCGGGGATCTGGAATTGCATCTGTGTGCTTAATAACCGATACCGACTCACCGGTAAGGATTGACTGATCAATTCTTAATGTTGTTGAATAAATGTGAGTAATACGAATATCTGCTGGAATCTTGTCACCGACAGACACCTCAACCAAATCTCCAGGTACAATTTCTTTCGCTCTGACTTTTTGGATGCCAGATTTGTCTTGGCGAACAACTTTACCCATTTCAGGTTCATACTCTTTTAGAGCTTCAATTGCTGATTCGGCATTTCGTTCCTGCCAAACACCAACGACAGCATTTGCTATTAGGATAAGTAAAATAACTAAAGGCTCTACAAATGCAGTAAACGTGTCCTCATGTTCTTCAAATAGCGCTAATACCTGCATTGAAATTAATGACAATTATTGTATATTGGGAATCCAACATGATTCATTAAATATAATTAGAAACTCACAAATGAAATGATGGCTGCCAATAGCAATATCTTCACCAGAAGATCGTCAAATTGCTCTAAAACTAATTGCCAAATACTTTTTCCTATAAATAAATTAAATTCGAAATCATATAGTTCATATGGGATACATTTTTTTCTGGGAAAACGGATATCCACGCACCTTCCTCAGTTGGCAATTCTGAAAACAAAATAAAAAATATGACAATTATAAAAATTGAGCATAGGAAAATCAATTTTAAAATGGAGAAAGGCTAGAAATAACTTTCAAATGGTAATATTTTAAAATTCTTGCTAGACTATGGTACTCCAATTTCTAACAATTTGGACATACTGAAGCAAGCTATCATTATTTTTTTAAGCTGTTTTTAAAATTTAAAATTATTACACACTTGAAGCTAAAATATTGTGTGTCGGCAATCGAGATTAAATTTAAAATCGATTTCCACTCCTAACTTAGTAACCTATTTAAATAAATTCTTTTTTACATTTTTTAAATTTTTATCTGGGTTCCAAATACTAACCATTTGGTCCATATTTTTTTTGATTTGCCTTAATTTGATCAAGGGATAGACCACGCTCTGCGTCTGTGCCAAAGAAAGTTAGAGATTGTTCGACGGTTTTCGAGTGACCGTCTTCCATTTTGAATTATCCTCCACGTACAGTAACCTTTTTGTAAATAAAACATTATATTTTAAGATTAGTACCAATTTGTCCTTTGTTATAATTACAATAAACTAATTTCCGTAACTTATTCTGCTTCGGAAGTTTTTTTTTAATCTGGAGGCCCGAACAGACTTGAATTTAAATCCAAAGTATACTTAGTCTAAATAGCTATCATTAATATTTTTAAATAATCAGTTTAATCTCATCCAATTACTATTTCAACTGGAAGTTCGAAAAATATAAAGAGCTGAATCCGAATCTGTTTTGTAACTGCAGAAGCGTTTTAGGATTCACCATTCCAGTTCTCCAGCCAATTCTAAAACCGACAGAACTAAGTCTCGCGATTGCATGATGTCATTGCACAGACTATGCGAAATACTGTGCTTGTTGTCCCATAAAAATGAGTAGAGAAAACATACGGCTAGCAAAAATAGTTTATCTGTTAGGCATTGCCTGATATACGAGTATGATATGCATAGATCTTCATGCCAAGTCTTCAGTACTGGAACAGCCGTTGTCGGTCTGTCTGTCAAGCAGACATGCAGGCGGACGAACATGGTTAAACCGACACCTCTATTAAGCTGATCAAGAATGTAGGGTATGTACCTTGCTTGGTCTGACAGTCTTCCTTATGCTTGTTACAAGCATTTGCACAGAGCTAATATACCATTTTTAATCATTTTCAATGGGTAAATGGTATAGCTTGAAGCACAGCATCGAAATCCTCCAAAGGTTCCAAAACAAAACCCTGCGTCTAATCACCAAGGCCCCATTCTACGTTAGGAACCGTACGCTTCACAAAGACCTACGTATGCCAACGGAAACTGAAGAGATCGTTTTAGCTCTAAACACCTGCAAAAACTCGACACCCACTGCAACCAGCTTGCAATCAACCTGCTGGACAACAGCCTCCACGTCAGACGTCTTAGAAGACACCACCCCCTTGACCTGCCTTTTAGGCCGTCCAGTGAGTGGTGACTACTTCCCTGTAAATACCCTTCTGTAAATACCCTCATCCTCATATATGTAAAACTTACTGTAAATACCCTCCCTTATATAATTTACTTATTATAAGATAAATAGATTGTAAATTAAACAGAAATAAAAAAAAAAAATTTTTCAATTTGTATAAGCGGGCAAATTAGTAAAGCTAGATCAGCACCTATAGTTCCTATTCGTTACGTTTGTTTATATTATGTTTTTTCTAGTGCTGAAATGTGTAGGTATTGATATTGCACACCATTATCAATTCAGCCTCTTTAAGGTAAGCAATCAAAATGCACACATGCGGGCATACTTATGTAAATTAAAAGATTTGTATGCAATGGCAAGTGTACTTTAGCAGAGCTATAACTAATTTTTGCGTTTTTTGTTTCATATTCATATAAATGTGCATGCACCCTGTATTCATTACTTTTATACTTCCGTTTGGATGCATCGTTACTTTGTTCATGCATATGAATACATGTGGAGATGTAGACATGTTTTATACACTCCCAGAGCATACAGACGTACATACATATAAATGTACCTGAAAATACACGTGTGTTTATACGTGTTTGCCTACAAGGTTACCTCTCTGTGTATGTATATAAATATGTGGGGGGCAGATATTTAAGCATATCCATAATAAGTAAATGTCAAATGAATGTGTTAATAACAATTTTCTCTCATTACCAGCTAAACTTATTTTCGCAGTATTGACTTATCAGATTCACACACGTGTCACTTTTACACCACTTAATTTTTGCGAACAACGATCGAACGCATCAAGTAAATTTATTTACAATCATTCAAAATTAACGAAAACTTTCGTGCTCAATTTTTAAGACAACCAATATTTATGTATTCTATGGTCATGACGCTTTACATTTGTTTTAAACACGTATGTGTACTATGATAAATACTATTTGAAGCCGTTTGCTAACTAATTTTTCCGGCGTAAATACGACTATGACATGACAATATCGGTTTCAAGACCGATTAAAAATATTACTAGTATATCGATAATCGTACGAAAGATAGATAAGTATATGAGATAATTAAATATATTTGCAAAAGCTCAATGTATGTCTTTATATATGTAAAAAAAATATTATAAAGAAATATAAAAATAGATAAATTTATTTTGATATTAAGTACAGTGATATCGATAAATACACACATTTGCAAAATTCGATGAAAGTACTGGTCAACAGAGTAACGATTAACTCAAAAGTTTCGATGGAAACATTAAGTAAGAAAGTTGGTAATATTTTGATTTTATCGCAAATTCTAAGGTAGAAAAATATATGGGTCATAATATTTAAGAGTTCTTATACATTTTTGCATGCAGCTTGTTGATACGTCTTCATGTGACTATAGCATAATATAAATAAAAGTGATTGCAAGCACAAGATTACACAAATTAATCGATTAGGCGTAAATCGATTTTTCTGCAGTTCCAATTTATTGATGCAGTGTGTGAACGCACAAATTATAGTTATTGCAAAAGCTGGAGACAGCAAATTTGATATGAAGATATACATAGGAAGTTATTTCACACTTTTGGTGCCATGCTCCCTCCCATTGATTTTCTTTTATTTAAAATAAACATACAACTAACTACCTTAGAAACAATTTAAACCCTTATCAAATTTTAAAAGCAGGTTTTTATGTTATTTCTAATTAGTTTTAATGGCTACTTGGGGTTTTTTGTTCATCAATAACACCGATTTAACTGTTTCTTTCGCTTTAAAGACAATCTAGAATGTTTCAACCAATGCAAATATTAGTTAACAATATTAACCTATTTCTTCCAGCTAAAAGTTCGATGAAGGATTAGAATAAATCCGTATTGAAAACTATTGCATACTTTCCTCGATTTAAAATGCTGAAAAACGGACAGCAAACGGGCGTTAAAACTAACTTAAGGAAAAATATTTAAATCTCGCACACGGCGGGCTTATGTCCCTGTTAACCTTCAATAAATCGCGGGAACTTATTACATAATATTGCAAAAAACACACTGGGCGGAATTATGGCAGCAGAACATATATACATATACATATATATACATATATATACATATCTTGTGTACGTTTGGCAAGCCTCCTGCCAATCAAGTGTATTTGCTATGTACATATGTAAACACATTTTATTTATAACATTCGCACATACAAATTATACTAATTTACTGCTACTTAGAATTACTTGTATAAAAACATTTTTTGTTCTATAGAAGAAAATATTCAGCAAAACACTTATTTATATTAATACCGAAAAAAATAAAAATTTCTTTTAAGAGTTACGAAACATACAAAATGTATTGGATGTACGTAGAAATGTATAAATTTTTAGGTGGCAATAATAAAGAAAGCATATTTTCCAAGTTTGTGCCCATTACATACATTCATATGCATACATATGTACATAAATACATACATATGTGCATGTGAATTTGAAAATTGTATATTTTCTGTCAAGATCCGTATCGATCTAGCCAAGTTGTAGCTCATGAAAAATACTTCTCCTTTTTTCTTGTTGGCAGTACGTATGTATGTATGTTTGTATATATATATATATATATATATATATATATATATATATATATATATTTTATATTTTATATAATGTACATACATATATAATATGTGAAAATATATGCTTCTGTATGCTCGAATGTATGCGATCATTTCTTTCTTATTCTTTGGTGATAGTACTTCTCCTAAAATGTTGTACTTTTTGTAAATATGTACATACGTGTGTACTTATATTCTAAAAATGTATTTTTTATGTATATGCATATAGTATTAAATATATTTGAATTGATTTATATGTATGAATATATGCATGTTAATATTTGTACATCCATACCAGCGGACTAGATTATGAAAATACATACATATGCATACATGCATATGTATGTGTAAGCATATTTATTATAGAAACATTTATTTGGAGTCCACTAGATATAAGCTAAAAATAGAATTTTAGCTGCTATGGCATTTGTGTGGGTAAATTTTTAAAAACTCATGCGGCCATAGAAACGAATACGTTTGTTTCGGTCTTGCTATATTTAATACATATGTATGTACATACTATACATATGTATATGTACATGTACATGTGCGTTAAAATACATACATTTGCAAGCCCGCATATGTATATGAGTACCTGCTTGCACAAATATTCATACAAACGTATCCAAAAATATTGATTTATACATTCATATGTACACACATAGGAGTATGTATGTTTGTATATTTGTCTGTTAACGTGCATATATGTACATATGCACATTCAAACTACATGCTTAGGCAAGATGTACGAAGTGTAAATATTCATACACACATGCATAAATGTAAGTATCACAGATGTGTATGTGTATGTACTCTCTTTCTATGCATGAATGGATGCACACATGCGTATTCATTTGCTTTGTATGTAAGTACACATACGTAAGGACATAAATCATACATATGTATGTATGCACATTATTACAATCTAATGCCTATAGCACACGTACGCGTAAGATATGTATGTATGTATGTATGTACATACATTGGTATATTTTTAAAGCCTTTCGCACTACCTTTGTTTTAATTACATAATTCATTTGATTGTCACATAACCGTTTTCATTGCCATAAATATCACTAGACTGTAACATACGGACATACATATCTACAAGCATATGTATGTATGTTTCAATGTACACATACAAATATACTGGTCTGTTTGTTATTGTATTTGCGCCCGATTGGCTATATTTGTATAAAAGTATATGAATGTATGTGAAAGCCGTATGTATGTATGTCTGTTTGTTTGCATTAGTGGTATATAATTATACCACAGATATGTACATATGTAAATAAATAAGAATGTTGTTGTAAAATCTGGGTAAGTACATTCAGGAGGTTTTTGATGTGGATTGCAGAAGGTGCGACAGGAGATAAAAACAGTATAAATGATCATAATATCATAATACCTAAGCCCAGCAGCTCACATACATATGTATATCTATCTATAGGTTATCTAATTGTATTTCACTTTGGCTAAAATCTGAGATGTGTCTTTCAGTCGAACTTGTTCGATATACCTACATAAGTACATATGCTTGTGTGTACATACATATGAACATACTTGGAACTGATATAATGACACTAATGTAAATGAAAAACTTCTCCGCTCGGCTACTATATGTACATATGTACGTACATATGTATAGTCAAACATTGAGCAGAAAATAAAAAGAGAAAAAGGATCACATTGCAGTTGCAATCCTTACAATTGAATTGAGTGCGCATATGTATGTATGTAGGTATTCTTACATACTGAATGGAGTATAACAGTTGCGTAAATTATCATTTTACAGAATATCCTACTCTTCTGTACATCCACTATTAAACAAGATAGTACACACATACACATGTACATAGGTATGCATATACATTAAATTGGACTCCCGATGATTGCACATTAAGAGGAGATGCCAACAATTTGGTAATATATTTACTATGTATAACAAGAATATTCGTTGAATATAATATATGTATATGTACATATGTACGCATATGCGAGTTAAGGTAAATTCCTGTATTATAGATATGTATTGAGTTATGAGGTGAGGAATATTTCATTGAATATTTCATAAATCGTTTGTTGAATAACTTTCAAATTTTTTTGGAAACACTTTAAACACATTTTTGTATGCAAATGTATATGTAGACATATGTATGTATGTCTCTATGCACAATCATTTTGGAACAAATCCGTTTTCCTTTGTGAGTTTCTTTGTACGTGAGTATGTATATATGTATGTATATATTTGTGTGTGTGTGTGTGTGTGTGTGCTTTTAAGTACATTTGTGCACGGATTTATTGAAATTATTTTTCAAATTTTTTATTTTGGTAACTTGCTTTAATAAAACATTTTTCGCACTAATAATTATTGGAGTGTATTGCAAGGGAACTGCAACCATCGACAAGACTTACAATTTTTATTCTTAACAAAATGTTCGTAATTATATAATTATTTTTTAGTCAAAAGACCAAGAGCTAACACAAAGATCGCGCTATTATAACGATCAGCGGCAACTGAACGCAAGGAGAACGCTGCTTGATGAGAGTGTCTATTTGAATTACAAAATACATTTATTTTGGCAAAATTCCCAAAACTAGATACACTCTCTATTTTGGCCCGGGAAAATACTTTTAGCACGCACAAACTTTTAAGCACTTACCACCTATCAAATTTTTCGTGGTTGTGTTAGTATTTGTATATGTATGCCTGAGCTATTTGCGCAAGTATGTGTGCTCGTACATACAAATAAATAAATTCATATGTACATAGGCATGTGTGTATGTATGTACATGCGTACATAAGCACATGTTCGTGTGCAAGTTCATTTCTTGAGACATTCATAACCACATTTAAGTGAGTGTGTATGCAGGTATATGTATGTGTATGTTTTATATTTTGGCAAATATGTATATACAAACACATACACCTGTACGTATGCATGTTTGTTCACTATATGCTAGCTGTTCACATACCCAAACAAACGAAAAATAACTAAAGTACATGTGAAGATGGTTGTGTTCTGAGAGGGTCTATATACAAGCATACATACATACATATGTAATAATATAGTTACATATTTGTTTATTTACATATATCATAATACATAGTAAATATACTATGTAATATACACGTTTAGTTTTATACATATTTATTTACATATTTATGCATATGATAATGTGTGTACATTGATGTAAATACAGTTCGCTCTCCATGGTTCAAATCGTGCGCCCAACATTTCAATTGATGTAATTACATACATGTGTACATACGTATGTATGTACTACATAAAATCATATGCCGCTGCACATTTATTTACCTCGCTGCTGGCTTTTTATGGCAGATTCGATCCGGATGCAAATTGCAGCACAAAAGTAATATTATTTTTGCTGTTAACACTTAATTGAAAATCGAAAATATCAAAGTTTGAAAAAAAACTTTATTTGAGTACGCCATACATGAAGCTTAGGTCCAAGTCTCCAGTTCGTACAATAGTTCAGTATATTTGTGTATTTATACAGACAAACGGACAGACTGTCCGTAATATCCAAATAGCAGCGGCTCTAGATGAACAGGCTCTTGATGTACGTACATACATATACATATACAACATTTGTATGATCTGGTCACCTTCTAAGCATAACTGAATAACCATGGATATATTTAAGTGCTTGGAATAAAATTGTTGTTTGGAAGGGTATGCAAGCTTCGATAGACCAAAATTACGTATCTCTCTGGTTGTACATAAATATTAGCAGATATTAAAGATCATTGCATTTTTGCTGCTCACTACATCTACATACGAATAAATATACATATACATATACATATACATATACATATACATATACATATACATATACATATACATATACATATACATATACATATACATATACATATACATATACATATACATATACATATACATATACATATACATATACATATACATATACATATACATATACATATACATATACATATACATATACATATACATATACATATACATATACATATACATATACATATACATATACATATACATATACATATACATATACATATACATATACATATACATATACATATACATATACATATACATATACATATACATATACATATACATATACATATACATATACATATACATATACATATACATATACATATACATATACATATACATATACACATACATATACATATACATATACATATACATATACATATACATATACATATACATATACATATACATATACATATACATATACATATACATATACATATACATATACATATACATATACATATACATATACATATACATATACATATACATATACATATACATATACATATACATATACATATACATATACATATACATATACATATACATATACATATACATATACATATACATATACATATACATATACATATACATATACATATACATATACATATACATATACATATACATATACATATACATATACATATACATATACATATACATATACATATACATATACATATACATATACATATACATATACATATACATATACATATACATATACATATACATATACATATACATATACATATACATATACATATACATATACATATACATATACATATACATATACATATACATATACATATACATATACATATACATATACATATACATATACATATACATATACATATACATATACATATACATATACATATACATATACATATACATATACATATACATATACATATACATATACATATACATATACATATACATATACATATACATATACATATACATATACATATACATATACATATACATATACATATACATATACATATACATATACATATACATATACATATACATATACATATACATATACATATACATATACATATACATATACATATACATATACATATACATATACATATAAGTATACATATACATATACATATACATATACATATACATATACATATACATATACATATACATATACATATACATATACATATACATATACATATACATATACATATACATATACATATACATATACATATACATATACATATACATATACATATAAGTATACATATACATATACATATACATATACATATACATATACATATACATATACATATACATATACATATACATATACATATACATATACATATACATATACATATACATATACATATACAAATACATATACATATACATATACATATACATATACATATACATATACATATACATATACATATACATATACATATACATATACATATACATATACATATACATATACATATACATATACATATACATATACATATACATATACATATACATATACATATACATATACATATACATATACATAATATATAACAACGTATCGCATATTTTCGAATACAAATACACATGCATTGACGCTAATGCCACATGCCGACTGCACACTGACTACGCGACGACTGAGCGTGCGCAGTCGGCGTCGGCGTCGGGCATCTACTGCTGTGAGCGAAACTTCTCGTGCCTATAACTTCTGTGTTTATTTTCCGATCCGATTTAAATTTATAGGGTTGGTCAATATTATTATTATCTACAATAATAATATTATTATTATTATTAGGTGGCACTACAACCCATTTCGGGTTTTGGCCGACCTCAGCGTCTCCCTCCAGGCGCCTCTGCTCTTCGCGCGCCTCTTCCAATTGGAAATACCCAGTAGACTAAGGTCCTTCTCTACTTGGTCCTTCCAACGAAGATTTGGTCGTCCTCTTCGTCGTCGCCCATAGTCGACCCTCACTTCGAATACCTTCTGAGCTGGAGCTTCTTCATCCATACGCACAACGTGGCCGAGCCAGCGCAGACGTTGTATCGTGATGCGCCGGACCACGTCCACGTCATCGTACAACTCGTACAGCTCGTGGTTCATTCGAATGCGAAAGTCGCCCCCAATCCGAACGGGACCGAAGATCTTGCGAAGAATCTTTCTCTCGAACACTTCAAGCGCTGCTGCATCCGTCTGTGAAATTACCCATGCTTCTGCACCATACGGGTAGGATGAGTGTCTTGTAGAGTGTTAGTTTTGTTCGGCGAGAGAGGTCTCTATTGCACATTTGCCTACTCAGACCAAAGTAGCACCTATTGGCAAGTGTGATTCTTCGCTTGATCTCCAGGCTGACGTCATTTTTGGTGTTAATGGCGGTGCCAAGGTACGTGAACTCCTTGACCACTTCGAAGTTATAGCTGTCGGCTACCACATGGGAGTCTAGGCGCCGCGTCTCCCTGCTTGTCGACAGCATATACTTCGTCTTGCCCTCGTTTACCGCCAAACCCACTTTTGCTGACTCCTTTTCGATAGCGGAGAATGCAGCAGTGACATCACGCTTGCTACGGCCAATGATGTCAATGTCATCGGCATAAGCAAGGAGCTGGACACCTTTATAAAAAATAGTGCCAGATCGATGAACACCGGCTTTCCGCAGAACCCCTTCCATCACGAAGTTGAAGAGGTTGCACGACAGAGGGTCGCCTTGTCTGAAACCTCGAACGGTATTAAAAGGTTCGGAGAGGTTCGCTCCTACCTTGACAGAGCTGATGGTGCTGCTCAATGTCATCCTGCAAAGACGTATCAGCTTTGCAGGAATACCGAACTCAGACATGCTGGCATATAGGCTTTCCCTCGTCGGGCTATCGAATGCAGCTTTGTAATCGACAAAGAGATGGTGTGTGTCAATTCCATTTTCGTGGGTTTTTTCCAGGATTTGGCGCAATGTGAAGATCTGGTCTATGGTGGATTTACCAGGTCTGAAGCCGCACTGATAAGGTCCGATCAGTGTGTTGGCATACGGCTTCAGTCGTTCACATATAACGCTCGACAGGACCTTGTATGAGATGGTGATCAGGCTGATTCCCCGGTAGTTGGCACATATCGTCGGGTCGCCTTTCTTCAGTACAGGACAAAGGACGCCGAGATTCCAATCGTTGGGCATGCTTTCTTCTAGCCATATTTTGCAGAAGAGCTGATGCATGCACCTTATTAGCTCTTCGCCGCCGGCCTTAAACAACTCTGCAGGCAGTCCATCAGCACCGGCTGCTTTGTTGTTTTTGAGTCGCGTAATCGCAACTCGGACCTCGTCATGGCTAGGTAGTGGTATATCCACATTGTCGTTGATTGGTAGTATCGGGCTGTTTCCTCCATCGGCGGGATTGGTGCCGTCATCGCCTGCTAGCAGCTTGGAGAAATGCGCCCTCCATAACCTCAGCGTGCACTGCGTATCTGTAACCAGATTTCCATTATCGTCTCGACAGTTAGATGCTCCGGTCTTGAAACCTTGTGTCAGACGGTTGACTTGTTGGTAAAATTTTCGAGCATCATTCCTGTCTTGCAACACCTCAAGTTCCTCACACTCTCGCTTTTCTTGCTCCCGCTTTTTCCGTCTGAAAAGTCGCCTCTCTTCCTTCCTTTTCTCCCTGTAACGTTCACACGTAGCTCGCGTTGCGCCAGACTGCAGCTTTTTTCTGTAGGCGTCGTTTTTTGCCGCAGCTGCGACGCGACACTCCTCGTCATACCATTGGTTCCGTGTGGGAGGGCGCTTGAACCCAATTGCTGTTTCAGCAGCAGCTCGCATGGAGTGGGATATATGCGCCCAGAGTCCGCCAGCGTCAACAGGGTGAGGGGAAGGTTGGAGGAGCAGTTCCGAGAGGTGAGTGGAGTAGGCCATTGCTGTCCGTTGTGATCGCAGCTTAGTGACGTCAAGCTTTCGTTGCGTGATGGGGCGTATGTTTTTCGCACGGCATAGCCGCATGCGTATCTTGGCTGCGACAAGACGTGATCAATCTGGTTGCGCGTTCAGGGGACAGCCATGTGGCCTTGTGGATGTCGAGGTGTTGAAATCTGGTACTACTCACTACCATGTTTCGCGCCGCGGCGAAGTCAATCAGCCTGAATCCATTGTTCTACAATAATACCTAAAAAAAATTTCGGAAACTTTTCTACTTTTCCTATAATTTGATTTACCGATTTACAAAATCGATTTTTGGGGGCGGTAGGTGTGGCATCCAAAAGTTGAAATTCCGCATTCTCCGTAATGTTACCAGGCACCTTACTTCCAAATTTGGTGCTTCTAGCTTTTCTAGTGTTCTTTTAAACTATAAAAATGTGTTTTTAGAAGCGGTGGGCGTGGCATCCAAAAGTTAAAAATCCAACTTCTGCATAATGTTGCAAGACACCGTCTTACCAAATTTGGTGCGTTTATCTCTTTTCGTTATTGAATTATTTGGAAAAAATCGAAATACGCATTTTTCGATTTGCGGAGGCGGTGGGCGTGGCACATCAAGTTTGAAATAAACTCGATCTGCGTATTCAATACAAGCACACTCCCACCAAGTCTGGTGACTCTAGCTCTTTTAATAGCTGAGATCTGTGCGTTCATACAGACGGACAGACAGACGGACATGACCAAATCGACTCGGCTATTGATGCTGATCAATATATATACTTTGTATGGTCTGCCACGCCTCCTTCTGCCTGTTACATACATTTTCACAAAGTTAATATACCATTTTTTACCCATTTTCAATGGGTAAATGGTATAAAAAGCTACAGTTGACCGACCTTAATTGACTTTTTGCACAAGACCATATCACACATACAGGCGCCAAAATGCTTTCTATCCAATAATATTGTTATATTTTAATTTGTAACCACTTTAAAATGTCAAAAATTGCGAAGACATGATTGTAAGATGGCGCCATCTCTGCCGAATACGCCGGCTGCGGAAGGTGCCTTTTATTGGTTCTGGAGACGGCGCATTGTCGTGTAAATTGTCACATTGCCATATTTTTTGGCTAATTCGGGCGTTTTTCGGTTGATGCGTTGTTTTAGGTAATCATTTGCTGGCAATAGCGTTGTGTATTAACGACTAAAATATTAACATTGGCATTTTTTACATTTTTTGAAATCTATAATCTATAAATGTCACCACAACTCAAACATTATAATGCTTCAGGAACAATATCGCGTCATGGGTATATTACTATATCGGCGTTCATAACGTTCATTGTTGAACGCGAATAACATCTTCGAGTGGTTTAAAAGCCCATGAACAAATATAAAATTAGCATTTAAGCACTTAAGTAAACGTCAATTTGAACACTTGCAAGTTAATTTTGTTAGTTTTTCTATAAACAAGTTTGGGACTTTACCGCGCATAGATTCAGTTGGACATTTCAAATTATTACTACAGATTTTTAGCTCGAGCATCGCACCTACAAGCAAAGTTGTCGAAGCTGCTAAGGGATGTGAACAACTAGTATAAAATTAAGTGACGCTTTCGAAGCTTAAAAGCAAAGTGTAGCAGACGCTACACTCTTGTCCATTCCTGCATCTGTACCAGAGCTTTAGCTTTAGCATGCGATCCATTTTGCAATCGGTGCCGTTTTGAAGTACCGCCCGGATAAAAATGTGCAGCCCTTTAAGACTTTTTCACAAGAAGCTAGACAAAAGTTCTTTAATGACTTGACGACGAAGGTATACCATTCAATTGTTTTCAGCAGCTTTCGATCGGCACTTGTATTTTTCCGCAGTGATACAGTTAGTAGCAGTGAAACCGTTGAAAACTTCCTACAAAGTTCCTATGAGATTATAAGATATTTATTGATAATGATCGTCAGATGGATTCGAGTGAAGTCAACTCTGGCAACCAGAGGACTTACGAAAACGACATCAAGTAACATCTTCTAACCGGAACTGGTGACAGATTTCTGGAATTCTGTTCTTATTATTTCTGTTTTTGTTAAATATATTAGAATTAAAATTTATATTTAATCAATAAAAATGATTGCTTTTTAACAACGCCATGTAGATTAAAATAATAAAACTATTGATAAAAGTTACCTTCAGCGTACCGAAGGTTTCATACCCTTGCAGATTCTATATACTTTATTTGTTTATTGCTATTTCTCCATACACATATAAAATAATATATAAATATTCTGAACTTGTTTCTTTATTGCGTTTCTCTTGAGGACTAACTTATCGCGACTACAGAGTACTTATGATAACCTCAACTAGCATTGGGTTAGAGGCACCGATGTCTTCTCTGCCGACGTCGGGTTAAATGATTCTAGGTTAGACATTCTAATACAATTTACCCCTTGCAAATGGGTAAAAAATGGTATATTAACTTTGTGAAAATGTATATAGCAGGCAGAAGGAGGCGTGGCAGACCATACAAAGTATATACATTCTTGATTAGCATCAATAGCGGAGTAGATTTGGTCATGTCCGTCTGTATGAACACACATATCTCAGCTATTAAAAGAGCTAGAGACACCAAACTTGGTGGGAGTGTGCCCACCGCCTCCGCAAATCGATAAATGCGCTTTTCGATTTATTGCAAATAACTCAATAACAACAAGATAAAAGCTTCAAATTTGGTGGTAAGGTCCCTGGTAACATTAGGCAGAATGCGGATCTTAAACTTTTGGATGCCACGCCCACCACCCCCAAAAATCGATTTTGTAAATCGGTAAATCAAATTATAGGAAAAGTAGGAAAGTTTTCGAAATTGTTTTTAGATATTATTGTAGATAATAAAAATATTGACCAACCCTATAAATTTAAATCGGATCGGATAATAAACACAGCAGCTATAGGCACGAGAAGTTTCGCTCACAGCAGTAGATGCCCGACGCCGACGCCGACTGCGCACGCTCAGTCGTCGCGTAGTCAGTGTGCAGTCGGCATGTGGCATTAGCGTCAATGCATGTGTATTTGTCTTCGAAATCAGCTTAGTGACGTCAAGCTTTCGTTGCGTGATGGGGCGTATGTTTTTCGCACGGCATAGCCGCATGCGTATCTTGGCTGCGACAAGACGTGATCAATCTGGTTGCGCGTTTTTTGATCAGGGGACAGCCATGTGGCCTTGTGGATGTCGAGGTGTTGAAATCTGGTACTACTCACTACCATGTTTCGCGCCGCGGCGAAGTCAATCAGCCTGAATCCATTGTTCTACAATAATACCTAAAAAAAATTTCGGAAACTTTTCTACTTTTCCTATAATTTGATTTACCGATTTACAAAATCGATTTTTGGGGGCGGTAGGTGTGGCATCCAAAAGTTGAAATTCCGCATTCTCCGTAATGTTACCAGGCACCTTACTTCCAAATTTGGTGCTTCTAGCTTTTCTAGTGTTCTTTTAAACTATAAAAATGTGTTTTTAGAAGCGGTGGGCGTGGCATCCAAAAGTTAAAAATCCAACTTCTGCATAATGTTGCAAGACACCGTCTTACCAAATTTGGTGCGTTTATCTCTTTTCGTTATTGAATTATTTGGAAAAAATCGAAATACGCATTTTTCGATTTGCGGAGGCGGTGGGCGTGGCACATCAAGTTTGAAATAAACTCGATCTGCGTATTCAATACAAGCACACTCCCACCAAGTCTGGTGACTCTAGCTCTTTTAATAGCTGAGATCTGTGCGTTCATACAGACGGACAGACAGACGGACATGACCAAATCGACTCGGCTATTGATGCTGATCAATATATATAATTTGTATGGTCTGCCACGCCTCCTTCTGCCTGTTACATACATTTTCACAAAGTTAATATACCATTTTTTACCCATTTTCAATGGGTAAATGGTATAAAAAGCTACAGTTGACAGTTGATAAATGCGCTTTTCGATTTATTGCAAATAACTCAATAACAACAAGATAAAAGCTTCAAATTTGGTGGTAAGGTCCCTGGTAACATTAGGCAGAATGCGGATCTTAAACTTTTGGATGCCACGCCCACCACCCCCAAAAATCGATTTTGTAAATCGGTAAATCAAATTATAGGAAAAGTAGGAAAGTTTTCGAAATTGTTTTTAGATATTATTGTAGATAATAAAAATATTGACCAACCCTATAAATTTAAATCGGATCGGATAATAAACACAGCAGTTATAGGCACGAGAAGTTTCGCTCACAGCAGTAGATGCCCGACGCCGACGCCGACTGCGCACGCTCAGTCGTCGCGTAGTCAGTGTGCAGTCGGCATGTGGCATTAGCGTCAATGCATGTGTATTTGTCTTCGAAAATATGCGATGCGTTGTTATTCGCAGAATAAAAGTAATTTATATTAAGAATAATTTTTTAACAGCGGAAGGTAAATGGTATCTCACTGTCGAGTGCACTCTACTGTTGCTTTCTTCACTTGTTAATATAGAATTAATTGCGTAAAATCGAAAAATGCATTTATCGATTTGCGGAGGCGGTGGGCGTGGCACATAATTTTGGAAATAAACTCGATCTGTGTATTGAATACACGAACACTCCTAATAAGTGTGGTGACTTATTAATATACCATTTTTTCCCATTTTTCAATGGGTAAATGGTATAAAAAGTACTACGACTCAAGGAATGTCCGAACCCCTAATACCCTCGATATCTACTACAGCTGCCATGCGGAGAGACGCGAATTTGGATGCGGATTTGTAGTAAGCCGGAGACTTCGCCACCACTTCTCCAATTTCACCCCAGTGAGTGAACGGCTGGCTACAATCCGCTTCAAAGCTAGATTTTTCAATATTAGCATAATTTGCGCGCACGCCCCGACGGAGGAGAAGGACGATGCTGTTAAGGATGCGTTCTACGCGAGACTCGAGGACACGTACGACCACTGCCCAAACCACGACGTGAAGATCATCCTCGGGGACTTCAACGCAAAGGTTGGGCGCGAACACATCTTTGACCGCACCATCGGTCAATTTAGCCTCCATGAGACCACCTCGAACAACGGTTTCAGGCTGATTGACTTCGCCGCGGCGCGAAACATGGTAGTGAGTAGCACCAGATTTCGACACCTCGACATCCACAAGGCCACATTGCTGTCCCCTGATCAAAAAACGCGCAACCTGATTGATCACGTTGTGATAGACGGAAGGCATGCATCAAGCGTGATGGACGTGCGTACGTTTCGTGGAGTCAACATAGACTCGGACCACTATTTTGTCGCAGCCAAGACACGCATGCGACTATGCCGTGCGAAAAACATACGCCCCATCACGCAACGAAAGCTTGACGTGACGTGACGTCACTAAGCTGCGATCACAACGGACAACAATGGCCTACTCCACTCACCTCATATCCCACTCCATGCGAGCTGCTGCTGAAACAACCATTGGGTACAAGCGCCCTCCCACACGGAACCAATGGTATGACGAGGAGTGTCGCGTCGCAGCTGTGGCAAAAAACGCCGCCTACAGAAAAACGCTGCAGTCTGGCGCAACGCGAGCTACGTGTGAACGTTACAGGGAGGAAAGGAAGGAAGAGAGGCGACTTTTTAGACGAAAAAAACGGGAGCAAGAAAAGCGAGAGTGCGAGGAACTTGAGGTGTTGCAAGACAGGAATGATGCTCGAAAATTTTACCAACAAGTCAACCGTCTGACACAAGGTTTCAAGACCGGAGCATCTAACTGTCCAGATGATAATGGAAATCTGGTTACAGATACGCAGTGCTCGCTGAGGTTATGGAGGGCGCATTTCTCCAAGCTGCTAGCAGGCGATGACGGCACCAATCCTGCCGTTGGAGGAAGCAGCCCGTCTCGCTTTTCTTGCCCCCCGTTTTTTTCGTCTAAAAAGTCGCCTCTCTTCCTTCCTTTTCTCCCTGTAACGTTCACACGTAGCTCGCGTTGCGCCAGACTGCATCGTTTTTCTGTAGGCGGCGTTTTTTGCCGCAGCTGCGACGCGACACTCCTCGTTATACCATTGGTTCCGTGTGGGAGGGCGCTTGAACCCAATGGCTGTTTCAGCAGCAGCTCGCATGGAGTGGGATATGTGCGCCCAGAGTCCGCCAGCGTCAACAGGGTGAGGGGAAGGTTGGAGCAGCAGTTCCGAGAGGTGAGTGGAGTAGGCCATTGCTGTCCGTTGTGATCGCAGCTTAGTGACGTCAAGCTTTCGTTGCGTGATGGGGCGTATGTTTTTCGCACGGCATAGCCGCATGCGCATCTTGGCTGCGACAAAATAGTGGTCCGAGTCTATGTTGACTCCACGAAGCGAACGCACGTCCATCACGCTTGAGGCATGCCTTCCGTCTATCACAACGTGATCAATCTGGTTGCGCGTTTTTTGATCAGGGGACAGCCATGTGGCCTTGTGGATGTCGAGGTGTTGAAATCTGGTACTACTCACTACCATGTTTCGCGCCGCGGCGAAGTCAATCAGCCTGAAACCATTGTTCGAGGTGGTCTCATGGAGGCTGAATTGGCCGACGGTGCGGTCAAAGATGCGTTCGCGCCCAACCTTTGCGTTGAAGTCCCCGAGGATGATCTTCACGTCGTGGCTTGGGCAGTGGTCATACGTGTCCTCGAGTCTCGCGTAAAACGCATCCTTAACAGCATCGTCCTTCTCCTCCATCGGGGCGTGCGCGCAAATTATGCTAAGATTGAAAAATCTAGCTTTGACGCGGATTGTAGCCAGCCGTTCACTCACTGGAGTGAAATTGGAGACGTGGTGGCGAAGTCTCCGGCTTACTACAAATCCGCATCCAAATTTGCGCCTCTCCGCATGGCAGCTGTAGTAGATATCACAGTTTGCTCGCTTGGAGCAACCTTGTCCTGTCCATCTCATTTCCTGGATGGCGGTAATGTCAGCCTTTAATTTTTCAAGGGCATCCGCCAGTTGGATAGAGGCACCTTCCCAATTAAGAGTTCGAACATTCCAGGTGCATATCCTTAAATCGTAGTCCTTTTTCGTTTTGCGGTGGTCGTCATCATAAGGGGGGATCCTTTCCGAGGCTTTCGCTTTGGTTTTCGTTGGGTTTTCTTTTTTCCGAGGCGGGTTCCAAACCCTGCGCTCAACCATTTACAGTCCTGGTGACCCGTTGCACACATTAGCTCACTATCTAGCGGATGCTAAGATAGTTACCCAGGAGGTGCCACGAGGAGGCTGTGTGTCAACTTGCAATCATTCGTAGACAGAGATCGCACTGGCGGTCGCCAAGTTGACCGCGATCAGAAACTTTACTCTGCACGAATGAAGCCAAACCATCCCAGACTAATACGGAAGTATACTACAGAATTTTGTCGAAGCATTTAAACGACAATAATAAAAACTTCTATACGTACCAGTTAAAAAGCAGTAAAGGCCAGCAAGTAGTACTTAAAAGGAATTGAGCCGGAAGTAACACCAGCTGAAGTTACAAGCGCGCTGAAGGCTTTAACGTAAAAAATGTTATTAACATTTTGAATAGAGAAAGAAAACCTCAACCTCTTTTCAAGGTACAACTTGAACCCGAAACCAAATCCAAGCCCCTGAAAAAAAATGAAGTGCACCCAATTTTTAATCTCCAGTTCCTACTACACCGCAGAATTATGGTAGAAGAGCCGCATAAAAGAAATGGACCTGTGCAGTGTAATAATTGTCAGGAATATGGCCACACAAGGTCTTATTGCACGCTTCGTCCAGTATGCGTTGCTTGTGGAGACCCTCACGACTCCCACAAATGCCCAAAAAATAAAGAGGATCCCAGCAGCAAAAAGTATGGAAACTGTGGAGGCAACCATACGGCTAACTACAGGGGCTGCCCAGTCTACAAGGATCTGAAAAGTCGTACACACCAAAGAGTGACCACTGCTCGCTCACATACACCACCTATGAAATCTACGCGTGATGTCTTTCCCCCTACAGCTGTTAAACCTGTAGCCAATATTGAGTTCGCCGACAAATCCGCAAGCTTTGCAACTGCTCTTAAATTGGGTCTTAAAAGTACCGCTCCCACCAAGCCACGATCATCAGTTCCCCCTCGTTAACCAGAAGAACAGTCTACGAACAAAATTGAAACAATGATATGTAATCTTCGAGTTAACTCAATTCCTTAATAATAACCATATCGATGTAATGCTACTCGCAGAAACTCATCTTACAAATAAATATAATTTCCAAAATCGAGGCTACTTCTTCTACAACACGAATCACCCAGACGGGAAAGCACATGGAGGCACTGGGATTCTGATTAGAAATCGCATCAAGCACTGCTTCCACAATAGCTTCGTCACTAACTTATGCAAGCTACATCTATAGATGTACAAATGGATTCCCGATCTTTAAAGCTTGCCGCCGTATACTGTCCTCCTCGGTTTACAATATCCGAATCTCAATTCATGGACTACTTCAACTCTCTGAGCGAACAATTTATAGCAGCGGAGACTTTAATGCCAAGCACACGCACTGGGGATCTCGACTTGTGACTCCAAAGGGAAGGCAGCTGTACAATGCAATAATAAAAGCTAGCAACAAGCTAGACTGTGTGTCACCAGGAACACCTACATATTGGCCAACAGATCCGAGAAAACTGCCAGACTCGATAGATTTTCCAGTCACAAAAAACATTCCACGCAACCTGATAAGTGCCAACTGCTTATCAGATCTATCGTCTGATTACTCGCCTGTACTTCTTCAACTAAATCTACATCCAGTCGCGGTAGATAAACCATTCACACTAACAACGAATAAAACCAATTGGCTTAAGTACAAAAAATATATAAGTTCGCATATTGAGTTGAATCCACGTTTGAATGACGAAGCTGATATCGACTTATCCACAAACACTCTTGAATCCGTCTTGGTCGCAGCAGCTCGCATGTAAACTCCACAAACGCAAAAAACATCGTACAACCATAGATACACGAACGTTAAAATAGAGCAGCTTGTTCTAGCAAAGCGACGCTCACGGCGAGAATGGCAATCCAACAGATCACCATCCGCAAAACAAAGATTAAAAGACGCTACATGGAGGCTCTCAGTTGCATTACGTCATGAAGAAGAAAGGTCCCAAAAACATTACATAGAACAGTTATCCCCAATGAGCTCCAAGTTCCCACTTTGGAGAGCACACTCATCACTCTGACCACCAATCGAATCTGCAATGCCAATAAGGACATCCACAGGCAACTGGGCTCGCAGTGATGAAGAAAGAGCCGGCAGATTTGTAGAGCATCTTCAAAATGTATTTCAGCCCAATACATCACCAAACGGGATCTCACTGTCAGCAACATCAGATATCGACACATCTACCTATGAACCAATTGTATTTAGGCCACATGAGTTACTCAAAATCATAAACCAACAACTCAACCCAAAAAAATCTCCAGGATGCGACCTAATATCACCAAAAATGATTATTGAACTTCCTTCCTGTGCTGTTCGAGCTATTTGCCAACTCTTCAATGCAATAAAGAGACATGGATACTTCCCAGATAGATGGAAAAAGTCGATCATTATAATTATACCTAAACCTGGCAAAGACCGCACAATTGCTTCATCATATAGAGCAATTAGTTTACTAACGTGTCTATCAAAACTCATTAAAAAATGCTTCTTGGCACATATCACCCCATATCTCAAAACACACAACAAAATCCCGACTCATCAATTCGGTTTTAGAGAAAAACACGGAACCATTAAGCAAGTCAACCGCATAAAATCTGAAATCCGAAATGCATTCGAACAAAGAGAGTACTGCACTACGATATTTCTGGACGTATCACAAGCATTCGACAGAGTATGGTTAGAAGCTTTAATGCATAAAATTACAGAAATGCTCCCAACCAACACTCACAAACTTCTGAAGTCATACCTTTACAACAGGAAATTTTCAGTAAGATGTAATTCTGCCATGTCCGACGACTACATCATTAGAGCCGGAGTTCCTCAAGGCAGCGTGCTTGGACCAACACTTTACCTTATCTACACAGCGGACATTCCAACGAGCAGGCAACTAACCACATCCACTTTTGCTGATGACACAGCGATCCTAAGCCGCTCGAGATGCCCCAAGCAAGCAACGGCGCAACTAACTATACATCTGGTGGCAGTGGAGAACTGGCGAATCAAAGTTAACGAACAAAAAAGCAAACACGTAACGTTCACACTTAACAGGCAAGACTGCCCTCCGCTCATTCTAAACAACACAGTGGTTCCGATAGCAAATGAAGTAACATATCTTGGCGTACACCTCGATAGACGACTTACTTGGCGCAGCCACATTGAAGCCAAAACAACATATTTAAAGCTCAAAGCTAACAGCCTCCACTGGCTTATCAATAGCCGCTCGCCCCTTAGCTTGGATTATAAGGTACTTCTATATAACACCGTCTTGAAACCAATCTGGATGTACGGCTCTCAGTTGTGGGGGAATGCCAGTAACAGCAGTGTGGATATAATACAACGAACTCAATCAAAAATTCTCAGAACCATCACCGGGGCACCGTGGTACGTTCGGAATGAAAACCTTCACAGGGACCTTCACATACCACTCGTCAGAGAAGAGATAGCAAAAATCATAACAAAGTACTACGACAGGCTATCAGTACATTCAAATCATCTCGCGAGAGCACTCACGCGAGTTTCCAGCAGTTCTCGTCTTCGCCGCAATGACCTTCCAATCCAGCGCTAATTATTAGGACCGTGTAGTCTCTATTCAGTTCAAATCAAACTGTTAGATATATTATTATTTTAAGATTTGCAAACTTATTGTTAGACTCATAAAGAGAATTTCCAATAAAAACAAAACAAAGTTAAAAAAAACAAGTGAAGAAAGCTACAGTCGAGTGCACTCGACAGTAAGATACCATTTACCTTTCGCTGTTAAAAACTAATTCTTAATATTATTTACTTTTATTCGGCGAATAACAACGCATCGCATATTTTCGAGGACAAATTCACATGCATTGACGCTAATGGCACATGCCGACTGCACACTGACTACACGACGACTGTGCGTGCGCAGTCGGCGTCGGCGTCGGGCCTCTACTGCTGTGAGCGAAACTTCTCGTGCCTATAACTTCTGTGTTTATTGTCCGATCGGATTTAAATTTATAGGGTTGGTCAATATTATTATTATCTACAATAATATCTAAAAAAAATTTCGGAAACTTTTCTGCTTTTCCTATAATTTGATTTACCGATTTACAAAATCGATTTTTGGGGGCGGTAGACGTGGCATCCAAAAGTTGAAATTCCACATTCTCCGTAATGTTACCAGGCACCTTACTTCCAAATTTGGTGCTTCTAGCTTTTCTAGTGTTCTTTTAAACTATAAAAATGTGTTTTATAGAGGCGGTGGGCGTGGCATCCAAAAGTCTAAAATCCAACTTCTGCATAATGTTGCAAGACAACCCCCTACCAAATTTGGTGCGTTTATCTCTTTTCGTTATTGAATTATTTGGAAAAAATCGAAATACGCATTTATCGATTTGCGGAGGCGGTGGGCGTGGCACATCAAGTTTGAAATAAACTTCTAGTGTGTATTGAATACACGCATACTCCCACCAAGTCTGGTGCCTCTAGCTCTTTTAATAGCTGAGATCTGTGTGTTCATACAGACGGACAGACGGACAGACGGACAGACGGACAGCCGGACAGACGGACAGACAGACGGACATGACCAAATCGACTCGGCTATTGATGCTGATCAAGAATATATATACTTTGAATGGTCTGCCACGCCTCCTTCTGCCTGTTACATACATTTGCACAAAGTTAATATACCATTTTTTACCCATTTTCAATGGGTAAATGGTATAAAAAAAAAAAAAAGGGGGCGTATGTTTTTCGCACAGCATAGCCGCATGCGTATCTTGGCTGCGACAAGATAGTGGTCTGAGTCAATGTTGACTCTACAAAACGTACGCACGTCCACCACGCTTGATCAATCTGGTTGTGCGTTTTTTGATCAGGAAACAGACATGTGGCCTTGTGGATGTCGAGGTGTCGAAATCTGGTGCTACTCACTACCATGTTTCGCGCCGTGGCGAAGTCAATCAGCCTGAGGCCGTCGTTCGAGGTGGTCTAATGGAGGCTGAATTGACCGATGGTGGGGTCAAAAATGCGTTCGCGCCCAACCTTTGCGTTGAAGTCCCCGAGGATGAACTTCACGTCGTGGTTTGGGCGGTCGTATTGTCCTCGAATCTCGCGTAGAACGCATCCTTAACAGCATCGTCCTTCTCCTCCGTCGGGACGTGCGCGCAAATTATGCTAAGATTGAAAAGTCTCCGAAGTCTCCGGCTTACTACAAATCCGCATCCAAATTTGCGCCTCTCCGCATGGCAGCTGTAGTAGATATCAAAGTTTGCTCGCTTGGAGCAACCTTGTCCTGTCCATCTCATTTCCTGGATGGCGGTAATGTCAGCCTTTAATTTTTCGAAGGCATCCGCCAGTTGGATAGAGGCACCTTCCCAATTAAGAGTTCGGACATTCCAGGTGCATATCCTTAAATCGTAGTCCTTTTTCGTTTTGCGGTGGTCGTCATCATAAGGGGGGATCTTTTCCGAGGATTTCGGTTTGGTTTTCCTTGGAATTTTCTTTGTTGCGAGGCGGGTTCCAAACCCTGCGCTTTACCATTTACCGTCCGGATGACCCGCTGCACACATTAGCTCACTATCTAGCGGATGCTAAGATAGTTACCCAGGAGGTGCCACGAGGAGGCTGTGTGTCAACTTGCAATCATTCGTAGGCAGAGATCGCACTGGCAGCCGCCAAGTTGACCGCGATCAGAAAACTTTACTCTGTACTAATGAAAGCCAAACCATCCCTTAAGTTATTGCGAGGTGGTTTATAATAATTCAGATATAAGACATATATCTATCGATTGTTCCTATGGCAGCTATTTGTTATGGTAATCAAATTTTTATGCAACTTTGAGAGACCGATGGGATAAAATGTAATAATAATAGTGCCTTAAAAGAATAAAAAAACAATAGGTTTTTCCTTGCTCTGACTTGTTTACAGCTTGCAGAAGAAATTAATATACAAAAACTTAGTTTTTTTTTTTTTTGTTATTTGTGTTTTATTTACAAAGGGGGTATTTACATTAGATTTTACATATATGGGGAGAGGGTATTTAGAAGAGGGTATATACAGGGAGTAGTCACCACTCACTGGACGGCCTGAAAGGCAGGTTAAGAGGGTGGTATCTTCTAAGAAGTCTGACTTGGAGGCTGTTGTACAGCAGGTTGATTGCAAGCTGGTTGCAGTCGGTGTCAAGTCTTTGCAGGTGCAGGAGCTGAAACTGACGATCTCTTAAGTTACTGTTGGCATGTCGGTAGGTCTTTGTGAAGCGTGCGGTTCCTAACGTAGAATGGGGCCTTGGTGATTAAATGCGGGTTTTTGTTTTGGAACCTTTGGTTTTCGATGTCAGAATTCTATGCAGTTCCCCTTGTACAACAGCACTTTGTTTTCAAGTGACAGTTGTGATTTAGATCCAAGCAGCCATTTCATTTGTCGGACTTTTAGGTTTAGCTGCTTCTTCTTGGCTTGGATGTGTGCTGACCAAGTGAGCCTTCTGTCTATTGTTAGGCCAAGGTATTTGATTGCCGTTTCAGCTGGTAGGGTGTTGCCATTCAAATGAACCTAGGGACATGTTTTGGGCCTTGTGGCAAACGTGATATGAGCAGATTTTGACTCGTTGACCACAAAGTTCCTCCTTTTAAGACATGGTTCTGTTAAGGAGAGCGGCTCTTGAAGGATGACTGAAGTTTCAGCAAAGTCATAGGATGTTGCTAGAAAAGCTATGTCGTCGGCGTAGGTGGCAATGGTGATGTCATCTCTCTGAATGGTCTGCAGAAACGAGCATGTAAAGGACTGGCCCCAGCACGCTACCCTGAAGTACTCGGACATTGATGTTGTGTATGTTGGACTCAGTCTAGTCGCATCTTACATTGAGCATCCGACTATGTAAGTAGGTCTTTAGTGTCATGTAGTACGGAGAAGGGAGCAAAAGTTTGAGTTTATGCAGGAGTCCTAGGTGCCATACGCTGTCAAAAGCTTGTTTGACGTCTAAGAAAGCTGCCGAACAGTACATTGCAGTAAGTATGGTCTGAACCACTCTGTGACACTGTTCGGGCTTTCCAGGAAGAGATCTGAATCCAAATTGGTGATCTGGTATAAGTTTCCGTTGCTCTAACATTGGCAATAGTCTGGCTAAGTATATTCTCAGCTTGACAGGAAGTTGATGGAACGGTAGGAGGCAGGATCCTGTCCAGGCTTACAATTACAATTTCCGCACACTTCCACTGAGACGGGAAGTGGTGGAGCCTAATGATACCGTTAAAGATGTCTGTAAGGTATGCAAGTGCGCGTGGAGGGATTTTGATGATCTTAAGAGAGTACAGCATGAATTCCACTTCTGTGACCAGTACAGGGCGTACTGGGCGTAGTTGCGTGTATCGTTCTCATCTGTGATTGAGCAAGTGTTGAAAGGAGGAAACGTTCTTTCCAGATGAACCGCAAAGGTTTGGGCTTTCTCCATTTGGGATCGGCACCAGGAACCGTTTGAGCTGATGATAGGGGGATCCTTTTAGTCGGCCTTTTCAAATATTTAGTTGAATTCAAGAGATTATACTCAATTCCGTTCAGTTCAGCATTTCGCAGGTAATCAGCAACTGATTCATTGCCTAGATTGAAAAGGAGATTCTTTAGGTCCTTGCAAACACGGTTTAAAGCTGCTTTGTCCCGGGGGTTGTGATCAGATAGTAGGTCAAAATCGTTGTGAATTTAGACTAGGTTTTGGTTAAATCCGCGAGAGATACCGAATTCCAGAACGCTGAGCACTTGTTCTGGTCTGTAGGCCAGTAGGTGGGATGTCCGGACGAGAGCAGAGCTGATCTCTTGGGATTGCATAGTCTGGAACCCCACCAGGTGTGTTTGGCATTGTGATCGCCACCCAATATGAATTTTTGGTCTTTAAAGATTTGGTTAAACATTTCTGTTGAAACTTTGTTCCAGTTAGAGTATGAAGAGTCAGCAAAGTTATTTGTAGCCAGGGTTCGAGGATTGGAGTGCGCTCAGCGTATTTAAGGTTCGCTATCACGATTATGGCAGCAACGCCCCTTGCATTGCCGCTAGAGTGGTTTGCTGATATAAGGTTATAGCCTTTGATGTTAAAGTATGATATCTCAGTAAAATGGTATTCTGATGAGCAGAATATGGACGTTATTTCTTTGTATGTACATTTCGACCACAGGTCTACTTTTGCATAGGCCGTTAACATTCCAGAGGACCAGCTTGAGACCTATTTGCATAGAGATGCCAAGATGGTGCCCATCATTTGCGTTATCTGGGCGAACTGTGTTTGCATTAATTGTATCTTGGCATGGATCTGAACCAATATAGATTGCTCAGAGTCTTTAAGCCCGTGCTTGGGATGACATTTAGTATGGTTGGACGTACACTGACTTCGTAGTATGTTGGCGAAGCTGACGTTGGCTTCTGTCAAACAAGCGGCAGGAGTTTTGGTTGGAAGTGGGGGTCTCAACTGATTGCTGGGAGCTAGGCGACTGGTTTTACCCTGGTCCCGTTGCTGCACTGCAGCTTTGTAAATTTTGCATCCCTTGTACGAAGCAGTGACATTATCTCCACAATGCACACATGTTTGTGGAACTTCACGTGGTAAAGGCATACGGCAGTAGCCTTGCTTGTGACCAAATTCCTGACAACTATGGCATTGAATGAGATCATTGAATTTCTTTGGAGGCTCGATTACTACTATTGCATTGCACAAGCGTTTGATCTCAAAGATAGCTTTGTTGTTGATAGCAGGCTTTAGATCTATAAAAAACATCGGTAGAGGGTCTTTAGTGGCTCGATTCTTGGCGTTAACTATGTGACGGACTGCGTGACCTGTCTTGCTCAAGGCGTTCCGGATGTGATCTAGGGGAGTGGTATAGTGGAGGTTCCTAATGACAACTCCGTGAGCTCGCTTGAGTTGGTAGGTATAGAACTCAACATTTCTCTCCGACAAAAGTTTCACTAAGCTTCTGTAGTTGGCCTCACTAGTCGCCATGACTCTAACCTCGCCTTCTCGACCTGCTTTGTATGAGTAGCCGTTACTATCAATAGCTTCACAGACGGTTGTCTTCATGTCTTCAATATTTAGGACAGAGATTATGAAGATAGGTGGCGGAGTGGGGCTCACAGTAGAGTTGGGTGTAGGCCAATAGAGCAAAGCTGTTTGTGGTATTTGCATTTTCTTTGGACTTTTGGCCGATGTGTTGGCTGGTTTTGGGCAACGACAAGCAAATTCAGAAGTAGTGTCCTCTGCGTCGGAGACAGAGATTGCAAATGACGAGTCACGGTATTCCCTGGCGATTTTAGTTTCTTCGTGGTTTTCTTTTTTGGCGTTTTGTTGTGTTCTTAACTGTCTGCCAAGGAACGTAGAGAGCACATCGCCCTTCTTCGGCGCTCATCTCACCGAATTGTGAGACACTAGTAAGCTCTTGCTTCGAAGCCACTTCAAACGAGAATAAATCACGCCACTGAACAGTTATTTCAGTTGTTTGTGTAAACAACAAGCATGCGAGACGCGCCGAAATTTTTTTTGCTGATAAGAAAAGCTCTGCGCTTGCGTAGACACGACTGCATTCAACAAGTATTCAAACACGACTGATACAAAAAAAAACTTAGTGGTAACCAAAACTGCTCCACATGGAAAAGTTATTTTTTATTTAAGCTCGCTGATTCGATATCTGGTCAGTTTCTAGCCACTAAATTTTTACATAAATTTAAAAAGACTTTCAAATGCTCTCCTTTAAAAATTTATTTTCTTCACTAAATTTTGTATGTATTTACGTTCGCTGAATTATAATCTTATCAGTTTACAGCCATTACACGAGACTTTTACATATACTTCAAAATATTTTTTTGGATAAGGCACATACATATATATTTAGTCGCGTCAGTATTTTTTTTTTTTGTGGTAAATTTGATCCTACAACTTCTGTATTTATTGCCCGATCGGGCTGCAATTTAAAGTTAATGCCATTATTTGGTATTTATTTGCCACAAGACTATGTCATTGTTTAAAAAAATAATCTCTAGTTAATATACATATGTACATTATTGTAATTTGATATTATTATTAAAACACAAATATTTTTAAGGAAAAAAAACGTAAAAATTGAAAAAATGTGATTATTTGTATTGTAGACAGTTTAGGCTGAAATGAAAATTCGTATCGACAAAATGCGAGAGTGGTGCTAAACTAAATTTTAAATGGAACCGTGCAGAGAATATTATTTAGAATGATACTCTGTAGAAAAAGAAGAGCTATATTTCATGGAGATTGCATGCCCTAGAATACCTTTATTTTATCTTTTCATTCAATTATCTTGTTCTAAGAATTTTATATAATAGCATATATTGTTGTACACCCGAACACCCGATAATACAAATTCTTCCACCAACCAAGTTCATGGATAATATTAAAGCAAACCGATGTATTTTTTGAAACCTACCTAAACTATCGATTAGTGTACATCTCTAGGTTGATACATAAAATAAAAATACATGAAAGTGAGTTTTGATTATTGAAAAAGGTTTTAAATTATAAGTTATTGAAAATAGAACGACACAAAATACCTACCAGTTTCAATTATTAACAAACAAATGAATCACATGTAAATCATTTCAAGTGCACCCCAAATAATTGTCAATACTTTGCCTAAACTTGCTTTTGAATGAATAGTGTTCATTTTACCACATTTTTTATTAGAAGCATAAACAAAGTACATTAAATATGTAAATAATCAAATTTAATTAAAACTATTGTTAAGCTCGCGAAAATAAAGTGAAATAAGTTGGATCTTTAAAACATGAAAAATAAAAGTGTGTAATAAAATCACATAAAATACACAGTCAATGAAACTTTGCTTGAGTTACTTGTATATGTAATCTATTCGTGCATTTGTATTCAAATCATCGTTACAAATGTAAATGTGTAAACGCGCATATATATAATTGTATACATATATCTATATATTGTGATATCTATATATGGGTATGCGGGGGTGATGTGTATATGTTCTTAAATATGTATACATATTTATGAACTGTATTAATGTATTTACATATGCACACAAATGTACATTACGTATGAATATTTACACATATATTTCATTAATCAAAGTGTATTAATTTTGAAAAAATAATGAAAATAAGACATCAAAGAAAAAACAAATAATCGTTAAACTCTAGATACACGTAACTATATCTGAATAGGGAGTTTTATTATTAATGCTGAAGCCTATAATAAATATTTTCACATTTGTGGAAAAATACTAAAATAATTTGCATATCCACTTGCAAAATACCAATGCGAAATCCAAATAGCATCCATATATAAAATACATAAATATACACGCATGTTTGTATGTGCATAATGCGCAAAACGTCTGTCCAACCCTTCACCTGTTACACTGTAGTTTGCAAAGAATGTTTGTGCTTATCTTTTTTGCATATTAGAACGCGCATATACATACATAAATATGTGCGTATGCATATGTGTGTATATATTAATATTAAAGTTTATATACTCGCTGTTCATATATATATATATATATATATATATATATATATATATATATAGTATACACATTATTGCGGACAGTTTTGAAAATAAAGGGTGCTTCTTCTCTTACTAAATACAAATATCAAAAAAAGTAAACATTATTAGGTTTAATTATGTTGCTTCTTTTAAAATGCATTATAAGTATTTTGCACTGTACCTAATGTCTTCAACTCACTTAAGCCTCTACGCTTATATAAAAGTGCTTATAATACCCAAATAAATAAAACTGCAGTCCAGAGCTAGACCATTCACCCAGTTTGCCCATTATTCAAGATATAAAATAAGTAGTATTCATCCGTTTAAGAGATACAGTCTGCCCTCACAAACACATGCAACCGCTTTTTTCTGCGCAGCCCTCTGCTGTGGCGCTGCTACTTTCATAAGGCAACCTTTTTTCTTATTGTCCGATTATTTTGCAGCGAAGGTAAACATTATGATGTTAGTTATTCGTATGCCGAATGAAATATATCGGGTCAGCATGAAAAATATCGATTTTCGGTGGGCGTGGCACTCAAAGTTGGAAATAAATTTGATCAGCGTATGCTGATTGCAAATTAAATGTCTTTAGCTCTTAGAATAGAACAGACGGACATTAATATATTCTAGTTGGTATGGTATGCTCCGCCTTCTGCCTGTTTTATTAATTATCTAACAAATAACTTTTATTCATTTTCGATGGGTAATGACAGAAGAATTTTCTTTGGAGAGGAAATTTATGCAAAACACCCATTGGCTGATCAACAGGGATATGTTTATATAATTACAAAACTATCATAATCCTAGATTAGAAATATTTATTTTCGATAAAAAGATACCATTTGGCCGTTTAAAATTAATTCTTAAAATAAGTAATATAATATATAAATAAATATATTCTAACAAACTCGTCGTACTCTTTCACAAAATTATTGATTTCACACGTATTGGCATTTTTCACATATACAGTTAAAAGCGCATACACTGAAGTTTCACGCACTTACCTATCTCACACGTAGTAAATGGCGAGCATATTCGCCGGTGCTTTCCTGTGTCGGGGAAAATGGGAAACTTCCTGCACATTCCGATAACTTTCTTGTTTAGTATCCAATCGTTCTGCAAGTTGCAGAGACTATCAATATTACTTTGTGCAAAATAACTTAATCACCATATGCTGAACATGGTGTCTCTAGCTTTTACAATAGCTAAGTTCTGTCTGTTCACAAAGGCAGACGGACATTGTCAATTTCACTCGGCTTCTTATACTGATCAAGAATATGTACGGTCTGCCGCTCCTCCTACCTGTTACACACGTTTGCACAACGCTAATATACACATTTTCAATGGGTAAATGGTATAAGAAATTAACTACGTTTTGTATGAGATCTCATGCTATCAATATTTTCACAAATTGATTATAATTATAATTATAATACCATACAAACCTAAATTAATATTGTATTTTAGCATTTTTGTATATCATTAATTCAATGGAATCCATTAAATTGAAAACTATTATGTACGGAATATTAACGCTGTTTGTTATACCTTGGTTCTTTATAGACAACTACTTAGTTTGTATACCATTAAACCACTAAAATAAAAAATAAGAAATTATGGAATTTTATCTGTTTACGAATGTTTGTAAGAGACAGAACCAGGCGTGACTCGATATTGAAGTCTGATTTTAAACTTTTGTATAATACACATATTACCCCTATAACAATAATATTGACATACCCAAAACCAGAGCTCGCAAATAACTCGACCGTTTTTATACCATTTACCCATTGAAAATGGGTACAAAATGGTATATTAACTTTGTGAAAATGTATGTAACAGGCAAAAGGAGGCGTGGCAGACCGTACAAAGTATATATATTCTTGATCAGCATCAATAGCCGAGTCGATTTGGTCATGTCCGTCTGTATGAACGCAAAAATAACTCGACCGTTTTTATACCATTTACCCATTGAAAATGGGTACAAAATGGTATATTAACTTTGTGAAAATGTATGTAACAGGCAGAAGGAGGCGTGGCAGACCCTGCAAAGTATATATATTCTTGATCAGCATCAATAGCCGAGTCGATTTGGTCATGTCCGTCTGTATGAACGCACAGATCTCAGCTATTAAAAAAGCTAGAGACACCAGACTTGGTGGGAGTGTGCCTGTATTGAATACGCAGATCGAGTTTATTTCAAAATTGAAGTGCCACGCCCACCGCCTCCGAAAATCGATAAATTCGTTTTTCGATTTTTTGCAAATAATTCAATAACGAAAAGAGATAAACGCACCAAATTTGGTTGGAGGGTGTCTTGCAACATTATGCAGAAGTTGGATTTTAAACTTTTGGATGCCACGCCCACCGCCTCTATAAAACATTTTTATAGTTTAAAAAAACACTAGAAAAGCGAGAAGCACTAAATTTGGTAGTAAGGTAGTAAGGTAACGTTACGCAGAATGTGGATTTTCAAATTTTGGATGCCACGCCTACCGCCCCCAAAAATCGATTTTGTAAAACGGTAAATCAAATTATAGGAAAAGTAGAAAAGTTTCCGATTTCCGCACGAGAAGTTACCCTTACAGCAGTAAAGGCCCGACGCCGCCGCCGACTGAGCACGCACTGTCGTCGTGTAGTCAGCAGGCAGTCGGCATGTGCCATTAGCGTCAATGCATGTGTATTTAACATCGAAAATATGCGATGCGTTTTTAATAGTTCGCCGAATATAAGTGATTAATATTAAGAATTGTTTTTTAACAGCCATAGGTAAATGGTATCTTACTGTCGAGTGCACTCGACCTTTAATTTTTGTAAAAATCTTGTCGTTGTTTCGAATAAGTAAACATTTTGGTCGAGAAATTTAATTAGAGGCAATAAAAGGATAATTAGAACACAAATTGATAAACTAAAAAATGCCAAAAATTGTGGGCTAAGACCGCATTGACTATTTCTAGGCTAAAAAAATGTAATATCTTTGAAACTTAATGCTGATTTAAAGTTTCAATTTTAAAATAGACGCTAGCAGCGTCAGGATTGTATGAATAAAAATGAAGTCTTAAACCTGCATTAAAAGATTTCTGTAAAGTAAGCAGATTGCAGTGATCTTTTCCGACGAAAAACTTTTGATCTGGACAGATCCGATGGTGATAATTATTATTGATACGATTTAAAACGAGAAATTTTTTCCATTGTACGAAATTTGGGAGTAGTCATGTTAACGGATTGGGAAGATTTTAGTTAATAGGCAAGGACGTTAATATCTCATATTATCTGTGAACATGTAATCGGAAAACTACAAAACTTTATTGGAAGAAGAAGTGTTGGTAGACTTATCAAAACAGAACCCCGATTTCTTAGTTTGAATTTAAGTTTGAAGCTCGACGAGTTTATGCTGTTGATCTTAAGTTAGGGTCGGAGAAGCAGTTTTGTGTATTTCTTGCTATAATTATTATTTTTGAGACAAACATTTTTGTTTGTACTAAAATGCCTGCAGTTAAATTTACTGTCATCAAAATAACATATTCTTCTTACTTAGTAACTATGCCTGTGATTGAATTTCACGAATTGCATTCATTTGTTGGTTAAAAATCCTTAAACAGTGGTATTTAGGATTTGTATAACCAAGTACCAGTTATCCGAGTATACGGGGCTCACTACAACGTAGCTACAACCGCTACAACGTAGCTTTCTTTGCGAGTTTTTATTAAATCTATTATTAGTTACAAGCCTCGCTATTTAATATGATAAATACCTTGATATGCTAAAATTTGCTATCATGAAAAATAGGTACTTTAGTTATTTAGTACCTAATAAACATACAAATTGCTTTTAATTCCATTTCGCGGAATATAGTTTGGTAGGTGTATAACCGTTAATAAATTATCAAAGTCAAATAGTGAATATACTTGTGTAACAGATTGTACTGTATTAAATTAGTTTATCGTACTTATAGGTTCAATGTTAATTATCAAAGGAAGTTTTATATAAACAATTCATTGGATCTGCACAAATAATTAACGTTGATAATTATAAACTCAGCTATACTGGAGCAGAACGGTGAAAGTATTAGGGGTGCAGAGTCCCCCGACGCCAACCAAGAAAATCGAACGACGTGTTGGTGGACTCCGTGGGCTGCTATGGGTTGTTTTGGTTCTCCAACTTCAAAACAGTCTGATGTAAACTCGGAGGACTCAAAAACTCAAAAGCGTCGAAGCGATGCCATATCGAGGCAATTGCAAAAGGATAAACAGCTCTATCGAGCTACACACAGGCTGCTCCTATTGGGTGCGGGTGAGTCAGGTAAATCAACGATAGTCAAGCAAATGCGGATATTGCACGTCGATGGATTTTCTGAACAAGAAAAAAAACAGAAAATTGATGATATTAAAAAGAATATTCGAGACGCAATACTGGTAAGTAATTTTATTTAGTAAAAATATTACCTACAAATTTAGTTTTATCCGGCTGTTGTAGCAATTCTTCAAAAAACTATGATACATAGATACATACTACTTTTTTCTGTTCTCAATGGTTTATAATTCAAACGATAGTGTGAATGATATATAAATACCATTATAAAACTAAAGAACATAGTGGCTAATTGTTGTCAATGTGAATGTGGGACATTAACTTTAAGTCTGATTAACTCTCTTAAAAAAAGTTTATGTTTGTAAGGAACATCAAACTATTATAAAATGCATCTGACAGGTACGATCATTTGAAGTCTAATGAACTAAAAAATGAACTTTTTGAAAAATTCCAGACAAATTGCTTTTAAAAGTTTAATAAAATCTGATCGCTTTAGGCTGATTTTCTGGAGCTAAATTAAGTTTCCGCAACATCCTCAACGTTTCCGCAGCCGAAATTTCATTCCGCAAACAAAATTTCTCTGCTCAATTAAATCAGGCATTGTAAAAATCGCCAAATGCACTCTTGATCGTTTGGTAAACAAAAGCGTAAATATAGTACTCATATTGACATTGACATGAAATTCCCGCCAAATGTCATCAACAGTCCTGCCAACTCGAGAAAAAAAGAACTAGTTCGCCATCTTAAGCCCGCGAATTTTAAATTGAAAATTCACCTTACTTTTTGCCCACAGTAGTAATTTGGATAGCTCTGTATAAATTAACATCCTTAAAATCTTTATTTAATATATGTTTTTTTGCAGACTATCACTGGAGCCATGAGCACACTTAATCCACCTGTAGCTTTAGAGAAAAAAGAAAATGAACCTAGAGTGGAATATATTCAGGATTATGCCTCTAGTAAGTTTCATAATTACTTTTAAGAGTTCAATTATAATTATTATTTTCGAATTTATTTAAAAAAATCAAAACAAGCTTTCTCAAAATAGATTTGACAATATAGCGAGATTTGAGATTTTTCTGTGGAATAAATAATCTCACAAACTGTTGATTTTTTAAATATATTTTTTGAAAATTCAAAATTAGGAGTATCGTTGACCTTTACTTTCAAAATATCGTGTCAGAGCTTCTAGTCTTTGCCTTTGGCAGTAAGAAGTTGTGGACGAAGATTTTCAAAAAATTATTTATTAAAATAAATGTTTTATATTTTATCGTCGTAATATAATTATAACTTAAAATGTCGCACTGTTTTTACGTGATGCTAAATTAATATTCATAGTATTGGAAAAACGTTTTACACATATCGTTATTTGTAGGTCCCGACTTTAACTATCCTCCTGAATTTTATGAGCACACAGAAGAGTTATGGAAAGATAAGGGAGTCCTTCAAACTTACGAGAGGTCAAATGAATATCAATTAATTGACTGTGCAAAATAGTAAGTATTTAATTTTGTAACTAATAAAACCATGATACATGAAACTCGTATTCAGTTAGAGAAATTTGTTTGTGTAATTATATAACGGTTACGTTATTGCATTATCTATAAATTTTTGTTTGGGAATGTTTATTTATTTAATTTATTTGTATCTTAATAGGATAATACAAAAAATAGCAAGAAATATGTGGTGAACCTTAATTCAGGTAAAATAGTAGTAAAAAATGTATAGGCTTTGTACAAAAATGTACGTGTATAAATATTAAACAAGTAGTGCAATTCGTAAGCTAGACTATACAAATTATTAACATACCCAGTATTTATTGAAAACTAAAACGTGTTTTTTCTATGTGCCGAAGGTTGCCTACTCTTGCAGGAATGTATCTGTATTTGTTTGATCCAATTGTTCCTTCTTTTAATACATATTGTAAAGTCGCAGCTGTAATTTAGGTTTACGTATTTATATATATCGAATTTTGACTCAAAATATACTATATATAATTTGATTTTTTCGTTAACGTACCTAGCCATATATTTTTATTTGCCTTTTTCCTATGTGTTGGAATGTTTTAACAAATTTTATACACTCAAGTACAAAGCCGTGTGATTTAGGGTAAATGTAGGACAGACTGCGTTTCTACCGCGTTGATTTTTAATTTTTATAACCAGTGCAATAGGCAAAGTTTTCTGTTGCTAAGTGTTGCTAATAAGTCAAAAGAACTACTAAATTTAAATAGTAGAAATCATTTCCATCTGTCCGACTTTACATACATTTTATATCGACAACAAAAGATAAATTTTCCCTTTTCCCCTTCTCTATGGGCACATTAGTTGATGGATTTGGCATATTTATTTGACAAAACACCCGCTACTTAAAAAAAAAAAATGAACACATTTTTCAAAGCATCCATAATTATAATTAGACTAACCTCAAGAGATTACTAACACTCCGTTTTGTTTTTCCCATATACATGTTTGAATTAATAATCAAGAATTATAGTATAGGGCGTTAAACTTAAGTCCGAATAATTCAAACCAGAATACAGTATTAGGTATATGTGGTCTAGAAATTAAATGCGATAGTCTTAGCTTTTTTTAGCTGTCATATATGTTCAATTTTTTTACACGCATAAGTTTAAAAATATATTATAATTTATTAAATTATTTATAATTTTATAAACAAAGTGAAATTGAGTTATTTTTGGCCAAAATGTTGTCTTTGGCATGCTGAAGTCATAATAGATTTGCAGCTAATATTAATGTTAATGTTGCAGTTAATGTATAAAATTAGTTAAAACAGATGCATTAAAATTGAAAAAATAATCAACGTCCATATTGCAGCTAATAGTAGTCCGAGCTATTCAGTCCCAAAATATTTACTTACCCAGAATTTTTCTTATCAGTTTGGGCACAATACATTAAATGTCTTAATTATTGCACGGTTAAGGCTTTATGGTTAGGTTTTGAAATCGTTTTTATAGATAACAGACAGTACATGCCGTATTTATTTTTATTTAAGCTTTTTGGATCGAGTAAGCACAATTAAAAATCCGAACTATACACCAAATGAACAAGATATTCTACGGTGCCGTGTGTTAACTTCTGGAATATTTGAAACAAGATTTCAAGTGGACAAAGTTAATTTTCAGTGAGTTATTATTATTATTGTCTATTTTTTATATTTCTTATATTACTAAAATTTGTAAATTTTAGTATGTTTGATGTGGGAGGACAGCGTGACGAGCGTAGAAAATGGATTCAATGTTTCAATGATGTTACAGCTATAATATTTGTAACAGCATGCTCAAGTTATAACATGGTTTTGCGCGAAGATCCAACTCAAAATCGACTTCGAGAATCATTGGACTTATTTAAAAGTATTTGGAACAACAGGTAATAGACATCGAACTAAAAAACAGTAGTAATCATTTTAAAATACTTTTCAGATGGCTGCGCACAATTTCCATCATACTTTTTTTAAACAAGCAGGATTTGTTAGCAGAGAAAATTAAGGCTGGAAAAAGTAAATTGTCGGAATATTTCTCCGAGTTTAACAAATATCAAACGCCAAGTAAGTAAACAAACAATATTTGTTCGTAGATGAAAAAAAAAATCGTGTGACATACGTGTGACCTACAAAAAGTGGAAGTGACCTTTGAAGTTGCTGTGTATTTTCGTTTATATCAGAGAAATTTGCTTAGTATGATCTTTAAGGTTTGAGAAAGATATTATTATTATTATTAGGCGGCACTACAACCCATTTTGGGTTTTGACCGACCTCAGCGTCTCCCTCCAGGCGCCTCTGCTCTTCACGCGCCTCCTCCAATTGGAAATAGCCAGTAGACTAAGGTCCTTCTCTACTTGGTCCTTCCATCGAAGATTTGGTCGTCCCCTTCGTCGTCGCCCGTAGTCAACCTTCGCTTCGAATACCTTCTCAGCTGGAGCTTCTTCATCCATAGGCACAACGTGGCCAAGCCACGTAGTCGTACAACTCGTACAGCTCGTGGTTCATCCGAATGCGAAAGTCGTCCCCAATCCGAACGGGACCGAAGATCTTGCGAAGAATTTTTCTCTCGAACACTCCAAGCGCTGCTGCATCCGTCTGTGAAATTACCCATGCTTCTGCGCCATATAAGAGCACGGGTAGGATGAGTGTCTTGTAGAGTGCTAGTTTTGTTCGGTGAGAGAGGTCTCTATTGCACATTTGCCTACTCAGACCAAAGTAGCACCTATTGGCAAGTGTGATTCTTCGCTTGATCTCCAGGCTGACGTCATTTTTGGTGTTAATGGCGGTGCCAAGGTACGTGAACTCCTTGACCACTTCGAAGTTATAGCTGTCGGCTACCACATGGGAGTCTAGGCGCCGCGTCTCCCTGCTTGTCGACAGCATATACTTCGTCTTGCCCTTGTTTACCGCCAAACCCACTTTTGCTGACTCTTTTTCGATAACGGAAAATGCAGCAGTGACATCACGCTTGCTACGGACAATGGTGTCAATATCATCAGCATAAGCAAAGAGCTGGACACTTTTATAAAAAATAGTGCCAGATCGATGTACACCGGCTTTCCACAGAACCCTTTCCATCACGAAGTTGAAGAGGTTTCACGACAGAGGGTCGCCTTGTCTGAAACCTTGAACGGTATTAAAAGGTTCGGAGAGGTTCGCTCCTACCTTGACAGAGCTGATGGCGCTGCTCAATGTCATTCTGCAAAGACGTATCAGCTTTGCAGGAATACCGAACTCAGACATGGTCGCATATAGGCTTTCCCTCGTCGGGCTATCGAATATCAAAGAGATGGTGTGTGTCAATTCCATTTTCGTGGGTTTTTTCCAGGATTTGGCGCAATGTGAAAATCTGGTCTAGCTCTGAGATTCCAATCGTTGGGCATGCTTTCTTCTAGCCATATTTTGCAGAAGAGCTGATGCATGCACCTTATCAGCCCTTCCCGCCGGCCTTAAGCAACTCTGCAGGCAGTCCATCAGCACCGGCTGCTTTGTTGTTTTTGAGTCGCCTAATAGCAACTCGGACCTCGTCATGGCTAGGTGGTGGTATATCCACATTGTCGTCGATTGGTGGTATCGGGCTGCTTCCTCCAACGGCAGGATTGGTGCCGTCATCGCCTGCTAGCAGCTTGGAGAAATGCGCCCTCCATAACCTCAGCGAGCACTGCGTATCTGTAACCAGATTTCCATTATCATCTCGACAGTTAGATGCTCCGGTCTTGAAACCTTGTGTCAGACGGTTGACGTGTTGATAAAATTTTCGAACATCATTCCTGTCTTGCAACACCTTAAGTTCCTCGCACTCTCGCTTTTCTTGCCCCACGTTTTTTTCGTCTAAAAAGTCGCCTCTCTTCCTTCCTTTCCTCCCTGTAACGTTCACACGTAGCTCGCGTTGCGCCAGACTGCATCGTTTTTCTGTAGGCGGCGTTTTTTGCCGCAGCTGCGACGCAACACTCCTCGTCATACCATTGGTTCCGTGTGGGTGGGCGCTTGTACCCAATGGCTGTTTCAGCAGCAGCTCGCATGGAGTGGGATATGTGCGCCCAGAGTCCGCCGGCGTCAACATGGAGAGGGGTAGGTTGGTGTAGCAGTTCCGGGAGGTGAGTGGAGTAGGCCATTGTTGTCCGTTGTGATCGCAGCTTAGTGACGTCACGTCACGTCAAGCTTTCGTTGCGTGATGGGGCGTATGTTTTTCGCATGGCATAGTCGCATGCGTGTCTTGGCTGCGATAAAATAGTGGTCCGAGTCTATGTTGACTCCACGAAACGTACGCACGTCCATCACGCTTGATGCATGCCTTCCGTCTATCACAACGTGATCAATCTGGTTACGCGCTTTTTGATCAGGGGACAGCAATGTGGACTTGTGGATGTCGAGGTGTTGAAATCTGGTACTACTCACTACCATGTTTCGCGCCGCGGCGAAGTCAATCAGCCTGAAACCGTTTTTCGAGGTGGTCTCATGGAGGCTGAATTGACCGATGGTGCGGTCAAAGATACGTTCGCGCCCAACCTTTGCGTTGAAGTCCCCGAGGATGATCTTCACGTCGTGGTTTGGGCAGTGGTCGTACGTGTCCTCGAGTCTCGCGTAGAACGCATCCTTAACAGCATCGTCCTTCTCCTCCGTCGGGGCGTGCGCGCAAATTATGCTAAGATTGAAAAATCTAGCTTTGACGCGGATTGTAGCCAGCCGTTCACTCACTGGGGTGAAATTGGAGACGTGGTGGCGAAGTCTCCGGCTTACTACAAATCCGCATCGAAATTCGCGCCTCTCCGCATGACAGCTGTAGTCGCTTTGATTTTCCTTGGATTTTCTTTTTTACAGGGCGGGTTCCAAATTTTTTGAATATTTCTATTAAATGGTTTTATATTTTAATTACCGAAACTTGTCCCGCGAAATCTTTTTATACCATTTCCCATGAAATTGGGTAAAAAATTGTATATTAACTTTGTGAAAATGTATGTTACAGACAGAAGGAGTCGTGGCAGACCATACAAAGCATATATTCTTGATCAGCATCAATAGCCGAGTCGATTTGGTCATGTCCGTCTGTCTGTCCGTCTGTATGAACGCACAGATCTCAGCTATTAAAAGAGCTACAGGTACCAGACTTGATGGGAGTGTGCGTGTATTGAATACGCAGATCGAGTTAATTTCAAACTTGATATGCCACGCCCACCCCCTCCGCAAATCGATAAATTCGTTTTGCGTTTTTTTGCAAATAATTCAATAACGAAAACAGATCAACGCACCAAATTTGCTAGGAGGGTGTCTTGCAGCATTATGAAGAAGTTTGATATTAGACTTTTGGATGCCACGCCCACCGCCTCCAGAAAAAACATTTTTATAGTTTAAAAGAACACTAGAAAAACTAGAAGCACCAAATTTAAAAGTAAGGTTCCTGGTAACGTTACGCGGATTTTCAAATTTTGGATGCCACGCCCGCCGCCCCCCAAAAATCGATTTTTTAAACGGTAAATCAAATTATAGGAAGAGTAGAAAAGTTTCCGAATTTTTTTTTAGTTATTATTATTATTATTAGGTGGCACTACAACCCATTTCGGGTTTTGGCCGACCTCAGCGTCTCCCTCCAGGCGCCTCTGCTCTTCGCGCGCCTCCTCCAATTGGAAATACCCAGTAGATTAAGGTCCTTCTCTACTTGGTCCTTCCAACGGAGATTTGGTCGTCCCCTTCGTCGTCGCCCATAGTCGACCCTCGCTTCGAATACCTTCTGAGCTTGAGCTTCTTCATCCATGCGCACAACGTGGCCGAGCCAGCGCAGACGTTGTATCGTGATGCGCCGGACCACGTCCACGTCATCGTACAACTCGTACAGCTCGTGGTTCATTCGAATGCGAAAGTCGTCCCCAATTCGAACGGGACCGAAGATCTTGCGAAGAATCTTTCTCTCGAACACTCCAAGCGCTGCTGCATCCGTCTGTGAAATTACCCATGCTTCTGCGCCATACAAGAGCACGGGTAGGATGAGTGTCTTGTAGAGTGTTAGTTTTGTTCGGCGAGAGAGGTCTCTATTGCACATTTGCCTACTCAGACCAAAGTAGCACCTATTGGCAAGTGTGATTCTTCGCTTGATCTCCAGGCTGACGTCATTTTTGGTGTTAATGGCGGTGCCAAGGTACGTGAACTCCTTGACCACTTCGAAGTTATAGCTGTCGGCTACCACATGGGAGTCTAGGCGCCGCGTCTCCCTGCTTGTCGACAGCATATACTTCGTCTTGCCCTCGTTTACCGCCAAACCCACTTTTGCTGACTCCTTTTCGATAGCGGAGAATGCAGCAGTGACATCACGCTTGCTACGGCCAATGATGTCAATGTCATCGGCGTAAGCAAGGACACCTTTATAAAAAATAGTGCCAGATCGATGAACACCGGCTTTCCGCAGAACCCCTTCCATCACGAAGTTGAAGAGGTTGCACGACAGAGGGTCGCCTTGTCTGAAACCTCGAACGGTATTAAAAGGTTCGGAGAGGTTCGCTATTACCTTGACAGAGCTGATGGTGCTGCTCAATGTCATCCTGCAAAGACGTATCAGCTTTGCAGGAATACCGAACTCAGACATGGTGGCATATAGGCTTCCCCTCGTCGGGCTATCGAATGCAGCTTTGTAATCGACAAAGAGATGGTGTGTGTCAATTCCATTTTCGTGGGTTTTTTCCAGGATTTGGCGCAATGTGAAGATCTGGTCTATGGTGGATTTACCAGGTCTGAAGCCGCACTGATAAGGTCCGATCAGTGTGTTGGCATACGGCTTCAGTCGTTCACATATAACGCTCGACAGGACCTTGTATGAGATGGTGATCAGACTGATTCCCCGGTAGTTGGCACATATCGTCGGGTCGCCTTTCTTCAGTACAGGACAAAGGACGCTGAGATTCCAATCGTTGGGCATGCTTTCTTCTAGCCATATTTTGCACAAGAGCTGATGCATGCACCTTATCAGCTCTTCGCCGCCGGCCTTAAACAACTCTGCAGGCAGTCCATCAGCACCGGCTGCTTTGTTGTTTTTGAGTCGCGTAATCGCAACTCGGACCTCGTCATGGCTAGATAGTGGTATATCCACATTGTCGTTGATTGGTGGTAGCGGGCTGTTTCCTCCATCGGCGGGATTGGTGCCGTCATCGCCTGCTAGCAGCTTGGAGAAATGCGCCCTCCATAACCTCAGCGTGCACTGCGTATCTGTAACCAGATTTCCATTATCGTCTCGACAGTTAGATGCTCCGGTCTTGAAACCTTGTGTCAGACGGTTGACTTGTTGGTAAAATTTTCGAGCATCATTCCTGTCTTGCAACACCTCAAGTTCCTCGCACTCTCGCTTTTCTTGCTCCCGCTTTTTCCGTCTGAAAAGTCGCCTCTCTTCCTTCCTTTTCTCCCTGTAACGTTCACACGTGGCTCGCGTTGCGCCAGACTGCAGCTTTTTTCTGTAGGCGGCGTTTTTTGCCGCAGCTGCGACGCGACACTCCTCGTCATACCATTGGTTCCGTGTGGGAGGGCGCTTGAACCCAATGGCTGTTTCAGCAGCAGCTCGCATGGAGTGGGATATGTGCGCCCAGAGTCCGCCAGCGTCAACAGGGTGAGGGGAAGGTTGGAGCAGCAGTTCCGAGAGGTGAGTGGAGTAGGCCATTGCTGTCCGTTGTGATCGCAGCTTAGTGACGTCAAGCTTTCGTTGCGTGATGGGGCGTATGTTTTTCGCACGGCATAGCCGCATGCGTATCTTGGCTGCGACAAGATAGTGGTCCGAGTCTATATTGACTCCACGAAACGTACGCACGTCCATCACGCTTGAGGCATGCCTTCCGTCTATCACAACGTGATCAATCTGGTTGCGCGTTTTTTGATCAGGGGACAGCCATGTGGCCTTGTGGATGTCGAGGTGTTGAAATCTGGTACTACTCACTACCATGTTTCGCGCCGCGGCGAAGTCAATCAGCCTGAAACTGAAAAATTGTAGATAATAATAATATCGACCAACCCTATAAATTTACAGCAGCAAAGGCCCGACGCTGACGTCGACGCCGACGCCGACTGAGCACGCGCAGTCGTCGTATAGTCAGCATGCAGCATAGGCCTGACCGAGGTCGACGCCTACGCCGACTGAGCACGCACTGTCGTCGTGTAGTCAGCATGCAGTCGGCATGTGCCATTAGCGTCAATGCATGTGTATTTCACATCGAAAATATGCGATGAGTTTTTAATAGTTCGCCGAATATAAGTAATTAATATTAAGAATTGTTTTTTAACAGCCATAGGTAAATAGTATCTTACTGTCGAGTGCACTCGACTGTAGCTTTCTTCACTTGTTTTATTTGATTTTCAAAAATTAAAATATAGTGTGCATTTGATCGTGCATAAAATTATTTGATATGTCACACTCATCTTTCTTTCATTTGTATACAATAATATTAATAATAATTAATTAAATTAGGTGACGCAATAATGGAAACCAATGATGACCCAGAAGTAATAAGGGCAAAATATTTCATACGTGACGAGTTTCTGGTAAGATTTGTCTTTTGCCTTAAAAAAAATCATAAATTTATTTGCTTCTTTTCTTTTCTATAAAAGCGTATATCAACTGCAAGTGGAGACGGCAAACACTATTGTTACCCCCATTTCACATGCGCCGTTGACACAGAAAACATAAAACGAGTTTTTAATGATTGTAGGGATATAATACAAAGAATGCACCTTCGTCAATATGAATTGTTATAGGTTATCCCTATCGCCGTAATTCAAATAAATAAAGTAAAGAATATATTAATGATTACTGTTTTAAATATAATTATCAAATGTAATTTGTATTTAAATAGTCCCTTGAAAAAAGAAAAGCGCTGCATTTAGATCTGGTATGACCTTTCATAAAACTCAACATTAAAGAATAAATAAACATGTTAATGACAAAAGTTCTTGGATTTTCTTTTTTGTAATAAACACACAATCATTTAAAGTGTATTATTATTATTAGGTGGCACTACAACCCATTTCGGGTTTTGGCCGACCTCAGCGTCTCCCTCCAGGCGCCTCTGCTCTTCCCGCGCCTCCTCCAATTGGAAATACCCAGTAGACTAAGGTCCTTCTCTACTTGGTCCTTCCAACGAAGATTTGGTCGTCCCCTTCGTCGTCGCCCATAGTCGACCCTCGCTTCGAATACCTTCTGAGCTGGAGCTTCTTCATCCATACGCACAACGTGGCCGAGCCAGCGCAGACGTTGTATCGTGATGCGCCGGACCACGTCCACGTCATCGTACAACTCGTACAGCTCGTGGTTCATTCGAATGCGAAAGTCGTCCCCAATTCGAACGGGACCGAAGATCTTGCGAAGAATCTTTCTCTCGAACACTCCAAGCGCTGCTGCATCCGTCTGTGAAATTACCCATGCTTCTGCACCATACGGGTAGGATGAGTGTCTTGTAGAGTGTTAGTTTTGTTCGGCGAGAGAGGTCTCTATTGCACATTTGCCTACTCAGACCAAAGTAGCACCTATTGGCAAGTGTGATTCTTCGCTTGATCTCCAGGCTGACGTCATTTTTGGTGTTAATGGCGGTGCCAAGGTACGTGAACTCCTTGACCACTTCGAAGTTATAGCTGTCGGCTACCACATGGGAGTCTAGGCGCCGCGTCTCCCTGCTTGTCGACAGCATATACTTCGTCTTGCCCTCGTTTACCGCCAAACCCACTTTTGCTGACTCCTTTTCGATAGCGGAGAATGCAGCAGTGACATCACGCTTGCTACGGCCAATGATGTCAATGTCATCGGCGTAAGCAAGGACACCTTTATAAAAAATAGTGCCAGATCGATGAACACCGGCTTTCCGCAGAACCCCTTCCATCACGAAGTTGAAGAGGTTGCACGACAGAGGGTCGCCTTGTCTGAAACCTCGAACGGTATTAAAAGGTTCGGAGAGGTTCGCTCCTACCTTGACAGAGCTGATGGTGCTGCTCAATGTCATCCTGCAAAGACGTATCAGCTTTGCAGGAATACCGAACTCAGACATGGTGGCATATAGGCTTCCCCTCGTCGGGCTATCGAATGCAGCTTTGTAATCGACAAAGAGATGGTGTGTGTCAATTCCATTTTCGTGGGTTTTTTCCAGGATTTGGCGCAATGTGAAGATCTGGTCTATGGTGGATTTACCAGGTCTGAAGCCGCACTGATAAGGTCCGATCAGTGTGTTGGCATACGGCTTCAGTCGTTCACATATAACGCTCGACAGGACCTTGTATGAGATGGTGATCAGACTGATTCCCCGGTAGTTGGCACATATCGTCGGGTCGCCTTTCTTCAGTACAGGACAAAGGACGCTGAGATTCCAATCGTTGGGCATGCTTTCTTCTAGCCATATTTTGCACAAGAGCTGATGCATGCACCTTATCAGCTCTTCGCCGCCGGCCTTAAACAACTCTGCAGGCAGTCCATCAGCACCGGCTGCTTTGTTGTTTTTGAGTCGCGTAATCGCAACTCGGACCTCGTCATGGCTAGATAGTGGTATATCCACATTGTCGTTGATTGGTGGTATCGGGCTGTTTCCTCCATCGGCGGGATTGGTGCCGTCATCGCCTGCTAGCAGCTTGCAGAAATGCGCCCTCCATAACCTCAGCGTGCACTGCGTATCTGTAACCAGATTTCCATTATCGTCTCGACAGTTAGATGCTCCGGTCTTGAAACCTTGTGTCAGACGGTTGACTTGTTGGTAAAATTTTCGAGCATCATTCCTGTCTTGCAACACCTCAAGTTCCTCGCACTCTCGCTTTTCTTGCTCCCGCTTTTTCCGTCTGAAAAGTCGCCTCTCTTCCTTCCTTTTCTCCCTGTAACGTTCACACGTGGCTCGCGTTGCGCCAGACTGCAGCTTTTTTCTGTAGGCGGCGTTTTTTGCCGCAGCTGCGACGCGACACTCCTCGTCATACCATTGGTTCCGTGTGGGAGGGCGCTTGAACCCAATGGCTGTTTCAGCAGCAGCTCGCATGGAGTGGGATATGTGCGCCCAGAGTCCGCCAGCGTCAACAGGGTGAGGGGAAGGTTGGAGCAGCAGTTCCGAGAGGTGAGTGGAGTAGGCCATTGCTGTCCGTTGTGATCGCAGCTTAGTGACGTCAAGCTTTCGTTGCGTGATGGGGCGTATGTTTTTCGCACGGCATAGCCGCATGCGTATCTTGGCTGCGACAAGATAGTGGTCCGAGTCTATATTGACTCCACGAAACGTACGCACGTCCATCACGCTTGAGGCATGCCTTCCGTCTATCACAACGTGATCAATCTGGTTGCGCGTTTTTTGATCAGGGGACAGCCATGTGGCCTTGTGGATGTCGAGGTGTTGAAATCTGGTACTACTCACTACCATGTTTCGCGCCGCGGCGAAGTCAATCAGCCTGAAACTGAAAAATTGTAGATAATAATAATATCGACCAACCCTATAAATTTACAGCAGCAAAGGCCCGACGCTGACGTCGACGCCGACGCCGACTGAGCACGCGCAGTCGTCGTATAGTCAGCATGCAGCATAGGCCTGACCGAGGTCGACGCCTACGCCGACTGAGCACGCACTGTCGTCGTGTAGTCAGCATGCAGTCGGCATGTGCCATTAGCGTCAATGCATGTGTATTTCACATCGAAAATATGCGATGAGTTTTTAATAGTTCGCCGAATATAAGTAATTAATATTAAGAATTGTTTTTTAACAGCCATAGGTAAATAGTATCTTACTGTCGAGTGCACTCGACTGTAGCTTTCTTCACTTGTTTTATTTGATTTTCAAAAATTAAAATATAGTGTGCATTTCTGTTGGTGATCGTGCATAAAATTATTTGATATGTCACACTCATCTTTCTTTCATTTGTATACAATAATATTAATAATAATTAATTAAATTAGGTGACGCAATAATGGAAACCAATGATGACCCAGAAGTAATAAGGGCAAAATATTTCATACGTGACGAGTTTCTGGTAAGATTTGTCTTTTGCCTTAAAAAAAATCATAAATTTATTTGCTTCTTTTCTTTTCTATAAAAGCGTATATCAACTGCAAGTGGAGACGGCAAACACTATTGTTACCCCCATTTCACATGCGCCGTTGACACAGAAAACATAAAACGAGTTTTTAATGATTGTAGGGATATAATACAAAGAATGCACCTTCGTCAATATGAATTGTTATAGGTTATCCCTATCGCCGTAATTCAAATAAATAAAGTAAAGAATATATTAATGATTACTGTTTTAAATATAATTATCAAATGTAATTTGTATTTAAATAGTCCCTTGAAAAAAGAAAAGCGCTGCATTTAGATCTGGTATGACCTTTCATAAAACTCAACATTAAAGAATAAATAAACATGTTAATGACAAAAGTTCTTGGGTTTTCTTTTTTGTAATAAACACACAATCATTTAAAGTGTATTATTATTATTAGGTGGCACTACAACCCATTTCGGGTTTTGGCCGACCTCAGCGTCTCCCTCCAGGCGCCTCTGCTCTTCCCGCGCCTCCTCCAATTGGAAATACCCAGTAGACTAAGGTCCTTCTCTACTTGGTCCTTCCAACGAAGATTTGGTCGTCCCCTTCGTCGTCGCCCATAGTCGACCCTCGCTTCGAATACCTTCTGAGCTGAAGCTTCTTCATCCATACGCACAACGTGGCCGAGCCAGCGCAGACGTTGTATCGTGATGCGCCGGACCACGTCCACGTCATCGTACAACTCGTACAGCTCGTGGTTCATTCGAATGCGAAAGTCGTCCCCAATTCGAACGGGACCGAAGATCTTGCGAAGAATCTTTCTCTCGAACACTCCAAGCGCTGCTGCATCCGTCTGTGAAATTACCCATGCTTCTGCACCATACGGGTAGGATGAGTGTCTTGTAGAGTGTTAGTTTTGTTCGGCGAGAGAGGTCTCTATTGCACATTTGCCTACTCAGACCAAAGTAGCACCTATTGGCAAGTGTGATTCTTCGCTTGATCTCCAGGCTGACGTCATTTTTGGTGTTAATGGCGGTGCCAAGGTACGTGAACTCCTTGACCACTTCGAAGTTATAGCTGTCGGCTACCACATGGGAGTCTAGGCGCCGCGTCTCCCTGCTTGTCGACAGCATATACTTCGTCTTGCCCTCGTTTACCGCCAAACCCACTTTTGCTGACTCCTTTTCGATAGCGGAGAATGCAGCAGTGACATCACGCTTGCTACGGCCAATGATGTCAATATCATCGGCATAAGCAAGGAGCTGGACACCTTTATAAAAAATAGTGCCAGATCGATGAACACCGGCTTTCCGCAGAACCCCTTCCATCACGAAGTTGAAGAGGTTGCACGACAATTTTAATACCTCGAACGGTATTAAAAGGTTCGGAGAGGTTCGCTCCTACCTTGACAGAGCTGATGGCGCTGCTCAATGTCATTCTGCAAAGACGTATTAGCTTTGCTGCAACCGAACTCAGACATGGTGGCATATAGGCTTTCCCTCGTCGGACTATCGAATGCAGCTTTGTAATCAACAAAGAGATGGTGTGTGTCAATTCCGTTTTCGTGGGTTTTTTCCAGGATTTGGCGCAATGTGAAGATCTGGTCAATGGTGAATTTACCAGCTCTGAAGCCGCACTGATAAGGTCCGATCAGTGTGTTGGCATACGGCTTCAGTCGTTCACATACGCTCGACAGGACCTTGTATGAGATGGTGATCAGGCTGATTCCCCGGTAGTTGGCACATATCGTCGGGTCGCCTTTCTTCAGTACAGGACAAAGGACGCTGAGATTCCAATCGTTGGGCATGCTTTCTTCTAGCCATATTTTGCACAAGAGCTGATGCATGCACCTTATCAGCTCTTCGCCGCCGGCCTTAAACAACTCTGCAGGCAGTCCATCAGCACCGGCTGCTTTGTTGTTTTTGAGTCGCGTAATCGCAACTCGGACCTCGTCATGGCTAGATAGTGGTATATCCACATTGTCGTTGATTGGTGGTATCGGGCTGTTTCCTCCATCGGCGGGATTGGTGCCGTCATCGCCTGCTAGCAGCTTGGAGAAATGCGCCCTCCATAACCTCAGCGTGCACTGCGTATCTGTAACCAGATTTCCATTATCGTCTCGACAGTTAGATGCTCCGGTCTTGAAACCTTGTGTCAGACGGTTGACTTGTTGGTAAAAATTTCGAGCATCATTCCTGTCTTGCAACACCTCAAGTTCCTCGCACTCTCGCTTTTCTTGCCCCCCGTTTTTTTCGTCTAAAAAGTCGCCTCTCTTCCTTCCTTTTCTCCCTGTAACGTTCACACGTAGCTCGCGTTGCGCCAGACTGCAGCTTTTTTCTGTAGGCGGCGTTTTTTGCCGCAGCTGCGACGCGACACTCCTCGTCATACCATTGGTTCCGTGTGGGAGGGCGCTTGTACCCAATGGCTGTTTCAGCAGCAGCTCGCATGGAGTGGGATATGTGCGCCCAGAGTCCGCCGGCGTCAACATGGAGAGGGGTAGGTTGGTGTAGCAGTTCCGGGAGGTGAGTGGAGTAGGCCATTGTTGTCCGTTGTGATCGCAGCTTAGTGACGTCACGTCACGTCAAGCTTTCGTTGCGTGATGGGGCGTATGTTTTTCGCACGGCATAGCCGCATGCGTATCTTGGCTGCGACAAGATAGTGGTCCGAGTCTATATTGACTCCACGAAACGTACGCACGTCCATCACGCTTGAGGCATGCCTTCCGTCTATCACAACGTGATCAATCTGGTTGCGCGTTTTTTGATCAGGGGACAGCCATGTGGCCTTGTGGATGTCGAGGTGTTGAAATCTGGTACTACTCACTACCATGTTTCGCGCCGCGGCGAAGTCAATCAGCCTGAAACCATTGTTCGAGGTGGTCTCATGGAGGCTGAATTGGCCGACGGTGCGGTCAAAGATGCGTTCGCGCCCAACCTTTTCGTTGAAGTCCCCGAGGATGATCTTCACGTCGTGGTTTGGGCAGCGGTCGTACGTGTCCTCGAGTCTCGCGTAGAACGCATCCTTAACAGCATCGTCCTTCTCCTCCGTCGGGGCGTGCGCGCAAATTATGCTAAGATTGAAAAATCTAGCTTTGACGCGGTTTGTAGCCAGCCGTTCACTCACTGGAGTGAAATTGGAGACGTGGTGGCGAAGTCTCCGGCTTACTACAAATCCGCATCGAAATTCGCGCCTCTCCGCATGGCAGCTGTAGTAGATATCACAGTTTGCTCGCTTGGAGCAACCTTGTCCTGTCCATCAAATTTCCTGGATGGCGGTAATGTCAGCCTTTAATTTTTCGAGGGCATCCGCCAGTTGGATAGAGGCACCTTCCCAATTAAGAGTTCGGACATTCCAGGTGCATTTCCTTAAATCGTAGTCCTTTTTCGTTTTGCGGTGGTCGTCATCATAAGGGGGGATCCTTTCCGAGGCTTTCGCTTTGGTTTTCGTTGGGTTTTCTTTTTCCGAGGCGGGTTCCAAACCCTGCGCTCAACCATTTAAAGTCCTGGTGACCCGCTGCACACATTAGCTCACTATCTAGCGGATGCTAAGATAGTTACCCAGGAGGTGCCACGAGGAGGCTGTGTGTCAACTTGCAATCATTCGTAGACAGAGATCGCACTGGCGGTCGCCAAGTTGACCGCGATCAGAAACTTTACTCTGTACGAATGAAGCCAAACCATCCCAGTGTATTGCTAACAAGTATTTGTAGTGAAAAGTTGAAACATTCACAACTAACCCCATTTGCTGTGCACATATTTCCACAAAATTACACCAAAAAAATAGGTTTAAATTTTAATCACGTGATCAGCAACGATAGCGTATTCGATTTGGTCACAGCTATTACAGGAGCTAAAGAGACCAGATTTGGTATGAAGGTTCGTGTGTTGCATACAAAATCATCGGTTTTTCAAACTTTAAATACCACGATTCCGCTTCCGCAAATCAACAAATTATATATTCTCGAAGCTAACAATAATTTTAACCTGGCCTACAGATTATAATACAATTTTACTAAATAAAAAAGTTTTGTAGATTTTTACTGGTCGTTAAATAATAATGCTTTAATTGTAACCATCATTCTCAACGATAAGTTTAAGCATAAGATAGCAACTTGTTGCGTAACCATTTTGCCAACTAAGAAATTGCCATTTTAATCATGACGGGCACATGTCGGCATAAAATGTTTCCGAATTCCTCGAATTTTTGACACTTTCGAGCGGCGCTATGCCTACTTAAATATCGCTAGAATTGTTGTATTTACTTGGTCCACACCAATAAAAGTAAGTATATTAAGGATATATAAACGCAATTATCTTTATATTTAGCTTTCAACTCAATTTTAAAAAAGGGATCTTTAGCAAATCTTTATGGTAGTGAATGAATATTATTATAACAAATATAATGGTATAATTCTCAGTGCATATTATCTATGGATTATCATAATTTATCACCCTTTTATGACGCTAGAGTACAACATTTAAAAATATATTTTTTTTATTAAATCAAAATATCTGTAAGCAGAAAAGCTTAAAAGTAGCAGTATTTAAATAGAATGTACTGGGCGGATTTATGTAGTTGTAACTCTGTCGCGGTGGTCGCCGTTTTGCTTTCTACTTTATTCCAGAATGACAGTTAAAGAAATTCCTTCCATAATTTAACTATACATTCTTGGAGAACATAAAGATCCAATTTTGTCCGTGTGGATAAACAAAGGTCCTTGCGTTTGACTTTAAATTTCGAATCAATCTGGTATATATTAGTCATAAAATAATTAACCATTAATATGTTTTTCGTATACTGAGGTCATTTTAATTAAATGGGCTTAACACGTATGTTATCTTTTTTTGAGTTTTTGAATTATATTCCCTTCACAGAAAGCGGTCTTGCGTTTAATAGGGAAACTATTGTAATTCGAATTAAGACACAATACTTGAATCTATACAAGTGGATTTAAAATTCCAAAACTAACTGAAGCTTTATCGATTTCATCGAAATTTCTTTTCATTTTGCTTCTCCACTCATTCTTATTGATAAAATCCTTTTTTAATTGCAATGGTCCAATAACATTGGGTTGATTAGTGCCGCCAGCTGTTGAACTTAGAGGATTATAACTCAGTCGTTTGCACAGGAAACATTGTTGGGTACTAGTAACAGAGTCCATCCTAAAAAATAAATAAAAAAAAGTCCAGTAAAATTATAAGCGAAGACAGAATAGATTATAAATGAACTATATTCAGATAAAAAAGAAAATACGCAACATATTGAACTTCTGAGTTACATAAGTTGTAGATTAGAGATATTGAAAGTAAGCTGAAGTGTGTTTTGTTCATATCGTAAAATATGAATTGAAATCCAAGTCGTATGGCAAATATATGGGTATTGCTATTTCGGCTAATGCTGATTTCAAATATGCTTATGTTCCCTTCATATGACTTAAATAGAACCCATTGATCGATTGATCAATAATTTTTTTATGGTTTACAAATCCGCGTCACAATTAGAACAAATGTCAAATATTATGTAAATATTATTCAGCATAAGCTATAGTTGTCATCGGAGTGATTGGGTTAAGATAAAGCAGCTTCAATAGGAATATATATATATGTAGTAAATATTGGATCCATATATGAAAAGTTTAAGAACATGTTAAGCATTACTTTCATATATAGTTCGCGGAAGATTAATCAATAATTATAATAATATAACAATAAATTGTTGTGTTGCAGTTCTTGTTTACCTTACCTTACTTTGAATTGTACACCTTTTTCCCAGAAAACTTTAAAAAGATTTGCAGATGAGTAGGAAGAAGTGTTAATATGTTTGCAAAATTGATATTTTTCTATTGATTACTAAAAATACGCAGCCCATGCCGAAATACTCGATCACTTAAAATAAAAAAGTTTGTTTGAGTTAGCTGCAATTAGAAACCTTATATATTTAACAAATAAATAAATAAATTGTATTTACGCATGTGAATATATATTACATCAATCTTGATATTGTTTAATGATGCTTAGCTATTTCGAAACAATAAATTTATCAACACACAGTAAAAATACACTATTCATATAGTGCTCATTGAGTTTTATTTGTCAAAGATTTGCATTCACGTCGAGGATCGTTACTTTTATTTCGCTTAATAAGATGGCCTCCACCAATACTGTCCAAGTTACGCTTTAAAATATTTTGCAGAATATTCGATTGAATCTGATACGTATACTTTTCGTCAGTTGATGATAGCAATTTTCTATTCCAAAATGAGCATAAAAATGTAGAAAATATTTCGTTCAATGGGTGCACGGCTTTAAATGGGTTGTAGAGGGTATTACAGAAAAGTACAGCTGACGAATCTGACCAAAATGTAAAGAAAAACGCAAAGAATAATTAACAAATACATATAAATTAATGAATTTGGAAAAACACATACAAATATTTTAATGGTTTCGTTAAAATATCATACTTAAAATAGTATTAATAATTCTAAACTGTTCTTATTCAATACACACGTATAAAAATTGTGTGGCTATTGTCAAATTAAACAATGTTTAAAAAAACATAAATATATATAATTAACAATAATAACTGGTCAAACAAGCTATAGTCGAGAGAATACCATAGTGCCCGTTAAATCTTAAAAAAAATAGTTTAATTCGGAAAATTAACACCATGGCATCGCATATTTTCTCAGTCAAACACACTGCACACTGACTGTATGTTTGCAGTCGCCGCAAGCATTGACGCCAGCCCCCTGGCTCGCCGATGCAATTTTATTTTTTGCGTAATGCTACAAGTTCCTTCAACATTTGATATATAGTAAACTTCTTATGTGTTTATAAACGAACTCTGTTACCAAGTGTGGTGTCTTTAGCTCTTTTAATAGTTCAAACAGACTAGTGATGCTGATCCAGAATACATATACTTTATATTGCCTTCCAGTTACATAATTTTTCACAAAGTTAATATACCATTTTTCACCTATTTTCAATGTATAAATGGTATAATAATAATAATAGTTCTGAAATTCAGATTTTTTGTATGTTCCAAGAAATGATTATATATTTTATTTAAAAGAAAATAATATCTTTAACCTAATTCAATTATTACCTATGACTTTTTTTATTGGTATATGTATTAAAATTCGGAATCAGACTGACAACAATCGCTAAGCACAACAATCCCATCCTATCAATCGTTTCCATTATGCGTTTATCTGCATAAGCAGGTGACGCTCTACTCCTTTAGCTATCATCTGATGCTTCCTTAGCTCGCTTGGCTTCCTTATCGTCCTAGTCTGCCTTTACACTTTACTCTAATTTCATTAAGTTTTGCGTTTATTGTTATTTTTCTTATGTGTTTAACGACATTGTCGACAGATTGTACTTAAAATCGTACACAAAATATTTTAGTTTGTTTATAATGATATTATAAACTTTTTATACCATTTACCCATTGAAAATGGGTAAAAAATGGTATATTAACTTTGTGCAAATGTATGTAACAGGCAGAAGGAGGCGTGGCAGACCATACAAAGTATATATATTCTTGATCAGCATCAATAGCCGAGTCGATTTGGTCATGTCCGTCTGTCTGTCCGTCTGTCCGTCTGTCCGTCTGTCCGTCTGTCCGTCTGTCCGTCTGTCCGTCTGTCCGTCTGTATGAACACACAGATCTCAGCTATTAAAAGAGCTAGAGGCACCAGACTTGGTGGGAGTGTGCGTGTATTCAATACACACAAGAAGTTTATTTCAAACTTGATGTGCCACGCCCACCGCCTCCGCAAATCGATAAATGCGTATTTCGATTTTTTCCAAATAATTCAATAACGAAAAGAGATAAACGCACCAAATTTGGTAGGAGGGTGTCTTGCAACATTATGCAGAAGTTGGATTTTAGAATTTTGGATGCCACGCCCACCGCCTCTAAAAAACACATTTTTATAGTTTCAAAGAAAACTAGAAAAGCTAGAAGCACCAAATTTGAAAGTAAGGTGCCTGGTAACATTACGGAGAATGTTTGATTTTCAACTTTTGGATGCCACGCCCACCGCCCCCACACTATTGCATTTTAAGAAAAGTAGGGAAATAACAAAACATTTTTTTCAACACTCTTGTAGCTTACCATAGTACAGATCTACCCTATAAATTTCAATCCGATCGGACAATAAACACAGAAGTTATAGGCACGAGAAGTTTCGCTCACAGCAGTAGAGGCCCGACGCCGACGCCGACGCCGACTGCGCACGCCGACTGCGCACGCACAGTCGTCGTGTAGTCAGTGTGCAGTCGGCATGTGCCATTAGCGTCAATGCATGTGAATTTGTCCTCGAAAATATGCGATGCGTTGTTATTCGCCGAATAAAAGTAATTAATATTAAGAATTAGTTTTTAACAGCGAAAGGTAAATGGTATCTTACTGTCGAGTGCACTCGACTGTAGCTTTCTTCACTTGTTTTTTAGTTTATTTTGTGATTGTTAATTCTCTTTTCACCCGTATACAATATTGACTAGTTGTACGGGCTTTAGAAAACTCATTTTTGAATAAATATTAAGCTTGTATTTCATCGAAGGAGACACTACAAAATGTTGAATAAGACTGCTGGGCTCACTGTGATTTCAGTTCTATTTATACTGCATCGCGAATACAAATAACAGGGTATCGGACACTGTGCAGAACAATTTTTATATGCTTATTACTATACTAATTATTGTAATTCTGAGATATTTTGTAAAGTACCTGCTAAATTAATAATAATTGTGTATACAGTTGAAATCTTTTTATGAAAACTCATATACATACATATGTACGCATGAAACATGTTTGAAAATAATGGATATTTCGCAGTCAGGCAAGTTTGATCTGTTCTATTTATACCAGATTTCTGTTTGATAAAATGGCAAAACCATTCAAGTATTAAACAAACATACGTAGTTATGAGCAAACGGAAGGAAGAAAAACTTGAACATATGTTCACATGTTACACAGTACACACCATACATATGTACATATGTTACGTCGTTATAGATTTACTTGCTGGGGTGTCCCTTTATTCTCTGTTACTGCCAGATACCCGGCACCACATTTCCTTAATACACAGATTAAGTTTATTTCAAATTTTCAGTGCCACGCTCATGCGTGTTAAAATGCGTTTTGCGTTACATATAGGGAAACGTATCCTGCCAACTGAATTGTAGCGAGAATTGAGAGCTTTTAAGTTTATTATTTATATTTGGCTTTCATTCGTGCAGAGTAAAGTTTGTCTACGAATGATTGCAAGTTGACACACAGCCTCCTCGTGGCACCTCCTAAGTAACTATCTAAGCATCCGCCAGGACTGTAAATGGTTGAGCGCAGGGTTTGGAACCCGCCTCGTAAAAAAGAAAAACCAAAGCGAAAGCCTCAGAAAGGAAGGATGACGTCCACCGAAAAACGAAAAAGGACTACGATTTAAGGATATGCACCTGGAATGTCCAAACTCTTAATTGGGAAGGTGCCTCTATCCAACTGGCGGATGCCCTCGAAAAGTTAAAAGCTGACATTACCGCCATCCAGGAAATGAGATGGACAGGACAAGGTTGCTCCAAGCGAGCAAACTGTGATATCTGTGATCATGCGGAGAGGCGCGAATTTCGATGCGGATTTGTAGTAAGCCGGAGACTTCGCCACCACGTCTCCAATTTCAGCCCAGTGAGTGAACGGCTGGCTACAAACCGCGTCAAAGCTAGATTTTTCAATCTTAGCATAATTTGCGCGCACGCCCCGACGGAGGAGAAGGACGATGCTGTTAAGGATGCGTTCTACGCGAGACTCGAGGACACGTACGACCGCTGCCCAAACCACGACGTGAAGATCATCCTCGGGGACTTCAACGCAAAGGTTGGGCGCGAACGCATCTTTGACCGCACCATCGGTCAATTCAGCCTCCATGAGACCACCTCGAACAATGGTTTCAGGCTGATTGACTTCGCCGCGGTGCGAAACATGGTAGTGAGTAGTACCAGATTTCAACACCTTGACATCCACAAGGCCACATGGCTGTCCCCTGATCAAAAAGCGCGCAACCAGATTGATCACGTTGTGATAGACGGAAGGCATGCCTCAAGCGTGATGGACGTGCGTACGTTTCGTGGAGTCAATATAGACTCGGACCACTATCTTGTCGCAGCCAAGATACGCATGCGGCTATGCCGTGCGAAAAACATACGCCCCATCACGCAACGAAAGCTTGACGTGACGTGACGTCACTAAGCTGCGATCACAACGGACAACAATGGCCTACTCCACTCACCTCTCGGAGCTGCTCCTGCAACCTTCCCCTCTCCCTGTTGACGCCGGCAGACTCTGGGCGCACATATCCCACTCCATGTGAGCTGCTGCTGAAACAGCCATTGGGTACAAGCGCCCACCCACACGGAACCAATGGTATGACGAGGAGTGTCGCGTCGCAGCTGCGACAAAAAACGCTGCAGTCTGGCGCAACGCGAGCCACGTGTGAACGTTACAGGGAGAAAAGGAAGGAAGAGAGGCGACTTTTCAGACGGAAAAAGCGGGAGCAAGAAAAGCGAGAGTGCGAGGAACTTGAGGTGTTGCAAGACAGGAATGATGCTCGAAAATTTTACCAACAAGTCAACCGTCTGACACAAGGTTTAAAGACCGGAGCATCTAACTGTCGAGACGATAATGGAAATCTGGTTACAGATACGCAGTGCACGCTGAGGTTATGGAGGGCGCATTTCTCCAAGCTGCTAGCTGGCGATGACGGCACCAATCCCGCCGATGGAGGAAACAGCCCGATAGCACCAATCAACGACAATGTGGATATACCACTATACCTAGCCATGACGAGGTCCGAGTTGCGATTACGCGACTCAAAAACAACAAAGCAGCCGGTGCTGATGGACTGCCTGCAGAGTTGTTTAAGGCCGGCGGCGAAGGGCTGATAAGGTGCATGCATCAGCTCTTCTGCAAAATATGGCTAGAAGAAAGCATGCCCAACGATTGGAATCTCAGCGTCCTTTGTCCTGTACTGAAGAAAGGCGACCCGACGATATTTGCCAACTACCGGGGAATCAGCCTGATCACCATCTCATACAAGGTCCTGTCGAGCGTATGTGAACGACTGAAGCCGTATGCCAACACACTGATCGGACCTTATCAGTGCGGCTTCAGAGCTGGTAAATTCACCATTGACCAGATCTTCACATTGCGCCAAATCCTAGAAAAAACCCACGAAAACGGAATTGACACACACCATCTCTTTGTTGATTACAAAGCTGCATTCGATAGCCCGACGAGGGGAAGCCTATATGCCACCATGTCTGAGTTCGGTTGCAGCAAAGCTAATACGTCTTTGCAGAATGACATTGAGCAGCACCATCAGCTCTGTCAAGGTAGGAGCGAACCTCTCCGAACCTTTTAATACCGTTCGAGGTTTCAGACAAGGCGACCCTCTGTCGTGCAACCTCTTTAACTTCGTGATGGAAGGGGTTCTGTGGAAAGCGGTGTACATCGATCTCATCGAGCTCCTTGCTTATTCCGATGATATTGACATCATTGGCCGTAGCAAGCGTGATGTCACTGCTGCATTTTCCGCTATCGAAAAGGAGTCAGCAAAAGTGGGTTTGGCGGTAAACGAAGGCAAGACGAAGTATATGCTGTCGACAAGCAGGGAGACGCGGAGCCTAGACTCCCATGTGGTAGCCGACAGCTATAACTTCGAAGTGATCAAGGAGTTCACGTACCTTGGCACCGCCATTAACACCAAATATGACGTCAGCCTGGAGATCAAGCGAAGAATCACACTTGCCAATAGGTGCTACTTTGTTCTGAGTAGGCAAATGTGCAATAGAGACCTCTCTCGCCGAACAAAACTAACACTCTACAAGACACTCATCCTACCCGTGCTCTTATATGGCGCAGAAGCATGGGTAATTTCACAGACAGATGCAGCAGCGCTTGGAGTGTTCGAGAGAAAAATTCTTCGCAAGATCTTCGGTCCCGTTCGGATTGGGGACGACTTTCGCAATCGGATGAACCACGAGCTGTATGAGTTGTACGACGACGTGGACGTGGTCCGGCGCATCACGATACAACGTCTGCGCTGGCTCGGCCACGTTGTGCGTATGGATGAAGAAGCTCCAGCTCAGAAGGTATTCGAAGCGAGGGTCGACTATGGGCGACGACGAAGGGGACGACCAAATCTTCGATGGAAGGACCAAGTAGAGCAGGACCTTACTCTACAGGGTATTTCCATTTGGAGGAGGCGCGCGAAGAGCAGAGGCGCCTGGAGGGAGACGCTGAGGTCGATCAAAACCCGAAATAGGTTGTAGTGCCACCTAATCCATTATATAAAAATGAATCGCAAAATGTGTTGAGAAGCGCATTACTCAACAACGCCTGGACCAATTTGGCCAAATCTTTTTTTAAATTATTCGTTGAAGTTCAAGGATGGTTTCTACGGCGAGTAGAATTATTGCTGGGAAAACCGTTAAAATGGCCATTTTCTTTTTCCCATACAAATGATTTGTAACTAAAACTTAGTCAATTTGACGAACACGTCCAAGTATAACACACCTATAAACATTATTTGTAATACATAAATAGTCTACTTTTGTTCACCGAGCAGCAAGGTGCTTTTATTTATTTTAAAATCCCTCGGCCACTAACCTGCGCGTTTCTTTTGTATTAGTTTCGATTATTAAGCATTAAATTTGATTGACAAATCTCTAAAAAGTTCATTCTCAAAAAAATAAAAATAAATAAATAAAATATTATTAAGAAATAAAAGAAATAAATAAAATCTCTTAAAAAATTATCAAAAAATTCTTTTCAAAAATGTTATATATGGGACAGGGACTGGGAGAGGAACTGGGAGAGGAACTGGGAGAGGAACTGGGAGAGGGACTGGGAGAGCAACTGGGAGAAGGATTGGGAGAGGGACTGGCAAAGCGACTGGGAGAGCGACTGGGAGGATTGGGAACAGAATTGGGAGAGCAACTGCGAGAAGGACTGGGAGAGCGACTAAGAGAGCGACTAAGAGCGCAACTGGGAGAGGGACTGGGAGAGGGACTAGGAGAAGGACTGGGAGAAGGACTGAGAGAGGGACTGGGAGAGGGACTGGGAGAAGGACTGGGAGAAGGACTGGGAGAGCAACTGGAAGAAGGCTTGGGAGAAGGACTGGGAGAAGCTCTGGGAGAGCAACTGGGAGAGGGACTGAGAAAGGAACTGGAAGAGGGACTGGGAGAGCAACTGGGAGAAGGATTGGGAGAGGGACTGGCAAAGCGACTGGGAGAGCGACTGGGAGGGTTGGGAAAAGAATTGGGAGAGCAACTGGGAGAGTGACTAAGAGAGCATTTGGGAGAGGGACTGGGAGAGGGACTGGGAGAGGGACTGGGAGAAGGACTGGGAGAAGGACTGAGAGAGGGACTGGGAGAGGGACTAGGAGAAGGACTGGGAGAGGGACTGGGAGAAGGACTGGGAGAAGGACTGAGAGAGGGACTGGGAGAGGGACTGGGAGAGGGACTGGGAGAAGGACTGGGAGAGCAACTGGGAGAAGGCTTGGGAGAAGGACTGGGAGAAGGTCTGGGAGAGCAACTGGGAGAAGGATTGGGAGAGGGACAGGGAGAGGGACAGGGAGAGGGACAGGGAGAGGGACAGGGAAAGGGAGAGCGACTGGGAGAGCGACTGGGAGAAATATAGCCATCTGGTGGCGAAACGGAGTTCGCCGGGTTTGCTATTAATAATAATAAAAATACAAACAAATCATCTAATAAATCAATATGGAAGAAAACCTTGCTAATCCACTTACACCTGCTCAATTTTCGTTACATATAAAAGATTCTCACTCGATAGTAAGATACCATTTACCTTTGGCCGTTAAAAACTGATTCTTAATATTGATAACTTTAATTCGGCAAACTATAAGCGGCGCATCGCATATTTTCGAAGTCAAATAAACATTTTTTGACGGTAATGGCGTATGCCGACTGCACGCTGAATGCACGGCGACTGTGCGTGCGCAGTCGGCGCAAGCATTGGCGTCGGGCCTTTGCTGCTGTAAGGGAAACTTCTCGAGCCTATAACTTCTGTGTTTATTGTCCGATCAGATTTAAATTTATAGGGTTGGTCAATGTTATTATTATCTACAATAATACCTAAAATTCGAGTTATCTAGTTACAAATCCGATTAATGGGACGGTGGGCGTGGCATCCAAAATTTGAAAATCCGCGTTCAGTGTAATGTTACCAGGGATCTTTTCTAGTTTTCTTATAATTCAAAACTTCGTTTTATAGGGGTGGTGTCTAAAATCCAACTTCTGCATAATGTGGCAAGACACCCTCCTGCCAAGCTTGCTACTTTTATCTTTCATTGTTATTGAATTATTTGCAAAAAATCGAAAACCACATTTATCGATTTTCGGAGGGGGTGGGCGAGGCACTTCAAGTATGAAATAAACTTCTTATGTGTATTGAAGACACGCACACTCACATCAAGTCTGGTGTCTCTAGCTCGTTTAATAGCTGAGATCTGTGTTTTCATACAGACGGGCAAGACCAAATCGGCTTGGCTGCTGATGATGATATAATCAAGAATATATATACTTTGTATGGTCTGCCACGCCTCCTTCTGCCTGTTACATATTTTTTTTCCGCATTTTTTACCTATTTTCAATGGGTAATTGATAAAAAAAAATCCACGGAAACACTTCGCAAATCTTCCCGTTAAGTTGTTTATAGCGCTTTTCGTGTCCTTCTTCCGAAAATTTACTTTTAATATTTATATGTGATAAGTCACCAGTATTATCTTATGGTAATAAAATACCGTTCATACCCGCCAGTGAGTGTCCGTTGATACGGATAAAATCATGGAAATGGTGGATCGAGTTCGTCATGACTATTAAAAGCATCGCAGAGGAGCTCCAACTAAGCAAATAAATAAGCGTAAAAATTCAATGAAGAAACTGGTATGTCTACCAAACAACCTTCTATTTTTTAAATGACATCAAAACTACTGTGTAGCTAGTTACAATGAAACGTATCTTGCCAACTCTTTGAATCGTTGTGGGATAATTCCCTCTTAATCAGAGGATACTTGTCTGCGATTAAACAACTTATACTTTTTAAATGACTTTAAATTCATTAATCGCTGAGAAGTCAAAATACAAATGTGAATATTCTGTTTGGTAAAGCAATAGCACAATAAAGTAAAACAATTTAATGATATAATTTATATTTTATTAACTTATCACATAACAAAAAATCCAATTTAAATATTGATTAAATTTAAAATGGGATTTTGTTTACAATGTAATAATGGTTAACTAATGATAATACTAGATAACATAATATGACAAGTCAAGTCCACGCTCACCGCTTCCGTAAACCAATAAAGGCGTTTTTCGGATTATTACAAAGGAATCAATAACAATAAGAGATAAAAGCATCAAACTTTGGTTGGAGGGTTCGTTGTAATATTGTGCAGAAATTGGATTTATGAATGTCACGCCCACCGCGCCAGAAACTGATTTTGTAAATCGATAAATCAAATTATAGGAAAAGTGGAAAAGTTACAGGATTTTTTTTAGATATTATTGCAGCTGCCAATAAAATTCACCAACCCAATAAACACAGAAGTTATAGGCGCGAGAAGTTTCCTATACAGCAGAAGAGGGCCGGCGTCAATGCTTGCGCCGACTACGGACGCAAAGTCGTCGTGCAGTCAGCTAGCAGTGGGCGTGTGGTAATAGCGTCAATGCATGTCTATTTGACTGTGAAATATGGGATGCAATCTTGTTAGTTCGTCGTATAAAAGTAATAAGTAATATTAAGAATTATTTGTAACTGTAACTTTGTTCACTTGTTTTTGTTTGCAAGATATTAAGCCACCTCTGCCTGAATTAAAACTACTTCAATAATTTGAAAAGATCGGTTAAAATATAAGATTTAAAACTGAAAACTTTAAAAATGAACTAACTTTTAAAAACAATTTTCATTAATAAAAGCTCTCGTTCAAACGCCGCTGTGTACGGACGTGTTTTTCAATCGCTCAGTGAAAACTCCTATCTTACCAGTATACAACTGCGAAAATATAGGCCCACTAGTGCATCCAACAAACCCCAGCGAAAAGACGCTTTCACAAACAAAAAAACCATGTGTTTACCTCATTATAAATTAAGTAAACAAATAGACAAGCTTCAAGCAAAAATATTAGTGAGCGTTGCGCTCAAACTCAGAGTGCGCATCAAAAACGCTTACTTTACACCCCCCCCCCCCCCTCACTCTTTTCACAATTAAACCTAAAACGCAAGACAACAATTAAGATATATACAAAGTAACCCATTTATTACACTGCAAAGTTGCTTTTGCGCCACCGCACCAAAAACGTATAGTACAACAATGTACAAACTGCCAAAAATATGGACACACTAAAATTACTGTACGACAGATACGACATTTGCGTAAAATGCGCTGGTAATCACCAATCAGCCAACTTTCACTTACAAACAGCCATCTCCGACAAAAACCAAATAAAATGCACTCTCTGTAGCAAGAAACACAACTCCAATTATAAAGGCTGTATGGTCTACAAAGCCCTACAGCTCCAAAAATATCCTAGTCTCCGAAAAAAAGAAATACCACATACCCAGACACCACCCGAAATTGCCACAAAAAGTACACCTGACTCGATCAATCCGAAAATATCATAAGTAGAAGCTCAACAAAAAAAACAAACCCGCAACATCCACCAACCCACCAAACTTTGCTACACGATGAAGAACCGTTCATCCCAACAAACACAAACAACAACCAACAACAAGAAAACATACAAGAGCTGAAGACACTTATGAAGCAACTGATTGCACAGGTGTCAAGCATGATGAACATAGTTACTATATGGTACTTGTATCCAAACTTGACAAACAATAATTTGATTATCGCAATCTGGAATGCAAATGGACAATCGCGCCATATCCTAGAAATAAAGAACTTCTTACAAGAAAACCAGATTGACATAATGCTCAACTCAGAGACCCACGTCACAGAAAAAACATATGTACATCAGCCTTCTTGACTATGACATATTCTACACAAACCACCCAGACAACAAAACCCATAGAGGCACAGTAATCATAATCAAAACAAGTAAGGAAAGCTACAGTCGAGCGCGCGCGACTGTAAGATACCATTTACCCTATTCGAAGAAATAATACAAAATAAAATAAATGGTATAAAAATAAAAAAAAAAGCAATTTACATTAAGAAAAAAAAATCGCCCCGCGCCAGACTCGAACCCAAGAACTCTCACGAACTTTGTAGCTTACCAGTCGGACCTCTAACCACTAGACCACCATGCGATCGGCAAATTAGGCTTTTATTGACGCGGGCCCTCTACTGCGTCGATTTAACGTTTTGGTTAGGAATCGCTAGCGCCCATAACTTTGTATGGGGAATTCGAACTCCTATAACTTCTTTGTTATTAAAAAATAAAAATTGAAGAAAGCTACAGTCGAGTGCACTCGCCTAGGAACAGACCATGTGCTTCAGTGGTTTGTTGTGTGAGTTGTCAGCTCTATAACTAAATGTCCCCGGTTCGAATCCCAGCGCAGTCTTCTTTTTTTTGTATTGCTTAGAAAAAGTTTTTGGTTTTTCTTATTTTTTTTGCATAATATATTTTTCATATAGCGCAAAATTATTAAAAAAAAAAAAATTGCCCAGCGCAGGATTCGAACCCGCGACCTCACGCATCAGAAACTTGCGAGCCAACCAGCAAGACCACACACAGTTACGCAGTGCGATCGGCAAAAAAAAAAAAAAACTGCCCGTTGCTGGATTCGAACCCGCGACCACACGCACCAGAATCTTGCATGCAACCATCTAGACCACACACAGTTACGCGGAGCTTTCGGCAAATGAGACTTTTTGTGATGCCGGCCTTATGCTGCGTCAGTTCAACATTTTAGTTGGAATTCTAAGCGCCCACAACTTTATATGGGAGATTCAAACTCCTATAACTTCTTTGTTTATTGTCCGATCGGATTGAAATTTATAGGGTAGATCTGTACTATGGTAAGCTACAAGAGTGTCAATACAATGCCACTGTCCACTATTTATACCATTTACCCATTGAAAATGGTTAAAAAATGGTATATTAACTTTGTGCAAATGTATGTAACAGGCAGAAGGAGGCGTGGCAGACCATACAAAGTATATATATTCTTGATCAGCATCAATAGCCGAGTCGATTTGGTCATGTCCGTCTGTCTGTCCGTCTGTCCGTCTGTATGAACACACAGATCTCAGCTATTAAAAGAGCTAGAGGCACCAGACTTGGTGGGAGTGTGCGTGTATTCAATACACACTAGAAGTTTATTTCAAACTTGATGTGCCACGCCCACCGCCTCCGCAAATCGATAAATGCGTATTTCGATTTTTTCCAAATAATTCAATAACGAAAAGAGATAAACGCACCAAATTTGGTAGGGGATTGTCTTGCAATATTATGCAAAAGTTGGATTTTAGACTTTTGGATGCCACGCCCACCGCCTCTATAAAACACATTTTTATAGTTTAAAAGAACACTAGAAAAGCTAGAAGCACCAAATTTGGAAGTAAGGTGCCTGGTAACATTACGGAGAATGTGAAATTTCAACTTTTGGATGCCACGCCTACCGCCCCCAAAAATCGATTTTGTAAATCGGTAAATCAAATTATAGGAAAAGCAGAAAAGTTTCCGAAATTTTTTTTAGATATTATTGTAGATAATAATAATATTGACCAACCCTATAAATTTAAATCCGATCGGACAATAAACACAGAAGTTATAGGCACGAGAAGTTTCGCTCACAGCAGTAGAGGCCCGACGCCGACGCCGACGCCGACTGCGCACGCCGACTGCGCACGCACAGTCGTCGTGTAGTCAGTGTGCAGTCGGCATGTGCCATTAGCGTCAATGCATGTGAATTTGTCCTCGAAAATATGCGATGCGTTGTTATTCGCCGAATAAAAGTAAATAATATTAAGAATTAGTTTTTAACAGCGAAAGGTAAATGGTATCTTACTGTCGAGTGCACTCGACTGTAGCTTTCTTCACTTGTTTTATAATGTCTGATTTAATTGAACAGAGAAGTGCCATCATATTTTGTTTGCGGAGTCAAATTTCGGCTGCGGAAACGTTGAGGAAGTTTGGGGATGGCCTTTGGTGATTCTACCATCTCCCAGAAAAATGTTTATAAGAGTTACAAAGACTTCAAAGAGGGAACGTGTTGATGACTTGGAGCGCTCCGGACGACCATCGACGTCAACAGATGACCAACACATCAATGAAGTGAAGGAATTACTGCTCAAAAATCGTCGGTTGACTATTAGAGACCTCACTGATATGATCGGAATATCAGAAGGATCTGTGAAAACCATATTGAAAGACCGTTTGGGCCTACGAAAAGTCAAATCTCGATTGGTACCGAAAACGTCGCACACTGCACTCGCTCTTCGTGACCATTTCGCCAAGAATTCGATGCATATCGTTCCGCAACCACCGTATTCTCCTGATTTGGCTCCGTGTGACTTCTGGCTATTCCCAAAACTCAAGAGACCACTCCGGTGAACGCGTTTCGAGTTTATTTAAGAGATAAAAGAAAAATCGACGATGGCGCTCATGGCTATACCGGAAAGGGACTATTTGGCCTGTTTCGAGGATTTGAAAAAACGTTGGCATAAGTGTATTTTATCGGGAGGGGATTACTTTGAAGGGGGTGAAATTGATTTAGGAGAATAAATAAAGAATTTTGACTTTACAAAAATATTCACCTTACTTTTTGCCCACATTAGTATATTAGTCATAAAATAATTAACCATTAATATGTTTTTCGTATACAGAGGTCATTTTAATTAAATGGGCTTAATACGTATGCTATCTGTTTTTGCGTTTTTTAATTATATTCCCTTCACAAAAAGCGGTCTTGCGTTTAATAGGGAAACTATTGTAATTCGAATTAAGACACAATACTTGAATCTATACAAGTGGATTTAAAATTCCAAAACTAACTGAAGCTTTATCGATTTCATCGAAATTTCTTTTCATTTTGCTTCTCCACTCATTCTTATTGATAAAATCCTTTTTTAATTGCAATGGTCCAATAACATTGGGTTGATTAGTGCCGCCAGCTGTTGAACTTAGAGGATTATAACTCAGTCGTTTGCACAGGAAACATTGTTGGGTACTAGTAACAGAGTCCATCCTAAAAAATAAATAAAAAAAAGTCCAGTAAAATTATAAGCGAAGACAGACAAGATTATAAATGAACTATATTCAGATAAAAAAGAAAATACGCAACATATTGAACTTCTGAGTTACATAAGTTGTAGATTAGAGATATTGAAAGTAAGCTGAAGTGTGTTTTGTTCATATCGTAAAATATGAATTGAAATCCAAGTCGTATGGCAAATATATGGGTATTGCTATTTCGGCTAATGCTGATTTCAAATATGCTTATGTTCCCTTCATATGACTTAAATAGAACCCATTGATCGATTGATCAATAATTTTTTTATGGTTTACAAAATCCGTGGCACAATTAGAACATATGTCAAATATTATGTCAAATTAAAAATTTAATAACCGGTTCAACGTAAGCTATAGTTGTCATCGGAGTGATTGGGTTAAGATAAAGCAGCTTCAATAGGAATATATATATGTAGTAAATATTGGATCCATATATGAAAAGTTTAAGAACCTGTTAAGCATTACTTTCATATATAGTTCGCGGAAGATTAATCAATAATTATAATAATATAACAATAAATTGTTGTGTTGCAGTTCTTGTTTACCTTACCTTACTTTGAATTGTACACCTTTTTCCCAGAAAACTTTAAAAAGATTTGCAGATGAGTAGGAAGAAGTGTTAATATGTTTGCAAAATTGATATTTTTCTATTGATTACTAAAAATACGCAGCCCATGCCGAAATACTCGATCATTTAAAATAAAAAAGTTTGTTTGAGTTAGCTGCAATTAGAAACCTTATATATTTAACAAATAGATAAATAAATTGTATTTACACATGTGAATATATATTACATCAATCTTGATATTGTTTAATGATGCTTAGCTATTTCGAAACAATAAATTTATCAACACACAGTAAAAATACACTATTCATATAGTGCTCATTGAGTTTTATTTGTCAAAGATTTGCATTCACGTCGAGGATCGTTACTTTTATTTCGCTTAATAAGATGGCCTCCACCAATACTGTCCAAGTTACGCTTTAAAATATTTTGCAGAATATTCGATTGAATCTGATACGTATACTTTTCGTCAGTTGATGATAGCAATTTTCTATTCCAAAATGAGCATAAAAATGTAGAAAATATTTCGTTCAATGGGTGCACGGCTTTAAATGGGTTGTAGAGGGTATTACAGAAAAGTACAGCTGACGAATCTGACCAAAATGTAAAGAAAAACGCAAAGAATAATTAACAAATACATATAAATTAATGAATTTGGAAAAACACATACAAATATTTTAATGGTTTCGTTAAAATATCATACTTAAAATAGTATTAATAATTCTAAACTGTTCTTATTCAATACACACGTATAAAAATTGTGTGGCTATTGTCAAATTAAACAATGTTTAAAAAAACATAAATATATATAATTAACAATAATAACTGGTCAAACAAGCTATAGTCGAGAGAATACCATAGTGCCCGTTAAATCTTAAAAAAAATAGTTTAATTCGGAAAATTAACACCATGGCATCGCATATTTTCTCAGTCAAACACACTGCACACTGACTGTATGTTTGCAGTCGCCGCAAGCATTGACGCCAGCCCCCTGGCTCGCCGATGCAATTTTATTTTTTGCGTAATGCTACAAGTTCCTTCAACATTTGATATATAGTAAACTTCTTATGTGTTTATAAACGAACTCTGTTACCAAGTGTGGTGTCTTTAGCTCTTTTAATAGTTCAAACAGACTAGTGATGCTGATCCAGAATACATATACTTTATATTGCCTGCCAGTTACATAATTTTTCACAAAGTTAATATACCATTTTTCACCTATTTTCAATGTATAAATGGTATAATAATAATAATAGTTCTGAAATTCAGATTTTTTGTATGTTCCAAGAAATGATTATATATTTTATTTAAAAGAAAATAATATCTTTAACCTAATTCAATTATTACCTATGACTTTTTTTATTGGTATATGTATTAAAATTCGGAATCAGACTGACAACAATCGCTAAGCACAACAATCCCATCCTATCAATCGTTTCCATTATGCGTTTATCTGCATAAGCAGGTGACGCTCTACTCCTTTAGCTATCATCTGATGCTTCCTTAGCTCGCTTGGCTTCCTTATCGTCCTAGTCTGCCTTTACACTTTACTCTAATTTCATTAAGTTTTGCGTTTATTGTTATTTTTCTTATGTGTTTAACGACATTGTCGACAGATTGTACTTAAAATCGTACACAAAATATTTTAGTTTGTTTATAATGATATTATAAACTTTTTTTTAGTTTATTTTGTGATTGTTAATTCTCTTTTCACCCGTATACAATATTGACTTGTTGTACGGGCTTTAGAAAACTCATTTTTGAATAAATATTAAGCTTGTATTTCATCGAAGGAGACACTACAAAATGTTGAATAAGACTGCTGGGCTCACTGTGATTTCAGTTCTATTTATACTGCATCGCGAATACAAATAACAGGGTATCGGACACTGTGCAGAACAATTTTTATATGCTTATTACTATACTAATTATTGTAATTCTGAGATATTTTGTAAAGTACCTGCTAAATTAATAATAATTGTGTATACAGTTGAAATCGTTTTATGAAAACTCATATACATACATACATATGTACGCATGAAACATGTTTGAAAATAATGGATATTTCGCAGTCAGGCAAGTTTGATCTGTTCTATTTATACCAGATTTCTGTTTGATAAAATGGCAAAACCATTCAAGTATTAAACAAACATACATAGTTATGAGCAAACGGAAGGAAGAAAAACTTGAACATATGTTCACATGCTACACTGTACGCACCATACATATGTTACATCGTTATAGATTTGTTGGCTGGGGTGTCTTTTACCATAATACCCTTGCAAATGGTGACATGATTTTGTCGTGTAATATGTTACAGGAAATAAATTAGACGGTCCTTGACATACAAGGTTATACAAGATAATTTTGTTCCTACAATATTTTCCAATTACTAACAAAACAAAAATGCAGAAACATTTAATATTCCCTAATTTGGGAAAGAAAAACCCTCGTTCTTTCTGCCACAACGTACCTTAAGACTGACACATTCCTTTTGAAGGATTTACTATATATATATACCTTATATTTATTAAAAACGGTTAAAAATGGTATTTTCATTTGGAGCTGACATTTGTAACTGTCAGAAGAATCCATGTCAGACTACTTAAAGTATATACTTGGATACTTGTCTGCGATTATCAACTTATTCTTTTTAATTGAAGGCAAACGTATTGTTGATCGTTCAAAAGCCCAAATACGAGTACGAATGCGAATTTGCCGATTTGTAAGAGCAATAACACAATAAAGAAAAAAAAATAAAATGCGTTGAAAATAAATTCGCTTATGTAGTTTATTTACTTATATACTCAATTATATATCTTATATATTCACAAAGCCTCTTACTCTAATATGGAAGAGTTGCTTCAAGCTGGTTCCTGAATTGCTTAATTTTTTTATAGTTGTCTACTCAAAAATAGTTGGACTTCTTTTTTTGATAAATTATATGGGTAGTGAAGACTTGTGGGAACAAATATTTTTCCAATAACTTTCCTGAAAGTAAAACAACAAAGATAAATAAATAAATATTGTTTATAATGTTATCAAATGTTAGAAAATATTTTATATTGGTTAACTAAAACTTAAACTTTTTTTAGATATTATTGTAGATAATAATAATATTGACCAACCCTATAAATTTAAATCCGATCGGACAATAAACACAGAAGTTATAGGCACGAGAAGTTTCGCTCACAGCAGTAGAGGCCCGACGCCGACTGCGCACGCCGACTGCGCACGCACAGTCGTCGTGTAGTCAGTGTGCAGTCGGCATGTGCCATTAGCGTCAATGCATGTGAATTTGTCCTCGAAAATATGCGATGCGTTGTTATTCGCCGAATAAAAGTAAATAATATTAAGAATTAGTTTTTAACAGCGAAAGGTAAATGGTATCTTACTGTCGAGTGCACTCGACTGTAGCTTTCTTCACTTGTTTTATAATGTCTGATTTAATTGAACAGAGAAGTGCCATCATATTTTGTTTGCGGAGTCAAATTTCGGCTGCGGAAACGTTGAGGAAGTTTGGGGATGGCCTTTGGTGATTCTACCATCTCCCAGAAAAATGTTTATAAGAGTTACAAAGACTTCAAAGAGGGAACGTGTTGATGACTTGGAGCGCTCCGGACCATCATATTTTGTTTGCGGAGTCAAATTTCGGCTGCGGAAACGTTGAGGAAGTTTGGGGATGGCCTTTGGTGATTCTACCATCTCCCAGAAAAATGTTTATAAGAGTTACAAAGACTTCAAAGAGGGAACGTGTTGATGACTTGGAGCGCTCCGGACGACCATCGACGTCAACAGATGACCAACACATCAATGAAGTGAAGGAATTACTGCTCAAAAATCGTCGGTTGACTATTAGAGACCTCACTGATATGATCGGAATATCAGAAGGATCTGTGAAAACCATATTGAAAGACCGTTTGGGCCTACGAAAAGTCAAATCTCGATTGGTACCGAAAACGTCGCACACTGCACTCGCTCTTCGTGACCATTTCGCCAAGAATTCGATGCATATCGTTCCGCAACCACCGTATTCTCCTGATTTGGCTCCGTGTGACTTCTGGCTATTCCCAAAACTCAAGAGACCACTCCGGTGAACGCGTTTCGAGTTTATTTAAGAGATAAAAGAAAAATCGACGATGGCGCTCATGGCTATACCGGAAAGGGACTATTTGGCCTGTTTCGAGGATTTGAAAAAACGTTGGCATAAGTGTATTTTATCGGGAGGGGATTACTTTGAAGGGGGTGAAATTGATTTAGGAGAATAAATAAAGAATTTTGACTTTACAAAAATATTCACCTTACTTTTTGCCCACATTAGTATATTAGTCATAAAATAATTAACCATTAATATGTTTTTCGTATACAGAGGTCATTTTAATTAAATGGGCTTAATACGTATGCTATCTGTTTTTGCGTTTTTTAATTATATTCCCTTCACAAAAAGCGGTCTTGCGTTTAATAGGGAAACTATTGTAATTCGAATTAAGACACAATACTTGAATCTATACAAGTGGATTTAAAATTCCAAAACTAACTGAAGCTTTATCGATTTCATCGAAATTTCTTTTCATTTTGCTTCTCCACTCATTCTTATTGATAAAATCCTTTTTTAATTGCAATGGTCCAATAACATTGGGTTGATTAGTGCCGCCAGCTGTTGAACTTAGAGGATTATAACTCAGTCGTTTGCACAGGAAACATTGTTGGGTACTAGTAACAGAGTCCATCCTAAAAAATAAATAAAAAAAAGTCCAGTAAAATTATAAGCGAAGACAGACAAGATTATAAATGAACTATATTCAGATAAAAAAGAAAATACGCAACATATTGAACTTCTGAGTTACATAAGTTGTAGATTAGAGATATTGAAAGTAAGCTGAAGTGTGTTTTGTTCATATCGTAAAATATGAATTGAAATCCAAGTCGTATGGCAAATATATGGGTATTGCTATTTCGGCTAATGCTGATTTCAAATATGCTTATGTTCCCTTCATATGACTTAAATAGAACCCATTGATCGATTGATCAATAATTTTTTTATGGTTTACAAAATCCGTGGCACAATTAGAACATATGTCAAATATTATGTCAAATTAAAAATTTAATAACCGGTTCAACGTAAGCTATAGTTGTCATCGGAGTGATTGGGTTAAGATAAAGCAGCTTCAATAGGAATATATATATGTAGTAAATATTGGATCCATATATGAAAAGTTTAAGAACCTGTTAAGCATTACTTTCATATATAGTTCGCGGAAGATTAATCAATAATTATAATAATATAACAATAAATTGTTGTGTTGCAGTTCTTGTTTACCTTACCTTACTTTGAATTGTACACCTTTTTCCCAGAAAACTTTAAAAAGATTTGCAGATGAGTAGGAAGAAGTGTTAATATGTTTGCAAAATTGATATTTTTCTATTGATTACTAAAAATACGCAGCCCATGCCGAAATACTCGATCATTTAAAATAAAAAAGTTTGTTTGAGTTAGCTGCAATTAGAAACCTTATATATTTAACAAATAGATAAATAAATTGTATTTACACATGTGAATATATATTACATCAATCTTGATATTGTTTAATGATGCTTAGCTATTTCGAAACAATAAATTTATCAACACACAGTAAAAATACACTATTCATATAGTGCTCATTGAGTTTTATTTGTCAAAGATTTGCATTCACGTCGAGGATCGTTACTTTTATTTCGCTTAATAAGATGGCCTCCACCAATACTGTCCAAGTTACGCTTTAAAATATTTTGCAGAATATTCGATTGAATCTGATACGTATACTTTTCGTCAGTTGATGATAGCAATTTTCTATTCCAAAATGAGCATAAAAATGTAGAAAATATTTCGTTCAATGGGTGCACGGCTTTAAATGGGTTGTAGAGGGTATTACAGAAAAGTACAGCTGACGAATCTGACCAAAATGTAAAGAAAAACGCAAAGAATAATTAACAAATACATATAAATTAATGAATTTGGAAAAACACATACAAATATTTTAATGGTTTCGTTAAAATATCATACTTAAAATAGTATTAATAATTCTAAACTGTTCTTATTCAATACACACGTATAAAAATTGTGTGGCTATTGTCAAATTAAACAATGTTTAAAAAAACATAAATATATATAATTAACAATAATAACTGGTCAAACAAGCTATAGTCGAGAGAATACCATAGTGCCCGTTAAATCTTAAAAAAAATAGTTTAATTCGGAAAATTAACACCATGGCATCGCATATTTTCTCAGTCAAACACACTGCACACTGACTGTATGTTTGCAGTCGCCGCAAGCATTGACGCCAGCCCCCTGGCTCGCCGATGCAATTTTATTTTTTGCGTAATGCTACAAGTTCCTTCAACATTTGATATATAGTAAACTTCTTATGTGTTTATAAACGAACTCTGTTACCAAGTGTGGTGTCTTTAGCTCTTTTAATAGTTCAAACAGACTAGTGATGCTGATCCAGAATACATATACTTTATATTGCCTGCCAGTTACATAATTTTTCACAAAGTTAATATACCATTTTTCACCTATTTTCAATGTATAAATGGTATAATAATAATAATAGTTCTGAAATTCAGATTTTTTGTATGTTCCAAGAAATGATTATATATTTTATTTAAAAGAAAATAATATCTTTAACCTAATTCAATTATTACCTATGACTTTTTTTATTGGTATATGTATTAAAATTCGGAATCAGACTGACAACAATCGCTAAGCACAACAATCCCATCCTATCAATCGTTTCCATTATGCGTTTATCTGCATAAGCAGGTGACGCTCTACTCCTTTAGCTATCATCTGATGCTTCCTTAGCTCGCTTGGCTTCCTTATCGTCCTAGTCTGCCTTTACACTTTACTCTAATTTCATTAAGTTTTGCGTTTATTGTTATTTTTCTTATGTGTTTAACGACATTGTCGACAGATTGTACTTAAAATCGTACACAAAATATTTTAGTTTGTTTATAATGATATTATAAACTTTTTTTTAGTTTATTTTGTGATTGTTAATTCTCTTTTCACCCGTATACAATATTGACTTGTTGTACGGGCTTTAGAAAACTCATTTTTGAATAAATATTAAGCTTGTATTTCATCGAAGGAGACACTACAAAATGTTGAATAAGACTGCTGGGCTCACTGTGATTTCAGTTCTATTTATACTGCATCGCGAATACAAATAACAGGGTATCGGACACTGTGCAGAACAATTTTATATGCTTATTACTATACTAATTATTGTAATTCTGAGATATTTTGTAAAGTACCTGCTAAATTAATAATAATTGTGTATACAGTTGAAATCGTTTTATGAAAACTCATATACATACATACATATGTACGCATGAAACATGTTTGAAAATAATGGATATTTCGCAGTCAGGCAAGTTTGATCTGTTCTATTTATACCAGATTTCTGTTTGATAAAATGGCAAAACCATTCAAGTATTAAACAAACATACATAGTTATGAGCAAACGGAAGGAAGAAAAACTTGAACATATGTTCACATGCTACACTGTACGCACCATACATATGTTACATCGTTATAGATTTGTTGGCTGGGGTGTCTTTTACCATAATACCCTTGCAAATGGTGACATGATTTTGTCGTGTAATATGTTACAGGAAATAAATTAGACGGTCCTTGACATACAAGGTTATACAAGATAATTTTGTTCCTACAATATTTTCCAATTACTAACAAAACAAAAATGCAGAAACATTTAATATTCCCTAATTTGGGAAAGAAAAACCCTCGTTCTTTCTGCCACAACGTACCTTAAGACTGACACATTCCTTTTGAAGGATTTACTATATATATATACCTTATATTTATTAAAAACGGTTAAAAATGGTATTTTCATTTGGAGCTGACATTTGTAACTGTCAGAAGAATCCATGTCAGACTACTTAAAGTATATACTTGGATACTTGTCTGCGATTATCAACTTATTCTTTTTAATTGAAGGCAAACGTATTGTTGATAGTTCAAAAGCCCAAATACGAGTACGAATGCGAATTTGCCGATTTGTAAGAGCAATAACACAATAAAGAAAAAAAAATAAAATGCGTTGAAAATAAATTCGCTTATGTAGTTTATTTACTTATATACTCAATTATATATCTTATATATTCACAAAGCCTCTTACTCTAATATGGAAGAGTTGCTTCAAGCTGGTTCCTGAATTGCTTAATTTTTTTATAGTTGTCTACTCAAAAATAGTTGGACTTCTTTTTTTGATAAATTATATGGGTAGTGAAGACTTGTGGGAACAAATATTTTTCCAATAACTTTCCTGAAAGTAAAACAACAAAGATAAATAAATAAATATTGTTTATAATGTTATCAAATGTTAGAAAATATTTTATATTGGTTAACTAAAACTTAAAGACGATAAACTAGTTAATAACGTAAAAATTCAGTGTCAGAATCGTATATTGTAAAATATCAAGAGTATGTAAGTGACTCCAAAGTCGTGGAATATTTTATATTGGCCTGGTGGATATTTTATTTATAAGCAAATATATCTAACAGGCGAACGATTACATAATGACATATGTCCATAAAACGTATTCTTGATCAGTATCAATCGCCGGGCTCGATTCAAGGGTATACTAATAATGTACTTACTTGTTAAAATTTTCCTCATATCCCACAGTATAGTCATTCGGAATGTTTGCTGCAGCTGTGATCGACACACATTCTCTTGGAGGGTCCTTTACGGCATAAAAGGGATAATCAAATGTATTAATGTAAATTTGAACACACAGGCCATGACTCCCGAGGTGAATTTGACTGGCTACTGAAGGCTGACTGAGTCCGCAGCCACCTAACATGATATTTCTGTGGCAAGAGTGGACCAAAGTTCCTTTGTCCAGGCTTGTATGAAAACATTGTACATTTTTTCCTGCTTTCGAGTGATCCAGCACAATCGGATCGAATCCAGGTCCAGCCATATCACAAGCTGGAATGAGAAATCATTAGCTTTACATAAGATTTAAATGCGTAATATGGTTGTAGTTACTGTCAATATTTTGTAGCTTCAAATGTGATGGTAAGGAGCGACCTACTGCTGACGCCAGTTGGCCACCAAAACTAAAGCCAAACAAATATCCTTGACTCGGATCGAAGCCGTACTTAATAAGTGAAATTACAATAGAAGCAATTGTATCGGTAAGGTGTTCAAAATGTGCATGTAATCTAAATAAAATTATACATGTAATAATTCCTCCTGTTTATGTTCAACTTATTTTTTACTTACCGCATATAAGATGAGCTTGCCACTTTACTATAATCGATACAAATTATACAGCCCTTGCGATAATAGCTCAGACCTTAAAGAAAAAGTATAAATCTCTTAATAAATATGAACGAAGCTACAGTTAACCGATCTCAAGTATTTTACACCCTTCACCAAGGCAAATGTTGCTGCGACGCTGCGGAAGACTGGGTCCGTAGTGTCACTTCATGTTTTGCTTATGGGTATTTTTATCCGAGTCAATTTGGTCATGTCCGTTTGTCTGGTATCTTACTGTCGAGTGCACTCGACTGTAGCTTTCTTCACTTGTTATACCATTTACCCATTGAAAATGGGTAAAAAATGGTATATTAACTTTGTGCAAATGTATGTAACAGGCAGAAGGAGGCGTGGTAGACCATACAAAGTATATATATTCTTGATCAGCATCAATAGCCGAGTCGATTTGGTCATGTCCGTCTGTCTGTCCGTCTGTCCGTCTGTATGAACACACAGATCTCGGCTATAAGAGCTAGAGGCACCAGACTTGGTGAGAGTGTCCGTGTATTCAATACACATAAGAAGTTTGATTCAACGCTCTTTTTTTTAATTATAAGGACACTAGAAAAGCTAGGATCACCAAATTTGGTATAAAGGTCCCTGGTAGTGATGCCACGCCTACCGCCCCCCATAAATCGATTTTATCGAATTATAACAAGAATATTTTTGTTGACATTCTCGTATCTTATCACAGTACAGATCCACCCTATAAATTACAATCCGATCGGACAATAAACAGAGGGCCGGCGTCAATAAAAGTTTTATTTTCCAATCACCTTGTGTGTGGCCTTGCTTTAGCTCGCAAGTTTCGGAAATCGTGAGTTCGAGCCTTGCGTGGGCCAATCGTTCTTGTTTTTTAATATAAATCAACTTGTTTTTACATTATTTTTGCACTTTTACTAAAATAAACAAATGAAGACACCTAAAGTCGAGTGCACTCGAGAGTAAGATGCCAATTACCTTTCGCTGTTAAAAAATAATTCTTAATATTAATTACTTTTATTCGGCGTATAACAACGCATCGCATATTTTCGAAGACAAATACACATGCATTGACGCTAATGGCACATGCCGACTGCACACTGACTACGCGACGACTGTGCGTTCGCAGTCGGCGTCGGCGTCGGGCCTCTACTGCTGTGAGCGAAACTTCTCGTGCCTATATATTTTGTGTTTATTTTCCGATCCGATTTAAATTTATCTACTACTAGCAAGCCCGGCGAACTCCGTTTCGCCACCAGATGGCTATATTTCTCCCAGTCGTTCTCCCAGTCCCTCATCTAGTCCCTTTCCCAGTCCCTCTCCCAGTAGCTCTAACAGTCGCTCTCCCCAGTCCCTCTCCCAGTCCCTCTCCCAGTCCCTCTCCCAGTCCCTCTCCCAATTCTTTTCCCAGTCGCTCTCCCAATTCTTTTCCCAATCCTTCTCCCAGTTGCTCTCTCAGTCCCTCTCTCAGTCCCTCTCTCAGTCCCTCTCTCAGTCCCTCTCTCAGTCCCTCTCCCAGTCGCTTTGCCAACCGTCCTCCCAGTCCCTCTCCGAATTCTTTTCCCAGTCCCTCTCCGAATTCTTTTCCCAGTCGCACTCCCAGTCCCTCTCCCAATCCTTCTCCCAGTTGCTGTCTCAGTCGCTCTCCCAGTCGCTCTCAAAGTTCTTCTCCCAGCCCCTTTCCCAGTCCTTCTCCCAATCCTTCTCCCTCTCCCAGTCCCTCTCCCAACCGCCCTCCCAGTCCCTCTCCGAATTCTTTTCCCAGTCCCTCTCCGAATTCTTTTCCCAGTCGCACTCCCAGTCCCTCTCCCAATCCTTCTCCCAGTTGCTGTCTCAGTCGCTCTCCCAGTCGCTCTCAAAGTTCTTCTCCCAGTCCCTCTCCCAATCCTCCCAGTCGCTCTCCCAGTCGCTCTCCCAGTCCTTCTCCCAAAAGTATTCCCAATCCTTCTCCCAGTTGCTCTCCCAGTCGCTCTTTCAGTCCCTCTCCCAGTCGCTCTTTCAGTCCCTCTCCCAATCCCTCTCCCAATCCCTCTCCCAGCCCCTCTCCCAGTCCCTTTCCCAGCCCCTCTCTCGCAATCCTTCTCCTAGTCGCTCTCCCAGTCCCTCTCCCGTATATAACATTTTTGAAAAGAATTTTTTGATAATTTTTTTAAGAGATTTTATAATTAAATTTATTGCTTAATAATATTTTATTTATTTATTTTTATTTTCAAGGAACCTTTGACGAACACGTCAAAGTATAACACACCTAAACACATTATTTGTAATACATAAACAGTCTATTTTTGTTTACCAAGCAGAAAGGTACTTTTATTTATTTTAAAATAAATTAAAGTTCCTTGCTGCTCGGTGAACAAAATTAGACTAACTATTTATTATGTAAACTGTGTATAGGTGTGTTTTACTTTGACGTGTTCGTCAAAGGTTCCTTGAACTGACCGGGAAAATTTGTATGGGAAAAAGAGAATGGCTATTTTTAGGGTTTATCCAGAAATAATTATAATTTAAAACCATAAAAAAACCATCCTTGACAAAAGCAAACTCAGTTGATTTGGTAGCAGACAATTTTTTTTTTAATTTTGATATGACTTGAAGTCATAAAAAGTAGATTACAACATCGAAACTAATACAAAAGAAACGCGCAGGTTAGTGGCCGAGGCATTTTAAAATAAATAGAAGTACCTTGCTGCTAGGTGAGCAAAAGTAGACTATTTATGTATTTCAAATAATGTATATAGGTGTGTTTTACTTGGACGTGTTCGTCAAAGGTTCCTTGAAGTTGCCGGGAAAATTTGTATGGGAAAAAGAAAATGGTCATTTTCTTGCCGTCAAAACCATCCTTGAACTTCAACGAACAATTTAAAAAAAAATTTGGCCAAATTGGTTCAGGCGTTGTTGAGTTATGCGCTTACCAACACATTTTGCGATTCATTTTTATATAATAGATAATACCTCAAAAAAATGTCGGAAACTTTTCTACTTTTCCTATAATTTGATTTACCGATTTACAAAATCGATTTTTTGGGGGGGAAGGCGTGGCATCCAAAAGTTTAAATTCCGTATTCTCCTTAATGTTACCAGGCACCTTACTTCCAAATTTGGTGCTTCTAACTTTTCTATTGTTCTTTTAAACTATATAAATGAGTTTTCTGGAGGCGGTGGGCGTGGCATCCAAAAGTCTAAGATCCAAAATGTTGCATAATGTTGCAAGACACCTTCCTACCAAATTTGGTGCGTTTATCTCTTTTCGTTATTGAATTATTTGCAAAAAATCAAAATCAAAATCAAAATGGGCGTGGCACATCAAATTTGAAATAAACTGGATCTGCGTATTCAATACACGCACACTTCCACCAAGTCTGGGGACTCTAGCTGTGCGTTCATACGGACGGACAGACAGACGGACATGACCAAATCGACTCGACTATTGATGCTGATCAAGAATATATATACTTTGTATGGTCTGCCACGCCTCCTTCTGCCTGTTACATACATTTGCACAAAGTAATTATACCATTTTTTACCCATTTTCAATGGGTAAATGGTATAAATAGCGAACAACGTTAAGGAAACGAATGAGAATTAGACAATGCAAAAAAATAAGAATAGCCCATTGTTCTTAGCAATACAAAAAGAAACCAAAACTTTTAATCGAACCAGGGAGACAAAGTGATAGAGCTGACAGCTCTCACACCAAACCCCAGACTATAAACAAAATATCAGTTATAAATTTCGATCTAATATCTCAGTTGAGGCCAGAGCGTGCAAAAAAAGGATGTTATAGGCGCGAAAATTTTCCCATACAAGAGCAGCGACGGAGCAGAGGCTCAGCGTCAATGCGATGCGTTGTTGTTAATTTGCCGAATAAAAGTAATTAATATTAAGAATTATTTTTTAACAGCCAAAGGGAAATGGTATCTTTATGTCGAGTGCACTCGACTGTAGCTTTCTTCACTTGTTTAAGTATACGGCTTATCTACCATATTTATCAAGTGGTCTTGGGTTAAACTGTAAACTTTTAAATATTTTTGACTTACGATCAATAAGTGCAATCGCCCAATCGTCTGCACAACTCTGAATCCAACCATGAAGTATAATGGAAAATTTGTCTGATGGTCGACATCCTGATCTCGACAATGTATTTAATTGAAAGGAGATTGGTGTTTCCAGAGTTTTTGTTTTATTTCTGGGGGATAAAAAATAAAAAATAAGAAAATGTCGTTAAAATAATTTGTTTAATCAACAGTTCCCGTAATATCCCTCGTTTATTGGCCTTAATAAATGCGAAGATCTTTGTTTCCTTTTGCAATTGTATTTACAAAGAAACGGGGGTAGTACTATAGACAGGACAAAATATTTGTAACATTTTTGTCTTAGGCCCGTGTATACCATTTACCAAATGAAAATGGATAAAACAAATATTATTAGGGCAAATATATGGTATATAACAGGCACAAAAGGCATGGAAGGCCAATGAGAGTATAATTAATATGAAAATTCCAGCCTGAATTACACCCATTGTAAAGGCAAGAGTTATACTCACTTATAAAAGTTAACGATCACCGTTTTACGAACATCCGATTTTAATTCTCTCTTTAGGTATACTTTAGGAAATATGTTTATAATTAAGTTACAATACAATAGATAGACATGTTCATACCTATGGTGGCATTGCCTTTGTCGTATATAATGCCATTTGTATTCTGCTTAGTCTTAAATTTCGCGTTAGCGTTGAGGAACAGAACTGTAATGAGTATGACTGGAACATTTTTTTTAATGCAAATCATTACAACTAAATATCTTAGCTCAATGCTGCCTATAATTTAGAAGTCAAAATAGCAATATGCGGTATAAATAATAAAAAAATCTTTTCGAGAGTTTTTATGGTATAAAGTGAAAATGGGTAAAAATGGAGTATTAGCCTAATGCAAATGAATGTACAAGTGTAGTTGATAATTCGGCGTCTTCGCAAACCAAACATACAATATATGTATATGTATATACGAGGTGTGACACCTATATATTTCGCTGGCAACGAATTTCGGTTATCGACCATACAGACGTTCAAACGGACAGATAGACGGACATGACCAATTCGACTCGGCTTTTGATGCTCATCAAAAATATTTATACTTTGTACTTTTGTCTGCCATGCCTCTTTTTGCCTTTTACATACATTTTCATAAAGTTAATTTACCATTTTTACCCGTTTTCAATAAAAAGCCCAACAACAGGAAAGGAACAAGATCCCAATTGAAACCACTCGAAAATTGGTTTAATCTATGGAAACACATCTAAAAGACGTTATTAAACAAAAAGGAGGCCATACAAAATTTTAATTTTTTTGTTTAAGTATTCATTTGTTACGTTAAGTTCCTTGCGCGAAATAAACTGTGGTTTTAAAAATGTCTGTATTTTTGGCTAAGTGTAGTTATATCTAACTATTTAGAAGAAAAGAAAAATAATGAAGTTCCCACAAAATTAATAAATATCTACTAAAAAATGCATTAACATCTATTATATAAAAATGAATCACAAAATGTGTTGGTAAGTGCATCACTCAACAACGCCTGGACCAATTTGCCCAAATTTTTTTTTAAATTGTTCGTTGAAGTTCAAGGATGGTTTGCACGGCGAGAAAAATTAGAATTATTGCAGGGAAAACCATAAAAATGACCATTTTCTTTTTCCCATACAAATTTTCCCGGCAACTTCAAGGAACCTTTGACGAACACGTCCAAGTAAAACACACCTATATACATTATTTGAAATACATAAATAGTCTACTTTTGTTCACCGAGCAGCAAGGTAGTTTTATTTATTTTAAAATTTTAAAATCCCTCGGTCACTAACCTGTGCGTTTCTTTTGTATTAGTTTCGATGTTGTTATCTGCTTTTTATGACTTCAAGTCATATCAAAATTAAAAAAAAAATGCCTGCCACCAAATCAACTGAGTTTGCTTTTGTCATGGATGTTTTTTTTTATGGTTTTAAATTATAATTATTTCTGGATAAACCCTAAAAATAGCCATTCTCTTTTTCCCATACAAATTTTCCCGGTCACTTCAAGGAACCTTTGACGAACACGTCAAAGTAAAACACACCTATACACAGTTTACATAATAAATAGTTAGTCTAATTTTGTTCACCGAGCAGCAAGGAACTTTAATTTATTTTAAAATAAATAAAAGTACATTGCTGCTTGGTGAACAAAAGTAGACTGTTTATGTATTACAAATAATGTGTTTAGGTGTGTTATACTTTGACGTGTTCGTCAAAGGTTTCTTAAAAATAAAAATAAATAAATAAAATATTATTAAGCAATAAATTTGATTATAAAATCTCTTAAAAAATTATCAAAAAATTCTTTTCAAAAATGTTATATACGGGAGAGGGGCTGGGAGAGGAACTGGGAGAGGGACTGGGAAAGGGACTGGGAAAGGGACTGGGAAAGGGACTGGGAAAGGGACTGGGAAAGGGACTGGGAGAGGGACTGGGAGAGGGACTGGGAGAGGGACTGGGAGAGGGACTGGGAGAGGGACTGGGAGAGGGACTGGGAGAGGGACTGGGAGAAGGACTGGGAGAGGGACTGGGAGAGGGTCTGGGAGAGGGACTGGGAGAGGGACTGGGAGAGGGACTGGGAGAGGGACTGGGAGAGGGACTGGGAGAGGGATTGGGAGAGGGATTGGGAGAGGGGTTGGGAGAAGGATTGGGAGAAGGATTGGGAGAGGGATTGGGAGAGGGATTGGGAGAGGGATTGGGAGAGGGACTGAGAGAGGGACTGAGAGAGGGACTGGGAGAGGGACTGGGAGAGGGACTGGGAGAGCGACTGGGAGAGCGACTGGGAGAGCGACTGGGAGAGGGACTGGGAGAGCGACTGGGAGAGCGACTGGGAGAGCGACTGGGAGAGCGACTGGGAGAGCAACTGGGAGAGCGACTGGGAGAGCGACTGGTAGAACGACTGGGAAAAGAATTGGGAAAAGAATTGGGAAAAGAATTGGGAGAGGGACTGGGAGAGGGACTGGGGAGAGGGACTGGGGAGAGGGACTGGGGAGAGGGACTGGGGAGAGGGACTGGGGAGAGCGACTGTAAGAGCGACTGGGGGAGGGACTGGGAAAGGGACTGGGAGAAATATAGCCATCTGGTGGCGAAACGGAGTTCGCCGGGTTTGCTAGTTTTTTATAAATTCTTTGTAGCTTAAAAGTTATGCTAAATTGAAACTCAACCTCAACCTGTACGTCATTCTTTGTCTGGTTGTGAGAAGCGCAAAGGTTATAAGTGCTTTGTATGCTCGGCGATTTTTGCTGTCGAAGAATATGGATCATTTTGCATCAGTTGCAACAAATATTGTAAACAAAATAAAATTAAGTGTTGTGAAACTCTGGAAATGTTGACAGTTTTTATACCATTTACCCATTGAAAATGAGTAAAAAATGGTATATTAACTTTGTGCAAATGTATGTAAAAGGCAGAAAGAGGCGTGGCAGACCATACAAAGTATATATTCTTGATCAGCATCAATAGCCGATTCGATTTGGTCATGTCCGTCTGTATGAAAGCACAGATCTCAGCTATTAAAAGAGCAAGAGTCACCAGATGTGTGAGAGTGTGCTTGTATTGAATACGCAGATCGAGTTTATTTCAAACTTGATGTACCACGCCCACCGCCTCCGCAAATCGATAAATTCGTTTTTCGATTTTTTGCAAATAATTCAATAACGAAAATAGATAAACGCACCAAATTTGGTAGGAAAGTGTCTTGCAACATTATGCAACATTCTGGAACTTAGACTTTTATGTGCCACGCCCACCGCCTCCAGAAAACACATTTTTATAGTTTAAAAAAACACTAGAAAAGCTAGAAGCACCAAATTTGGAAGTAAGGTGCCTGGTAACATTACGGAGAATGCGGAATTTAAACTTTTGGATGCCACGCCTACCGCCCCCAAAAATCGATTTTGTAAATCGGTAAATCAAATTATAGGAAAAGTAGAAAAGTTTCCGAAATTGTTTTTAGGTATTATTGTAGATAATAATAATATTGACCAACCCTATAAATTTAAATCCGATCGGACAATAAACACAGAAGTTATAGGCACGAGACGTTTCGCTCACAGCAGTAGAGGCCCGACGCCGACGCCGACTGCGCACGCACAGTCGTCGCGTAGTCAGTGTGCAGTCGGCATGTGCCATTAGCGTCAATGCATGTGTATTTGTGCGATGCGTTGTTATTCGCCGACTAAAAGTAATTAATATTAAGAATTTTTTTTAACAGCGAAAGATAAATGGTATCTTACTGTCGAGTGCACTCGACTATAGCTTTCTTCACTTGTTATACCATTTACCCATTGAAAATGGGTAAAAAATGGTATATTAACTTTGTGCAAATGTATGTAACAGGCAGAAGGAGGCGTGGCAGACCATACAAAGTATATATATTCTTGATCAGCATCAATAGCCGAGTCGATTTGGTCATGTCCGTCTGTCTGTCCGTCTGTCCGTCTGTATGAACGCACAGATCTCAGCTATTAAAAGAGCTAGAGGCACCAGACTTGGTGGGAGTGTGCGTGTATTTAATACACACAAGAAGTTTATTTCAAACTTGGTGTGCCACGCCCACCGCCTCCGCAAATCGATAAATTCGTTTTTCGATTTTTTGCAAATAATTCAATAACGAAAATAGATAAACGCACCAAATTTGGTAGGAAAGTGTCTTGCAACATTATGCAACATTCTGGAACTTAGACTTTTATGTGCCACGCCCACCGCCTCCAGAAAACACATTTTTATAGTTTAAAAAAACACTAGAAAAGCTAGAAGCACCAAATTTGGAAGTAAGGTGCCTGGTAACATTACGGAGAATGCGGAATTTAAACTTTTGGATGCCACGCCTACGGCCCCCAAAAATCGATTTTGTAAATCGGTAAATCAAATTATAGGAAAAGTAGAAAAGTTTCCGAAATTGTTTTTAGGTATTATTGTAGATAATAATAATATTGACCAACCCTATAAATTTAAATCCGATCGGACAATAAACACAGAAGTTATAGGCACGAGACGTTTCGCTCACAGCAGTGGAGGCCCGACGCCGACGCCGACTGCGCACGCACAGTCGTCGCGTAGTCAGTGTGCAGTCGGCATGTGCCATTAGCGTCAATGCATGTGTATTTGTGCGATGCGTTGTTATTCGCCGACTAAAAGTAATTAATATTAAGAATTTTTTTTAACAGCGAAAGATAAATGGTATCTTACTGTCGAGTGCACTCGACTATAGCTTTCTTCACTTGTTATACCATTTACCCATTGAAAATGGGTAAAAAATGGTATATTAACTTTGTGCAAATGTATGTAACAGGCAGAAGGAGGCGTGGCAGACCATACAAAGTATATATATTCTTGATCAGCATCAATAGCCGAGTCGATTTGGTCATGTCCGTCTGTCTGTCCGTCTGTCCGTCTGTATGAACACACAGATCTCAGCTATTAAAAGAGCTAGAGGCACCAGACTTGGTGGGAGTGTGCGTGTATTTAATACACACAAGAAGTTTATTTCAAACTTGGTGTGCCACGCCCACCGCCTCCGCAAATCGATAAATGCGTATTTCGATTTTTTCCAAATAATTCAATAACGAAAAGAGATAAACGCACCAAATTTGGTAGGAGGGTGTCTTGCAACATTATGCAGAAGTTGGATTTTAGAATTTTGGATGCCACGCCCACCGCCTCTAAAAAACACATTTTTATAGTTTTAAAGAGAACTAGAAAAGCTAGAAGCGCCAAATTTGAAAGTAAGGTCTGGTAACATTACGGAGAATGTTTGATTTTCAACTTTTGGATGCCACGCCCACCGCCCCCAAACTATTGCATTTTAAGAAAAGTAGGGAAATAACAAAACATTTTTTTTAAAACTCTTGTAGCTTACCATAGTACAGATCTACCCTATAAATTTCAATCCGATCGGACAATAAACAAAGTTATAGGAGTTTGAATCTCCCATATAAAGTTGTGGGCGCTTAGAATTCCAACTAGAATGTTGAACTGACGCAGCAGAAGGCCGGCATCAATAAAAGTCTCATTTGCCGATCGCTTCGCGTAACTGTGTGTGGTCTAGATGGTTGCATGCAAGATTCTCGTGCGTGTGTTCGCGGGTTCGAATCCAGCAACGGGCAATTTTTTTTTTTTTTTTGCCGATCGCACTGCGAAACTGTGTGTGGTCTTGATGGTTGGCTCGCAAGTGTCTGATGCGTGAGGTCGCGGGTTCGAATCCTGCGCTGGGCAATTTTTTTTTTTTTTAATAATTTTGCGCTATATGAAAAATATATTATGCAAAAAACAAAAGAAAAACCAAAAACTTTTTCTAAGCAATACAAAAAAAAGAAGACTGCGCTGGGATTCGAACCGGGGACATTTAGTTATAGAGCTGACAACTCTCACAACAAACCACTGAAGCACATGGTCTGTTTTGCATACAGCAGCAGAGACGGAGCAGAGGCTCGGACGTCAAAGTTCCAAAGTTCGTGAGAGTTCTTGGGTTCGAATCTGGCACGGGCCGATTTTTTTTTCTTAATGTAAATTGCTTTTTTTTTATTTTTATACCATTTATTTTTTTTTGTATTATTTCTTCGAATAGAGTAAATGGTATCTTACAGTCGCGCGCGCTCGACTGTAGCTTTCCTTACTTGTTTTTTATTTAGGTTTAATTTACAATCTATCTGTCTGATAAGTAAATTTTACAAAGGGGGTATTTACAGAAGATTTTACGTACATAGGGAAGAGGGTATTTACAAAAGGGTATTTACAGAAGGGTAGTCACCACTCACTGGACAGCATAAAGGGCAGGTCAAGAGGGTGGTGTCTTTTAAAACGTCTGACGTGGAGGCTGTAGAGATGCCAATATGGTGCCCATCATTTGCGTCATCTGGGCGAACTGTGTTTGCATTAATTGCATCATGGCTTGGATCTGAACCAATAGGGATTGCTCAGAGTCTTTAGGCCCATGCTTGAGATCACATTTAGTATGGTTGGACGTACACTGACTTCGTAGTATGTTGGCGAAGCTGACGTTGGCTTCTGAGAAAGAGTTTTGGAGTTTTGGTTGGAATTGGGGGTCTCAACTGATTGCTGGGAGCTAGCCGACTGGTTTTACCCTGGTCCCGTTGCTGCACTGCAGCTTTGTAAATTTTGCATCCCTTGTATGAAGCAGTGTAATTATCTCCACAATGCACACATGTTTGTGGAACTTCACGTGGTAAAGGCATATGGCAGTAGCCTTGCTTGTGACCAAATTCATTGAATTTCTTTGGAGGCTCGATTACTACTATTGCATTGAAAAAGCGTTTGATCTCGAAGATAGCTTTGTTGTTAGTAGCAGGCTCAAGGTCTCTGAAAAACATCAGTAGAGGGCTTTTAGTAGCTCGATTCTTGGCGTTGACTATGTGACGGACTGCGTGACCTGTCTTGCTCAAGGCGTTCCGGATGTGATCTAGGGGAGCGCTGTGGTGGAGGTTCCTAATGACAGCTCGGTAAGCTCTTTCCTGCTTGAGTTGGTAGGTATGGAACTCAACATTTCTCTCCGTCAATACCATAGTTTCACTAAACTTCTGTAGTTGGTCTTACTGATCGCCATGATTCTAACATCGCCTTCGCAACCTGCTTTGTATTTGTAGCCGTCACTATCAATAACTTCACAGACGGTTGTCTTCATGTCTTCAATATTTAGGACAGAGGTTATGAAGATAGGTGGTGGTTTCGGTGGGGGGCTCACAGTAGACTTGGGTGTCAGCTTGGATGTAGCTAACAGAGCAAAGCTGTTTGTGGTGTTTGCATTTTCCGTTGGACTTTTGGCCGATGTGAAGATGGTGAAGATGATGAAACTTCAGAAGTTGTGTTCTCCGTGTCGGAAACAGAGATTTTAGATGACGAGATGACGGTATTCCCTGGAGATTTTGGTTTTCTTCGTAGTGAGAAAGGTCTCCTTTTCTTTGCGTTTTATTGTGTGCTTAACTGCCTTCCAAAGCACGTAAGGAGCACATCGCCCTCTTCCGGCGCTCATCTCACCGAATTGTGATACGCTGGCAAGCTCTTGCTTTGAAGCCACTTAACTCCAAACAAGAATAAAAAAACACCACTGAACAGTTATTTCAGTTATTTGTGCAAACAACAAGCATCACGCTTCGATTTTTTTGCTGATAAGAAAAGCTCTGCGCTTGCGTAGACACGACTGCACTCAACGAGTATTTGAACAGGAATGATTCTTTCAAGATGGCAGGAAAAATACCAATGACGAGTTTCGTTTGGGAGCACGCCAAGCAGTGATGGAAACGATTAAGCAGTGAAAAAATGTGGCAAATCGTCCAACTATCAATAAAGTTGCTAACGATGTTGTATATCTCTGAGCATGTGTCATTTAATTTTCTCTAACGCTTTAAGCATCAGACGTGTGTAAGCGAATTTGTATCGGAATTACTAAAGTTTCACATAAATATACATATTTCCAACTAAGCCAAATTATCCAATACAAGTTTCTCTTTTTGTTCAATCATACCTACAAAAGCTGTAGGATATTGAAATCCAATTTTTTGAAATTGCAGTATGCTATTGAAAACGGTGCTTGTCGAAGGTACGGAAGCACTTTTTTTGAGAAATTGACAGCCACATTTTATAGTAAACCGATTTCGATGAAAATGAGCAGAATGTTAAATGCTTTTAAAAAAAAGATTTGGTTAGTTTAGTTAAAATATTATTAAAAACAAAGAAAAAAAATTGCCGATAGGGTGTATGGCGGCTATGAGACATACATATCTGTCTGATCTGCCCTTTTCCGACTTATTTACAGAGTTCATAGAAAAGTTTATTCCAGATCAAGATACCTTAAAAACTAAGAGACTAGTTTACGCAGCAAACGGAAATACGTACGAAAGGGTAGGCAGACGGACATGGGAGCGTACTCAGATAAGCAATTGTAGCGTATTGAAAATGGGTAAAACATTGTCAAAGTGTATGTATGTTTCATGGGAGTGATGGGCGTGGCGTCCAAAAGTCTTAGATCTAACTTTTTCATAATGTTGCAAGGAACCCTCCTACAAAATGTGATGCTTTTATCTCTTATTAATATTGGTATTGAACATTGATCGATTTGTGGAGGCAGTAGGTTGGGAACATAAAGTTTAAAAGAAGTCCAGAGTCTAGCTCTTTTAATAGCTGAGATCTGTGTGTTCATACAGACGGACAGAAGAACTCACGGACAGAAGTACTGACGGACAGGACTGACTTTTCCTATAATTCGATTTATCGATTTACAAAATCGATTGATGTGGGCGGTGGGCGTGGCATCCAAAATTTTAAAATCCGCATTCTGTGTAATTTTATCGGAGATCTTTTCTAGTGCTCGTATTATTGAAAAAACTCGTTTTACAGGGCGATGGGCGTGGCTTTCAAAAGTCTAAAATACAACTTCTGCATAATGTTGCAAGACACTCTCCTACTAAGTTTGATGCTTTTATCTTTTATTGTTATTGAATTATTTGCAAAAAATTGAAAGAAATATATGGTTAATAATAAAATATTAATTAATCGTCCGTCATGTACACTAAAAAATCCCAATACCAATTAAGGCAATAAGTACATTTTATAAATCAATAATGCATAATATTCAAGTAGCATTTCACAATAGAACTACCAAATTGGAATTTAAATTCTCCAAAATATTTTTAAATATCATTGGATCAACCAATAATGCATAATATTCAAGTATCGTTCCACATTAGAAGTCCCAAATTGGAATTTCAATTCTCCAAAATATATTTAAATTTCATGTAAGCCTTTTACATACAAACGTATAATTATATACAACTTTTCGAATTGAAAAATCAACATGCTCTTCGATCTACTGATTAGGGCAGTCGTTGGGGGACTGTTTCTTGTCTCCAGATGGTTTACTCTGACCTTCGTTTTCATCGTCATCGTAATCATCTTCTTCATTTTCGAACTCCTCTTCATCTTCGTCATCCTCATCATCGACAATGTCACCAGTATAATAAAGCACAGCTTTTGGAATAATTCTAGCACGCAAAAAATGTCCTATTTCGAAGTCAGTAGCTAAAATCTATAAATAAGCAAGAATTAATTACTTAATTAACCACCCAATATATTATTTTTAATGCTTACCTGCTGCGATTCATCATCAATTTCTTCCTTATCAGATGGTGTCTCCGGGGGATTGAAGAAATTGAAGAATGAATCTGTAGGAACTTGTTTTACAATAGTGCGTACGGCACCACGTTCCTTATGTTTCTGCTTCTTTCTAATAGTTTTCACGGTCAAGTTCATTTTCTTTTCCCAATTAATGGTGCAACCCTAAAGAATATCAACAATATTAATGGACTATTTTAATAACTTTTTTCGAGATCATGTTACCTTGCACTTGTAAATCTCCGGTCCTTCGAAGGCAAATGGATCCTCCGGGTCGACAGTTGATTTCAGGAAGTATTGTTTCGTAAGAACATTATTAGAGAAAAATTCATTTTTATCAAAATGGAACTCCAGAGTATACGAATGCTGAAAATGTAATCATAATAGAAGTGTTATATCCAATAAATACATTTACATAAACACTAATAAAAAAGAGTAGTGTCGGAAGTGTCTGTGTCTCCACAGGGAAAATTATTATTCTTAAAGTCAAACAAATTGACTTTAAACAAGTTCATAAGCCGTTCAACGAGTTAAAAGAAAACGTTACATTCTATTGTTTTCTAACTTTTTAGCACAGTTCAAGAATTGCACCTGTCCAAATCGACGCCTCATTCTGCCGCTGGCTGCATATCTTTCCGTAGAGTACAACAATCTGAGTCATAGTAGTAGCAAGAAACAATAAATTTTGCGTATTATGTTCGGAGATTCGTATCAAGTTTCTCTGCATGAGCGACAAAGCGCTAGACACTTCTGTAAGTTACTTCTAATGCAATTGCTTAAAAGGTGTCATATTGGCCGGCGCTCTTTACGATTTCAAGTAAAACAAGTAAATAAAGCTATTGAGGGAACTCGACAGTAAGATACCATTTATCTAACTTTGAAAGCTAATTTTCAACATTAAATATTCCGATTACCGAACTCACAATAACGCGTTCACTTTGTTCACGCATAGTTAAACGCGCATGCAGCAACGCTACGCGCTTTTGTCGACTGCACAGTAGCTTTATGTGTGCAGTCGGCAAAAGGATTGACACAGGCTTTCTACTGCGAAACTTCTAGCGCCTTTATCTTTTGCATTTATCAACTAGCCAGCTACTTATTTTCTATTTGACAATATTTGATTAAAGCTTAGCTATCAAAATTTGAAACTCCTCCTGGTATCATACATAGCAGAGCATGCCAGTGGTAGCTGTAACCACCACGGACATGGCCAAATGGAGTCAGTTATTGATGCTGATAAAAAATAAATATATATACCACACATCATTCTTTCTATTACATACATTTTCCGTATCGATACTCGCGCTAACTGATTTATTATTAGTAATTCAAATTTGAATACAATTTGACCGAAAACTTGAAAACATAAACTACAACCATAAATAAAGTAGACATAGCAAAAGACCGAGGTGTTCAAGTGCTAATTCGATTTTGGCAATTTACCAACTTAACAAACTCACCTCATTATCGTATTTGATCGCAATGTCCGTAAGCTTACGGATAGCGGGTTCATCATGGGTTTGCACCATTTCGGATAGCATAGCCGTATTCCTAAACACTGTCAGCCAAAATTCGGGGATGCCCTTCGCATCCTGAGGCATACTTTTAATCTTCTTCAGTGGCTCGACAAATTCGTCGCCCCCTTCGCCGTCAGCTGCCAAAGGCTGGGATTCCTTCCAATTCGGTTTCTCCTCTGCGGGATCTACGGTACCGATGACTATGTCTTTGCGCTTGTCAAACAGCGGCTGGTACTTCAATTGGTATTTCTTTTCCAATTTGTAAACCTCGTCGAAGAACTCAGCCTCCACTTTCAAAAAATCCAACTGTATATTCTTCAGTGCAATAATTCTGTTTTGAACTACTGCTGGCAACGTTTTAACCATTTCCTGCAAGAATTGCCGTCGTAGCACTGAATTCATATAGGCCGGCCTGTCGATATAGAACACAGATAAGCATACAACATATTCAGCAAGCTGGGCCGCATATTAGTTACATGGATTGACAGTCGGAATTGGACTTCTCGTCGTCAATCTCGTTGCACGACTCTGCATCAATATTTCCTTCTGGTGGGGCATCCATGCTTGAATGATTTGAAAATGCGAGGTTCTGAAACGTTCTCAATTCGTTAGCATAAGTATTTACACACACTTGCATAATGTATTTATTTCTTGTACTTCTATTGAAAGTTATGAACATGTGCGAGTGCGAAGAGATGAATGTCAAATCATTATGATAAAGTGCGCATTTTCAACGTGCTCACACTTCAACTACACCCGAAATTAAATTATATGCAATCTAGAATGTCGTTGAGAAACATTTGGACTGCAATTCTTCTAGTAAATAAATCAGTTACATTTCCGCATAATAAAGAAAGAATTGATTCCAGACAATTTGCAACTTAACTTAGTATGCATGGTGTGTGCACAAACACACACACATTTGTACATGCGTGTGCACCAACACTTGGGTGTTCGAATTCATGCAGATATGTACATATGTCTAAATACACTTTATATACGTTGTACATAAGTTAATGGGCAAAAAGCTAAATTTCTCATCTTGCTTGCAACTGAATTACGTATAAATTAAAATGTAATATATACTGCGTTGATTCTAGCTGATACATTAACTTGTATTAAAAGCTCGCATCAAAAATTAAATATCATCAACAGAAATTTCTTGACAAAGATTATGAATTAGACTTAATACTTATTATTATATTATAGAAATAATAAAATTTACAAACTACATTTTTAATTTTTTAAGGAAATCCGCAAATTATCTTAACATACCTCCAACCGAACAGTAAAACAGAAAGCACGCCGCAACGATGCCGATCGAAGGGTTGCTTCACACAGGGTGCCTAGCAGAGTCTCCAACGAAAACTTTAAAGCTGCATGCTGCAAACATAGGAATCCCTCACTGGTGTCCACAAAGTAGCGGCAAGAAGTTACCATTGGTAAAGATTGGTAATATTAATTGAAAAAGTAATAATATGCAAAAGTTGTCGATTTGCAAATAAACATAATTTTGGGAAAACTAAAAAATAATCGTCTCGATCAAAGCTTTGTATTCCCCCGATAATTTTTGTGCTATTTATATGAAATATTGTGTTGACTCAAAAACTGATTCTTAAGCATAACACAGGTGTTATGGAAATTATATCCAACAATTAAAACCAACATTCAAAATCTGAAATTGTAAATAATTCTTCCATTGGCAATTAAATATTATACTAGTCGGGCATTTGTTTGATTATTTTATTATTTTTATTATTTGTTTGCGTAGAAATGTTTTTTTTTTTTTTATGCCTTCTACCTAAAATAATAAATATTAAATATCAATTCAGCCCTGACTAACATTTTGTACTGTATATCTGATCATTAATATTTCAATAAAGTCGAAATATTATAAATTAATTTTAGTAGGCATTGCATGTCACGACTGTCTGCATGAACGTTTGGATTTCGGAAACGTTAAAGGAAAGAGGATCATTTTAAAATAAAGATACGTGTATATAAGATAACCTACGCAAACTAAGGATATATTGATTCATGTAAAATGGCGCAACTTGTACCTTGTACTTAAAAAAATCAGTTATTTTTAGCATTTCTGGTTCTGTTCAGTATTCCAAACATATCAACTTTATTTCAAACTTAAGATGTCGCAAGCGTTTTCGATGTTTTGAATGTTAGTTGTCGCTCTCTGAAGCGGCTATTGAAAATTAATATTTAAAGTATGCTTAGTACACTCAATATATTACAAATTGAAGCAAGTTTTTTAACTGTAGAACCAAGAATAGCTGTGAGCTATGCCGGATTGTCTGATCGAGAGTAGTAGTATAAAGGAAAATAAAAAAAACAGCTACAGCATTTTTTACGTACTTGGACCATATTTAAAGTTTAGTTGAAGAACTGTTCCTAAGCCAATGCAAGCCCCCTAATTTCGCAGGAACCCAGTGTCTAGGAGGGCATTATGAGAAAAGATAGCTTTGCAAACTTCTGAACAGTATTAATATATCATGTCTGATAAAGAAGTGTTGCGATTGTATGGCACAAAAATGCTCATAAGAAATACATAAATTGAGAAACGCAGCGGCAAATCCTTAGCATAGGCACAGTAAAAAAATAAATATTTGCATTTATATCAGGGCACATAGGATATATGTATGTGGTAGTACGAATAAACATGAAGAAACTTGAAACAAGATATAACGGACAATGTCAAGAAGTTATTTTTAAAATATTGGAATTTGCTATTGACATGCTTAGCTTGCCTGTTATTTTTTAGTTAGTTAGTTAGTTTATTATAGTTAGTTTAGTTATATTTCATGGTACTGATTTTAACTGATTTTAATGAAATTTTGGACGGTATGTTAGGATAATTATAAAAATAAAATGTTGTTCGATTCTTCTAAATAGCAGGGACAATTTGCGTTGCAATATACTGGACGTGACGACGGACAAACGGGCGGGCATAGCTGTCTATGTGTTCATACATATGTACATACTATACATACAGGGAAATGGAATGGTTGGGCGTTTTAATCCATACGGAGTACTGACCTTAGCACCCAAAATTTAACTTGTCCTGTGGTTGCGGAAATATGTAAATATATACATACATACATATGTATGTATACTACACACAAAGACCAAAAAGGAAATTTTGGTTATTACAGACGTTTAAACGTTTAACATAATTAAAGTTATTTCATGTGTTCATTTTTAATGCTGCTTCTGATTAAATATACATACATACATATACATATTTATATTACCATGTTACTTCCTAATGAACACTATAATTGTATAGATGTACATATACATACATATGTATGCATACTGTGCGAGTATGCAGAAATCTTTCCGTCAAATTTTCCTTTTTTATAGCGTTTCATGAATCGTTTAAGAATACTAAATAATTAAAAATAGCAATTATCCTTTACCATAGATAACTCCAAAAAATAAAATGTGTGTGTAGGCAAATGTATGTACATATGTATGAATATATATACATACATATTCAGTCACAAATGTACGTACATATGTATGTATAAGTGTGCATAGTTACATTCATAAGTACTCATATCATACATCTAGATTTTAAATGCTCGGGATGAACTACTTAAGCTGATACATACATACATACGTACATATATGTATGTATACCTACATACATGTGCGCATGCATATAGAGGTCTACGCATACATACAAACCATACATTTTCAAATAGTAAATGAAAGTACATGTATGTATGTATGTATGAATAAACATGGCTGCGTTAACGTCCAAATATTCATATACATACACATACACTCACATATCCATATAATAAATGTAGAGTTTTTCTAAAATACAATCAGTACCATAGTTTCTTAATGCATTGGATTTCATTTCAGTTACGTTTTCATTAATACAACAGTATTTCCCCCAACTCACGACTCCAAATTATATACAGTAGAGAATTATTTTCTGTTACTCATGCGCCTCCAACATGATAGTTTAAGTTTATTCGTACAATTGAAGAGTTCGTAAAATATTAAGTAAATTAAAAAAAACAATATCGATACGATATTTGAAAACTCCAAATATTTGCGGTATTGTAAGCCTTTATCAAAGGCGATTATTGAAGTGAATTGTAATTTAATATACATATGTATAAACCTACATTTGTATGTACATTTGTAGCTACCAGACATATGTATGTACATGGCTCTCAACACATACCCATACATATATTGACATAAACTCTGTGTGCAAATAACATATAAATTTGCTCATGAGTAAAGTAACAAGTAATGCGTTGATACATTGCAATTGATTGAATACAAATGTACATACATAGATACATATGTACATACATATGTACATGTCTTATTTAATATTGTAACACGCGAATAGTAATGCTTGTTCATATGTTAATCCGAATGTTATCTTTATACAGTGTTAGCAAAATTGTATTAGGGCTCTCATACATATAATATGCTACATAACATACATACATATGTAAGCATGTCTTTAGGCTTATGCCCAAATGTGCATCACCAAGCAAAACAAAAAATACTGGGACTCACGTACATGTGCATACATACATGTGCATACGTACATTCATTGCATATGTATACGTATATTGCAAATATGCATACATACATACATGTGTATTTACTGTGAATCAAAACAACATTTTTATCATATACATATGTGTATACATATATATGTAATTTTACGGTTTGATTTGAGTTGTCCTTTCCACCCACTAGACAGAGCTCATTGACATGGTGTTATTGTTTCATTCACAAATATGTACATATTTTGTATCAGATTAAAAAGAGCAACTATGCATTAAAATATGCGCCTATCCATCTATCCTAGTCATTTGTGTGAGCTTGTGTAAACAATGGAAATATAGAAATAAAATTATACAATTTCTTAAAAAAAATAGAGTTTTGATTTGTAGATTTCCTAACGGAGTTTTCATGCTTTATTTTTAAACCTTAGTCTAATAATTTGTTATATAACTCCGTCGAATCATTTCGGCTTAGTTTATTTATATATATAATATTACTATTATATAATATTATTATATTGCTTCAGAATTGTATTGGGTCTTCACCTCACATTTTGTAGTATTATATATTTATGTACCATCAATATCCAGCTAAAGAACAGGTTCCCATCATATTATTTGATTTTTTCCATTATTATATTATTATACTACTCATATCGCTTTTTATTCACTTTTATTCATTTATTAACAACGCTTCAAAGCCCGACTTTTTTTGAAGCATCCTATTTTTATTTTTTACTCTTCCTATAATTCGAAAAAAAAATTATGTGATGGTGGGCGTGACATCGAAAAGTTGAACATTTTTATTTTGCATAACGTTAATAGTTCTTCCTACCAAATTTGATAAAGAAAAAGTTAAATACGCTGTTAATAATATTGAATATCTTATATAAATGTTATTATGTATGGTACATATTTTATCTTTGGATTTCTCTTTTTTTCAGCATGCTACATTGATTTTGAAAAGGCAAAAAGGCTGAAATGTCGTTTGAAATATACATTTTCACTTAGCTTACACAATATAAATCAAGATAGAAACGAAAGCTTCATAAGAAAAAAGGTGCAGTTTTCATAAAAAAAGCCCGAAACCGATTTTCCTAAATTGAGCCACAAAATAAATTATATATTGCCATTTCTGTATATATATAAATCTTCTCTGCGTGTGTTAGTATTGAACTCCTCCTGAACGGGTGGACCGATTTTGTTGAGAAAAAAATATTGGGTGACGTACTCGTAATACGTAATTGGTCCGTGACCATCGATTTAATCGAACAGTAGAAGAACACGTAGCAAGCAACATCTGTATGAAAACGAGAAATATGTTATATACTTGTTATGATGTAGCATCGCTTAATAAGTTTTTTCACAAAACTAAAAACTTCAAAAAACTATAGAGAACGTTATCTTTAAAGAACCAAAGTTTGTATACGCTTTCAGCATCTTTGCGATACATCGGTTCGATCTGGTTTGCTTCGAAATTATAGATAAATAAAATGAAAATCGAATGATCGTTCAAAATGCTATTGAGTTAACTTTCTGAGTATATTTACCCACAATGAAAACATGACGCACACATAGGGTCACATTGATTAAAAACTAAAGATAGATCAACTATCAAGCGAGCTCAAGACAACTTTTAGAATTAGAATACCCATTACATTCGAAAAATGTTTGTAAATTTTACTTTTATACTTTGTTATGGTATAATAACTAAAGGACCATAACTTAATATACTTTATTTTTATCATAGCAAATTTTATTATGTTATTTACATATACTTAGATATGTATATGCATTTGTTATTATAATCTAATGGGTTTAATGCTCGCAAATAACTGTCGACCGTTTCTCGTTATTTTATCTTTTCCTTGAATGAGCTTGCTACCGCTCAGAGCGAAACCGTTTTTTTCTATTCTGTTTTGTTTCGGTTGTTCCAAAACCATTTTGCCGTGTTCAGTAAAGCAAAAGGTCTTTTGTGTATGTATAGGCAAGCGTCTGTTTTGCAGACGAAATATATTAATTGCGATCGTGAATTGAGTGTGTGTAAGTAAATGTCAAGACCGTTTGCGTTGAGTTTTTTTTCTGAGTCTCATTGTACGAGCGCTTCTCGTTTCGCTCTTTACGCACTGCTGCCCGAAATACAAAGAACTCAACGAAAAGCACTCAACAGAAAACATAAATGAAGACAGCAAGAGTCTCTTGCTCAGAGCGAGAGTGTATGAACTTTTTTGGTTGTGCTCGCAACGAGAGCGCAAAAAGAAAAACGGTCAACCGTTATTTGCGAGCTCTGGTTTAAAAGATTCAAGTACCTGAAAGGTACAACTGTCTCTCTACATGCTTATAATCCAAATGTGTAGATTGTTATTCAACTTTAACTATATTATATTAATAAAAGTTTTTAAGAAATATTTCATTTAAATGAATATAGAGATCATTGTCAAATAAGTTGTCGGTATTTTCTTAAACCTATACTTATTGAAAAGACGATACACTAGTTTTTTATGTTGATATTTAAATTCCTCTATTTTACGTTTTAGGCCGGAAGGATGCCTGATAGATTTCAAGTTACAAAAACAGACGAAGAGGCTGTATTGGACTATATTCAAGATGAATCAGCCAGCGGCAAACTTTTAGGAGATGTTCAGGATGACTTACATGGTGTGTCTTGTTTTTATTTTTTTTTTTTTAATAAGCGCATATAAATCAAAATTAGAATATAAAACATGTATACAAAATTGCATAATACCTATAAATCAAAATTAGAATATAAAATATGTATACAAAATTACATAATGCATGATTCTAAGTGCATGGCTTTGTTATTAATATATATACTGCATATACTCATATATTTTCGAATAAGCTAAGTTAATACTAATATGCACAAACCAGTTCTAATAATTTATTAAAAACTAAGAACAAGTATAATTGTATAGTTGGGTTAATAGTGATAGCCGATATTCTATTAATATGTCGATAAGCATGGGTCCATGGGGTGACCTAACATTTAACATAAAGTTCACCTTGTTCTTGCCGTTATTATACCATTTACCCATTGAAAATGGTTAAAAAATGGTATCTTAACTTTGTGCAAATGTATGTAACAGACAGAAGGAGGCGTGGCAGACCATACAAAGTATATATATTCTTGATCAGCATCAATAGCCGAGTCGATTTGGTCATGTCCGTCTGTCTGTCCGTCTGTCCGTCTGTATGAACACACAGATCTCAGCTATTAAAAGAGCTAAAGGCACCAGACTTGGTGGGAGTGTGCGTGTATTCAATACACACAAGAAGTTTATTTCAAACTTGATGTGCCACGCCCACCGCCTCCGCAAATCGATAAATGCGTATTTCAATTTTTTCCAAATAATTCAATAACGAAAAGAGATAAACGCACCAAATTTGGTAGGGGGTTGTCTTGCAACATTATGCAGAAGTTGGATTTCCAACTTTTGGATGCCACGCCCACCGCCTCTAAAAAACACATTTTTATAGTTTAAAAGAACACTAGAAAAGCTAGAAGCACCAAATTTGGAAGTAAGGTGCCTGGTAACATTACGGAGAATGCGGAATTTCAACTTTTGGATGCCACGCCTACCGCCACCAAAAATCGATTTTGTAAATCGGTAAATCAAATTATAGGAAAAGTAGAAAAGTTTCCGAAATTTTGTTTAGGTATTATTGTAGATAATAATAATATTGACCAACCCTATAAATTTAAATCCGATCGGACAATAAACACAGAAGTTATAGGCACGAGACGTTTCGCTCACAGCAGTAGAGGCCCGACGCCGACGCCGACTGCGCACGCACAGTCGTCGTGTAGTCAGTGTACAGTCGGCATGTGCCATTAGCGTCAATGCATGTGTATTTGTCTTCGAAAATATGCGATGCGTTGTTATTCGCCGAATAAAAGTAATTAATATTAAGAATTAGTTTTTAACAGCGAAAGGTAAATGGTATCTTACTGTCGAGTGCACTCGACTGTAGCTTTCTTTACTTGTTATACCATTTACCCATTGAAAATGGGTAAAAAATGGTATATTAACTTTGTGCAAATGTATGTAACAGGCAGAAGGAGGCGTGACAGACCATACAAAGTATATATATTCTTGATCAGCATCAATAGCCGAGTCGATTTGGTCATGTCCGTCTGTCTGTCCGTCTGTCCGTCTGTATGAACACACAGATCTCAGCTATTAAAAGAGCTAGAGGCACCAGACTTGGTGGGAGTGTGCGTGTATTCAATACACACAAGAAGTTTATTTCAAACTTGATGTGCCACGCCCACCGCCTCCGCAAATCGATAAATGCGTATTTCGATTTTTTCCAAATAATTCAATAACGAAAAGAGATAAACGCACCAAATTTGGTAGGAGGGTGTCTTGCAACATTATGCAGAAGTTGGATTTTAGAATTTTGGATGCCACGCCCACCGCCTCTAAAAACCACATTTTTATAGTTTAAAAGAAAACTAGAAAAGCTAGAAGCGCCAAATTTGAAAGTAAGGTGCCCGGTAACATTACGGAGAATGTTTGATTTTCAACTTTTGGATGCCACGCCCACCGCCCCCAAACTATTGCATTTTAAGAAAAGTAGGGAAATAACAAAACATTTTTTTTAACACTCTTGTAGCTTACCATAGTACAGATCTACCCTATAAATTTCAATCCGATCGGACAATAAACAAAGAAGTTATAGGAGTTTGAATCTCCCATATAAAGTTGTGGGCGCTTAGAATTCCAACTAGAATGTTGAACTGACGCAGCAGAAGGCCGGCATCAATAAAAGTCTCATTTGCCGATCGCTCCGCGTAACTGTGTGTGGTCTAGATGGTTGCATGCAAGATTCTGGTGCGTGTGGTCGCGGGTTCGAATCCTGCGCTGGGCAATTTTTTTTTTTTTTAATAATTTTGCGCTATATGAAAAATATATTATGCAAAAAACAAAAGAAAAACCAAAAACTTTTTCTAAGCAATACAAAAAAAAGAAGACTGCGCTGGGATTCGAACCGGGGACATTTAGTTATAGAGCTGACAACTCTCACAACAAACCACTGAAGCACATGGTCTGTTCCTAGGCGCGAAAAGTTTTGCATACAGCAGCAGAGACGGAGCAGAGGCTCGGCTTCAATGCTTGCGCCGACTGCGCACGCACAATCGGCGTGCAGTCGGCATGTGCCATTAGCGTCAATGCATGTGTATTTAATTTCGGAAATATGCGATGCGTTGTTATTAATTCGAATAAAAGTAATTAATATTAAGAATTATTTTTAGCAGCCAAAGGTAAATTATAACTTACTGTCGAGTGCACTCGACTGTAGCTTTCTTCAATTTTTATTTTTTAATAACAAAGAAGTTATAGGAGTTCGAATTCCCCATACAAAGTTATGGGCGCTAGCGATTCCTTACCAAAACGTTAAATCAACGCAGTAGAGGGCCCGCGTCAACAAAAGTCTAATTTGCCGATCGCATGGCGTAAACTTGTGTGGTCTAGTGGTTAGAGGTCCGACTCTTAAGTTACAAAGTTCGTGAGAGTTCTTGGGTTCGAATCTGGCGCGGGCCGATTTTTTTTTCTTAATGTAAATTGCTTTTTTTTTATTTTTATACCATTTATTTTATTTTGTATTATTTCTTCGAATAGGGTAAATGGTATCTTAAAGTCGCGCGCGCTCGACTGTAGCTTTCCTTACTTGTTTTTTCGTTGTTAATGTTGATCAAGAATATTATTATTATGCATACATACATTCTGAGCCAAGATCTTTGACACTCGCAAAATAATATAAATTATAATCAGTAAAGTATTGTAAAGAAATAGAAATAATATATATTGATCACAATGAACAACAGAATCGATATTGCCATATCTTTCTGTCCGCCAGTTGCAGCGCAAATAACTAAGAGACTTATTTGCGCTTGATAAAATCTGTCACAAAAACTTAATTTTCAGTATTTGTTAATAAGGCGGAACAAGCGAGATCGGTACAATTTTTGGTATACCTGACATAAAACCTATAGATTGATTTTATTATTTTTTAGGATATAAAGCAAGCCCGGCTCTGTAAGCTCGTCATATCACAGTTTTCAAGAGTTGGATCATAAATACTTTAGCTTCCATAGGACCAATATAAAGCTTTTCTTTAGAATCCCATTAGTACAATGGATATTGTGTCCGAGATCAAAAAATATAACCTAAACATTAGCTAAGTTATAACTGGATAGTTATGTTTTTATATAGCTAGGGAAGGAACTTTCGAATAAAACTTGGAAAAACGGTTCGTTCTATCTTGTCTTTATATTAAAATAATTTTAACTAAGGCAAACCTAAATGCCTTTTTGTAAACCTAATTAAATAAACTTCAAATTTAATTTAGTAAGCATTTCGATATTTGTGTGTACAAGCAAATTTGTGCACTGTATGACCCAGATGTCCTACTGACACAATTACCCCACTTCCACACTAAAGCTCAGTTTAAAAAGCTCAGAGAGTATCCCTGGACTGTGTGCTTTTCTCCTCATCGTCAACAGATGCTGCGGTAGGTGAATCTGTATGTATATTTGGACGAATCCATGTGATGGCTTTTGGAGAAAACAAATACGGATACATATACAATGACTCGGCTCTCTCACGATGCCCTTCGAATGTAGGGTGAAATTGTATGTAGACGGAAGCTTTCGTTTTCATCTTAATTTGAATGTTCAGAGTCCTGGGCAACATAATTTTTATTCGGTACTAAACAGTTTTCTTAATTTATCTACCTAAAAATATGTAGATAAATAAAAAATAATCTAAGCGTTGTCCCCCGGTTTTAAAAATTAAAAAAATATACGTTATTTATATGAGATATCAAGTGCAAACTTATATAAATCTGAGGTTAACATAGGTTAACATTAAGTATAAAATATATTTTATGTTTAAAAGTGTGTCTATTAACATTGTCAGTGGATAATTAATATAATTATTATTATTTGTACAACTACTTTGGAATAAGTTGTACGATTTCGCAAGATTTCTGGAAAAATGCATATGACTTATAATCCGGACACGCAAAAAAATCTTGACCTAGATTTTTGTAGTTTGAACGTGTGTATGTGTTGAGTTCCGTTCTCTGACTTGTGCAGGTGAAACATAAGTGAAATCTTGGCAAAAGGATCCGTGCCTTACTCAGTAAAATCTTTTACCAATACAATAAATCTAAATATTCTGTTTAACGCTTAAATATCAGAAACAACTGTAAATAAACCTGCCAAAAAATATCGTTTAATGTGTAGCCAGACGGTGGACCTACTATGTACTTATTTGCTTTAAGTAGATTTCAAGGTCGTATACTTTGGCAAAAATTGTCGTTTTAGTTTTCACACTTTCCATAGTTTTGCTAGAAGTGCGAAATAAAGTTAACATAGTTGCAAGGAATTGCAGCAGCTAAGCTAAGCTGCAATATGATATAAGAAGGCATAATGTGTGTGCAGATTATATGCACTTCGTGTTACCATGAAAAAATATAATATTAGAGATTAGTAGTCCACTTACATACATAGTTATTGTAAAGCTATTTAGCGTTTTGAAGTAAAAAAAATTTTAAGTAATAAAAAGTTTATATTAGGCTCTAACATGCAAAGTAATAGTGAAAAAGAAGATGCTGATGAAGTGAATATAATGGCATCAGTAAATAATGGAAAAGCACTTGATACAAAAGGTATGTATAAATTGTTGTGCAAGAACATGTAAAGAAAACAAGAAAATGTAAGACATTATTATTATTACATTATTTTAACTTTGTGAAAATGTATGTAGCGGACAGAAGGCGTGGCAGGTCGTGCAAAGTATATACACTCTTGATCAGCATCAATGGCCGACGCGTTAGCCTTGTATATGCATGAACGCTCAGCTTACAGTTCTTACAAAAGCTAGAGTTACAAAATTTGACTTGATGATTCCTGGGCAGCATATTCGCCTACCGCGAATAGCAAATTGAATTTTCAAATGAATTGGAGCTAACGCAAATACAATAAGAGCTAGAAAAATCAAATTTAGAAGATCCCTGTTATCATAATATCCAGATTTTCAAGTATTGGATTTCAAGGCCACGGCCCTTCTTCACCTTCTTCAATTATTAAGAAAAGTAGAAAACTTGTTAAACATTTTTTTCGAAATTGTCGTAGTTTACCAAAAATGTTTGACCTATAATTTACAATTTAATTTAATTTACATCCTAAGGTTCATGTGTTAAAGCGAAAAATAAAACGTCCGAATTGTTATTAATTAATTAAACTGTGCTGTTTAGTATAAAGAATTAAATTTTAATGATATACCAAATTGGGTAAATAGTATCTTAGTGTCTCACTCACTCTTCTGTATTTTTCTTTACTTGTTTTTAAGTACAAATTTAATATTATTATTTCTTTGCCATTTTATTCATGTACATCCGATCCTGGGGTTGCATTGATTTTAAACTATTAATTAAAAAAATAATTTTTTTAGAGAATTTGTACTCAATTTGTATTTTAAATTAATAACAGTTAAGAAGTTCTACGTTTTTATGCAAGTAATACACTTTAATTTCCTGATTTTTTTAAATTTAATGAACGTTGACTTAAAAAAGTCTTAATATGCATAATGTAATTATTAAATCATTAAAACGTTTATGTTATTGATATGTTTAATTACGTATTGAGTCATGTTTTTTTTTTAACTATCTTGCATGCTATATATATAACACGGATTGGACTATTATAAGATAAGTTAACCAATCTCACCTTATCTTGTATTAATTCTCATTCGTTAAAAGAAATGTATTAAAAACAGTAAACGTATCATGCATTTTCCGTAGAAACGTTCGAACAAACGTAATAAAATAAATCTTGTGGGCGACGAGCGCCATATTTTTTCTTATATTCGTAAAAAAAATACATATATAAATATATATTTTACTTTATCTATTAGATGAATAGTAGTAGCTAAAAAAATACATATTATTATACCGTAATTTGATAAGCAGTACAACACAAAGTATTGGAAATAGCGTTTTTTTTTTAATATTACTGCAGATATTGTCTGCCAGCTAACAAAATACAAATTTGTTAATATTAAGTTTTGTTTAAGCTAAAATAATAATTTACCGGGCAGAGAATTGCTCTAATCATAACAGAAACCGTTAAGGTAAAATAAAGGTTTCTATACCTTAGCATATGTGTAAATCAACAGTCATTTTAATTTAAGCTTGGAATAAAAAAATAATCTTATAAAAATTGAAAAATAAAGGCAGAATATTTTAGGTACCTCCGATCATATTAGGTTATCTATTATGTTAGCATCAGCAGCTGAAACTATCAAGCCATGTCTGTATGTCCATCGTTTTTTTGTCATATCATATGCAACGCCAACTAGTTTTTCAGTTCAGAAATTTAATGAAATTAGAATATGCACACTCCTTCTACACTACGTAAGTCGAGCGGATATAGCTTACAAATAACCTATCAACTGGTTATTCATACTTTTCAAGATATCACAATCAAACTTCTTATTTTTTAAGATATCATAATCAAACTCGCCACATTTATTCTTACAATGCTCCCAATTTTTTGTCCGAACTTCATCATAACAGAAACACAAAAACATTTTCGTAGAATTCTTGATCAACTGGTCAATCAGCAAATTCTAATTTTCTAATATATTATATAATTGGCAGACTAAACAATGCGTTAAAACTCGATAACATCAATTTATATATGTATATAGCAATGGAATGAAGAATCGGTTGAAACATTTGCCTTTGTAACTCTAAAATGATCCTTTCAACTTTGCAATGCAATATCATTTAGAATCACATTAGAACTATGTTAATGGAGTTCATGAGTTCAGTTACATTGTTATTGAAAGATTGTATGCCTAGAAATTTGTTATTTAAATTTAATAAATTATTGCATGCATTGTATTAAATAGCTAAGCTTAAAGCCTAAAGTAACTGAGGCTGAATAAACAGATATACATGAGAACGTATTAAAAGTGTTTAAACGTTTTTTTAATTCTAATGAAACTTATTTTTTAATTTAACACCTAACGAAATATATTTGTTTCTAGATTCATGTGATACTCACAAGGAAGAGAACCAGAAATCTACCATCGATCCGAACTTATACCTCTATGATGATGATTTGGAGTCTAGGCCACATATTTCAACATTCATTTCATCAATTGCCAATTATGAAAATACGATACCAGCGGCCACTGATCCTGATGCAAAGCCTCCACCACCATCAGCTCGCATGGGTATGTTTATATTCTATCAATATTTTTCTTTTCAACTTTTTTTTTGTTAAAAATAACTAATCAAAATTAATTCTTTAAACTTCTAGGAACACTTATTGGAGTATTTTTGCCATGCATTCAAAATATATTTGGGGTCATATTGTTCATTCGATTAACATGGGTCGTTGGTACTGCCGGTGCTTTTTGTGGATTTTTAATTGTTCTAACCTGCTGCTGTGTGGTAAGATATCCTTGCTATGCACTTGTATTTCGCAAATCTAAAGAGATACAATTTTCATCCTAGACAATGCTTACTGCGATATCAATGTCGGCTATTGCAACTAATGGAGTTGTTCCTGCAGGAGGGAGTTATTTTATGATATCACGGTATATGAATAATCCATAATAAAAAAAATAAGATATTTTATCATGTTCTGGTGCTTACCCACCTGCGCGCTTAAAAAAAGTTTCAAATATTCTGAGAAAAAAGTTATTAAAGTTTGGCACAAACATTCCACCTGGCGAATACAAAAATGTTGGCCATATATCTTGATCTTTTAAATGTCAAACTTACCTTATGTAGTTTACACGCGTTAAAGTTATGAGGTGATTGAACAATATATAAATATATTATTCAATTAAAGGTTTTCCTTAAAATCGAGAGGTGCTGGCAAAGGCAACAATAGCCTTATTTTTTAAAACTATATCACCCCTTAATTTCACTGCTTTTTATGTAAGAGTGCTGTGTTTATAACATTAAAAAATACATTGAGTTATCTTATCCTATTTAGATCCCTGGGACCTGAGTTCGGTGGTGCTGTAGGTATGTTGTTTTATACAGGAACGACATTGGCAGCTGCCATGTACATTGTTGGTGCTGTTGAAATTGTCTTGGTAAGCATGAATAAGTTAAGCCCCTGTTTATATAATTTACCTATTAAAAATACAAAAAAAAATTTCTTAAGTTAATATTATTAACTATGTGAAATCTTTAAATTACCGCCTTTGCGTTGGCGTTGGCCATACAAAGTATATATTTTCTTGGCTCACATTAATAGGGGACTCGGTTTGGCAATGTCCGTCAGTCTGTCCCTTTGTATAAACACATATCTCACAGTTATTACAAAAGAAAGAAATACCAAATTTGGTATGATGGTAAGTGTGTAGCAAATGTAGGTCAAGTTTATTTTACTTGAAAAGAAGTTAACGCAGAAGTTAAGCATGCAAAAAATTGCTGCGTCGGAGCATCGTTTTGCCTGCGTTTGACTGGTATTAGCTCGTAAAATAGAAATATTTAATATTAAGAATTAATTTTGAACTATCAAAGTGGGTAAATGGTATCTTACTGTCGAGTTCATATATATTTAAATTTATATATGCAGACATATATGGCACCAGGCGCGTCCATATTTGGCGATTTCACAAAAGATGCAGAGGCTATGTATAACAACTTCAGAGTCTATGGAACGATCCTTCTGTTGTTTATGGGTAATTAATGCAATATAATACAATAATACTAACGTTCGATGAAAACTTAAATTCTTTTTTGCATAGGGCTTATCGTGTTTTTAGGTGTTAAATTTGTTAACAAGTTTGCTACTGTTGCATTAGCATGTGTAATATTTTCAATTATTGCTGTATACATTGGAATTTTCGACAATATTCATGGAAACGAAAAGCTATAGTAAGTATGATATTGTATTATATTGGTTGAAGATTTATGGTTAAGCTTAAAATGCATTGCAGTCTTTGTGTACTTGGAAAACGGGTATTAAAAGATATCCCAATTGAGAATTGTACAAAAGAGGATCCAATGCTTTTTGATTTGTATTGTCCGGACCGAAAATGCGACGAATACTTCCAAAGTAAATATAATTAATATTTGCGATAGCAAAATGTATAATCAACCGATTAAATATCCAGATAACAACGTGACCAAAGTAAAAGGCATAAAGGGGCTCGCAAGTGGAGTTTTCTATGATAATATCATGCCATCGTTTTTGGAAAAAGGGCAATTTATATCATATGGTCGTAAATCCATCGATATCGAGAACATCGGCAGTCAGTCCTACAACCAAATTATGGCGGATATAACGACATCCTTTACTTTGCTAATTGGAATATTTTTCCCGTCTGTTACAGGTATTATATAATAGTATAGTTGATTATTTTTATAATATTAAAATAATATAAAAATATGTTCTTTTTAAGGAATCATGGCTGGATCCAACCGATCGGGAGATCTTGCGGACGCCCAAAAGAGTATACCAATAGGAACAATATGTGCAATTTTGACTACAAGTACTGTATATTTATCAAGCGTGCTGCTTTTCGCTGGAACTGTTGATAATCTTTTACTAAGAGACAAGTATGATTTGTAAAGCGATGCAATGAATTATTTTTAAATTTTATAATTTCTAATTTAAATTAGATTTGGACAATCGATAGGAGGAAAATTAGTTGTGGCGAATATTGCGTGGCCCAACCAATGGGTAATATTAATTGGTTCATTCTTGTCTACGCTAGGAGCTGGGTTACAAAGCTTAACAGGGGCACCCCGCTTGCTACAAGCCATCGCTAAAGATGAAATCATTCCATTTTTGGCCCCATTCGCAAAGTCTTCTAAGCGAGGAGAGCCTGTTAGGGCATTGCTATTAACTCTTGTTATATGTCAATGTGGAATTTTGTTAGGTAAGATTTAATTTCCGTTAAATATGCAATGTTCGTATGCAAATAATTATTTTATTACTACTATTATCATATAACAGGTAACGTTGACCTTCTTGCCCCCTTATTATCAATGTTTTTCCTCATGTGTTACGGCTTTGTAAATTTGGCCTGCGCCGTACAAACATTGCTTAGAACGCCTAATTGGAGACCGCGTTTTAAATTTTACCACTGGAGTTTATCCCTCATTGGATTAACGCTGTGCATATCTGTTATGATAATGACGTCGTGGTACTTTGCTCTAATTGCTATAAGCATGGCGATAATTATATACAAATATATAGAATACCGAGGGTAAGTTAACACAAAAAACGGGTTGGGCATTTCTATTTCCATGTAATGGAATTATAGGCGGTACAAATGATTAAATTCGGCACAATTATATAGTGGCGTTTCTAGATTTCAGATAGAAAAAATAAAAGACGAAAACAATCTTTAAATTATATTTGTATTAAAAATCGAAAATTAGAACAAAATGAGTTAATTTCAATAATTGTAACATTTGCCAATTTTAACTTATGTGAATTTATATAATGAATTTATAAACATAAAGAATTGCTGACTACGAAATAGCGGACAGGCATAGCTATATATCAACTTGACTTTTGATGCTGATTAAAATTATTTATATTTTATATAGTCAGGGATATAAAAACTGTATAGCTTAAAAAAGGAAAGGTAACAAAACCGTTTTGCCTTCGCAGACCCGAGACGTTATTATCTTTGAAACGTCTAATCTTCAACGATTTTAGTAACTTTAAATAGTTTTTGTAATATTTAGGTGCATTTGATAGTAAAATTGTTTTTTCTTTTAATGTTGATTAGAATGTTGATTTCAAAAGCAAAATTTAATTAGTTTTGATCAAACAAAATAAAATAAAAAAACTTTTTCTGCAGTGCTGAAAAGGAATGGGGAGATGGAATTCGTGGAATGGCTCTAACTGCAGCCAGATACTCACTTCAACGCCTAGAAGAAGGTCCACCACATACTAAAAACTGGCGCCCACAAATTCTTGTGTTATCAAAACTCAATGACAACAATATTCCCAAGTACAGGAAAATCTTTTCCTTTGCTACTCAATTGAAAGCTGGAAAAGGTTTGACAATTTGTGTGTCTGTAATAAAGGGCGACCACACAAAAATTGCCAATAAAGCAGTTGATGCAAAAAATACACTGCGTAAATACATGACAGATGAGAAGGTTAAAGGATTCTGTGATGTATTAGTAGCTCAGGAAATCGGAGAAGGCTTAAGCTCAGTGTAAGACGTTTTTATTTGAACTGGCTGACAGCTTTTTTCATTAACGTATCACCTTAGAATTCAAACCATTGGTCTAGGTGGCATGAAACCAAATACCGTTATTATCGGATGGCCTTATAGTTGGAGGCAGGAAGGTAGATATAGCTGGAAGACTTTCATTCAAACAGTAAGAACTGTTTCTGCCTGTCACATGGCTCTAATCGTGCCAAAAGGAATTAACTTCTATCCAGAATCCAACCACAAAGTAAGTAAAACACAAAAAAAAAAAAAAAATAAAAAATGTATTTAATTTCCCTAGATCGGAGGTAACATTGATATTTGGTGGATAGTCCACGATGGTGGATTGCTTATGCTGTTGCCATTCTTGCTTAAACAACATAGGACATGGCGTAACTGCAAACTGCGCATTTTTACCGTTGCTCAAATTGAAGATAATTCGATTCAAATGAAAAAGGATTTAAAAACATTCCTTTATCATTTACGAATCGAAGCAGATGTTGAAGTCGTTGAAATGGTAAAGGCTGATAGTAATTTTTTTAACTACGTGAACTGAACATTAATTTATTCACTTAATTCTAGAATAATAGCGACATTTCTGCGTATACATATGAAAGGACTCTAATGATGGAACAGAGAAATCAAATGCTAAGAGCATTAGGTCTCAACAAGAGAGAAAACTCCAAAGTGGTAAGTATTATAGAATTTTTTTGAAATAAGCCAATATTGTAAATAAACAAATTTCCTTGCCCCTATCAATGAATTTTCCACAACTTTATTTAAAATGTTTGCTTTAATTTATAATTTGGTAGATTTAAAAAATATAATAATTGCTGCGATCAATAAAAAATTTACATTTTGTATATTTGATCAAAGGTTCAAACTATAATGGATTTTAAGGAAACTCCCAGTGATAATAAGTTATCTTTGGTAAATCATAAAAAATCGAAATTCGAATTTATATAACTATGTCGTAACATTAAGTGTACTTAGGTATTCAGTATTTGTTTATGTGTTCCAAATAAGTACGTACTTTATGTAAATTTGATCATAATCGGATTTATACCTTATTCAATTTTTATTATAAAAATTCTGAGCATGGTTCTACGACTTCGGCTGCAAAAACAAAGCAAACGCCAAACTATTAAAACGCAACCTTCAATTTCTCCATCTCAAACAAGTTAAGAAAGCTTCACTCGAGTGCACTCGACAGTAAGATTTCGTCCACTTTGGCAGTTAATTCTTTAGATTAATTACATACATACATGTATACTCAACAAATTCAATGCGTTACGTCAAATTTTCAATGGTTATAAATTACAATCCGATCGGACAATAAACACAGAAAAAATAGAAGATTCAATTGTAGGTGTGTGCAAAAAAAAATATTATTATGATGTGTAAAACTGCAATTGCGAGATCGAGAAAGTTATAAAGTATTTTAATTGATATTGTAAAGGTGTTTCGAATATGGTATCTTACTGTCTGCTCGTGCTCGACTATAGTTTTCCTTAATTGCTTAATTTTCTTTCTATACCTTTTAATTAATTTTTGCACAGAAAGTAATATGTATAAAGCCATGACCGTATGACTGTCCGTCGTCTTGTCTTTTGAAGTTTCGTATTTCTTTCTTCTGTAATTAAGTCGGAGCAAGCTACATCGGACCGATATATCGTAAAGCTGTCAAGTAATCTATCAACCGATACTTGTTATTGTACTAGATGCTGTAACAAAATATGCCACATCTGTTTGTCGAACGAAACGAAATATTTATTTTTCAAACGATGCTATGGGAACAATCGTTACAAGCATGAGTTTCTGTATGATTACACAAATATAAATGTTCAAAAAAATACAAATCCACTCATAATATGGCAAACATTTGTTCCTATAAAAACTTAAGAACTTATTCGGATTGTAATTTTTTAAAGTTGCTTTTCAATAGACAAGAAAATAGATATGGCCATGGCTAAGTCAGCAATATTTCCTTCTGTGCGTTGCAAACATTATACCATCAATAGTATATCTTTTGCATGGATATAATAAATATTCTGCAATCAAAAGAGCATGTAATCATTGCAACCCTACTTCAAAATATAGAATAAAGGCGCACTTTTTAATTTAAATAGATAGATCATACAAAATTGATGTATTTTGCATATACAAATATGCATACATACATATACAGACGTACTGGCTTACATATGGACATTCATCACAATGCTATATACTATTTAGGTTTCCCTTTTAAGCCTATACAAATGGGAGCAGGATATATGTACATATTCTTACAAATTTTAAGTTAAATTAACTCAGTAAAGTGTACTGCTAGAGAATTAAGAGTTTTCATTGATAATGTGAAAGTCTTGGCGTTGGGACTTTAAAGTTAAAGAAAATGGGAGTGTGCACTTAAGTAAATATTTAACACTAATTTTTTAGGTTCAAACAATTGTTGACCACCATTATGACGCCATTAAAACTTCTTCGAGGGTTCGATTTGCCGATCCGACAACAGAAGACATACAAAATCAAGTAAATATTTTCACTTTAAAACAATAGAATTAAGCTAATGTGTTCAAAAAAATTATTATTCCATTGCAGGATTCTCAAAACGAGAAAAACCAAAATTCAGTGGATTCAGATGGGCCGGATAGCATGGATACACCAGATGTGACAGCTAGCAAAGACGACTCGACAGAAAAAACGGACGAAAAATTAAAATCTAATGTGAAACCGTAAGAAAAGTTTTTATGATAATATATAATATAAATATATATAAAAGAAAATATTACTTGTTTTACAGAGATGAATTCAATGTACGTCGCATGCACACGGCAATAAAACTAAATGAAGTTATAGTAGAAAAATCGCAAGATGCCCAACTGGTCATAATGAACTTACCAGGTCCTCCTAGGGAAGTGAGAGCAGAGCGTGAAAGCAATTGTAAGTTTAGCACTTTATCAATTACAAACTATTAATAAAAAATTCATTTTTTCTTTTCTTTTTAAATAAGACATGGAATTTCTTGAAGTCCTAACAGAAGGTCTTGAAAAAGTATTAATGGTTCGTGGTGGAGGTCGTGAAGTAATAACAATTTATTCTTAAGAGCATTAATCGCTCGATTTTAAGAGTTCGCAACATTAGACAAGGTTAAGAATCAATCAAATTTTTCAATAAAAGTTATTCATTTGTTATATTAAATTATATGTCCAAATATTTTATTTTTACGAAAATAAAATATCAAAAATTGTAACAATAAGTCTAAAGTTTTCTTTCTTCAACTCGCCAAAAGAACATGCGAAAATCCCTTATAACATAGGAAAATTACTAAAGCACTACCTTGATGAAGTTTTGAGGGAGTTATGGAGGATATAGGAATTTCTTCGTTATTTAGATTTTGTTATGTCGCTCTACATCTATCCATTGAAAATCCGAAAAACAACCCAGCGCCAATGCTTCTATTTGATTATACTATATGTGTAAGATCGACATGTGCGTGTGAGAATGGCCAATGCGAGGATCTTTTGTATGCCATCAATACTTGTGCGTTAAGGTGTAGAGTATGTTAAGGGAAATGAGTTTTCGTACGAAAATGGCATGCAACTATATATATATATATATGTATATCTTAAACAACCAACGTGTTCAATAGCATATTTCAAGTTCCAGTTTAAAGCTTTTAAAAAGATATATTTATTTATAAATAAATATATATTTATTAAAGCTAAGGGAACAAAATATAATAATAGTACATGCGAAAGTAGGAAGGCAATGTAACCGACAGTAGAGAAATATCAGCATTAATCACCAAGTCGATTTGAATCAAATATCGCAAATAGCTCATTTTTTTTAAAACAGTGGCACCAAAATCGTCATAAATTCCACAGAATCTAGGCATACTTAAAAATGAATTAACTGACTTTCTACCAATTTTTCCAAAGTTCCCCTTGGAATAATTTAATGATTAGGAGTATATGCTGACCACTTTAACTTAAAAGCAACGGTCATTGTCATTCTCCAATAAAATTTCTTAAAATGCCTAGATTACCTTTCCTCATAATACCATTCGGTCTGACTGGTATCGGTTAAATTTGGATTCGTCAGACTTTGTCAAATCATTTGCAGTGTAGTTTCGAAAAGTCGTTGGAAAATTTCAATCGAGCTTTCATATTACTTTTAGACAATTCATTTTATTTTTTCCAGAAACATACTACAACCTATGCGTTTAAGAGCTCGATGGTCTGTACACTGGCCAAGGGGCTTATTAATTATTGATTAAACATTCTGTGGTGATACGTTATTGCAACTTCTCATTTTTGTCATCATTAACCTGACATCCCCATCAGTAATATTGCACCTGCACCCTGCTCGCACCTTTTGAAATTGTATTTTGCCTTTTTTATACGCGCGATCAAATGTGTCGAAAGTCTATTTTCATTATTTTCGGACGAAGCTTCATTTTCATGTAAAGTAATGCTAAATGGGTAAAGTTACATATTTTTATAAAGTTGCTCAAAATACAAGTTAATTGAATATACCGTAAAACAAAAGCTTATAAAGATAACAATAAATTGAATCGAGTTTTAATAATAAGCGACGAGGATCCGTGTGACCATACACAGATTAGGTTCTTTTCAAACTTTTAGTGTCACTCAATCTCCTGTAACACTACGTAGAATTTGTCAATGCCTGCTGTATGTTTGTAGTATGTAGCGTCAATAAATGCGCATTTCATTTTAAAAGCGTGTGATGCGACACGTTGTTGTGAATTCGTTAACTAAAAGTATTTAATATTAAGAATAATATTCGTCTCTGGCTCTATTCTTCAAAGTGGAGAATATAAAATGAAAAAAGTTGGCGAAATAACTGTGTTTTATTATCTGCGAGCATGAGTTGAAGTGGAAAGTGAGTATCATGTTTTATATAATGGACATGTTGCATGCAAAGAACGCTTTCTGGCAATCAAATGTTTAATTGAATTATTGATTGCAAGTTTTATTTATGCAAAGGGAATTTGCTTCGTGACATTAAGCTTCTCTGAACAAAATTGTATAACTCCCGGAAGGTCAACATCAATAATAGAAAATAAATTTTTGTCAAAAGTAGATTTATTATTTGTATCAGATTACCATTACCATTATTTACTTTTCATAATAAAACGTTTCAGCATTATTTATAACCACAAACCAAAAAATATACAGAGAAGACTTAGGCTGCAACTGAAATTTCCAAACGGGGGCAGTTGGGAATGCCACACTCTAGGTCCGGACAATTATCTTCATGCCAGCAACTTTTGGAATTACAAAACAAACAGCCGTTGGGAGTGGGCGGAACTTGAATAGACAACTCAAGCATTTCCCACACCTTTTTCAAATCAACCACTAACGCATTCATCATTTCAATTGTATGAAAAGGAGTGGGAGCTAGCCGGAGTTTCTCTTGTCCACGTGCAACTGTTGGGTAATTAATTGATTGAAGATAATGTCCGAATTGATCCATTAGTATATTTGAGATTTGAGTGCATTTCTGTGGGTCTCCAATTTTTATTGGAATGATATGACTTGGTGTATCTTCAACTGGAAAACCTGAAATATTCAATAAATGTAAACTTGAATTTTAAAATTTGATACTTGTTAAGAAAATAAAATTAGTAAAGGCGAATTATGCATTATGCATGCAAATATAGAAAAATTTCACTTAGTTTTAAAATTTTGCATGAAATTGAAAACTTTCCTATAATGGCTAAGTTCTGCACATGCACATTTTGCATGAAATTGAAAACTATCTTTCCTATAATGGCTAAGTTCTGCACATGTAACCCAGGTAACCCAAGGTATATCAAATTGGTCAGATGTTTGCATCTATGGGTTGCGTTAAAAACATTTTTATTCTATATATACCTATAATTGATCAGCATCAAAAGCCCAGCAGATCAAGCCATAATTCGGACCTACATATAGTTGCCATAGAACATATCGACTGATATATGTTATTTGCAAGATATCATATCTTATATAAATAGTCTATTCAAATTCTCTCAAATTTTCAAAATACTACAATAATTCTTCGGAAGATTAGTCTTTGTATGAATACATAAATTGTTAACAGTTGGAAATTACAGTCAAAATAAAATCTGATTATTATTTCCTATTGTGTATTTAGAAGCGATCCGGAGTAAATAAAACTTTTTAAGACAAATTATTTATTACATTGGATATTATGACCGAGATCGAAATCCTCAAAACCTTTAGCACAATACATATTTGTACATAGCAGTATACATATGTATATAGTGAATGAACAATATACAAAGTATATGCGCAAATGTTTGCAAAAGACAAGGTTTCTTTCAAGTTTTTATTTTAAATGTCACAATATTTAATAAAATGTGTTCTTTCACCACGATTCAATTAGTTTCACTCAATGAAAATAAATTTTTGGATTATCATCATTGTGATTGACAATCACACTTATATATTATTATCGGTCAAAAAACAGTGTTTTTATATTTATTATTATTATTTATTTTTTCTAAAGACTTATTGAACGACCCACGTATGTCAATGCAATTATTAAATAATATTGGAATTAAATAAGCAAAGATTCTGTAACTTACCTTCTCTTCGCAGCAGGCTTTTCAAATACGTGACGTTCCGCTGATGAATATTGCGCAACTCTTGTCCTTCGGGCGACGATAATATATTAACAGCTTCAAGGGCGCCACAGAGGACTGTGGGAGGCAGTGAGGTGGTAAATATAAAACCGGCCGCATACGATCTGATTAGGTCAATTAGGTTAGAGGACCCAGCGATGTATCCACCAATGTTGCCAAATGCTTTTCCCAACGTTCCGGATATGATATCCATTTTGGGCAACACCCCATCACGTTCACCAACGCCAGCACCATGTTCGCCGTAGAGACCAACGGCATGAACTTCATCAATAAACGTAATGGCTCCAAACTCATGGGCGACATCGAGTAATTCTTCAAGAGGGCAGATTGCTCCAGTCATGGAGTGCACAGTTTCAAATGCAACAATTTTTGGTACTGCTTTATCAACCTGTTGCAGTAGATGACGCAAATGATCCACATCGTTGTGTCGAAAGATATGCTTTGGCACGCCACTATTACGTATGCCCTGAATCATTGATGCATGGTTGCCCGCGTCCGAGAATATATGACAGTTTGGCAACAATTTCGCAAGTGTGAACAGTGTTGAATCATTCGCGACAAAGCACGATGTGAACAGCAGGGCAGCTTCCTTCTGATGAAGCTCTGCTAGCTTGCTCTCCAATCGCTCATGATGCAACGAGTTACCAGATATGTTACGTGTGCCACCTGCACCAGAGCCGTGCATTTCCAAGGCCTCCTTAACTTTCTGTTTTACATTTGGATGCGCCGACATGCCAAGATAATCATTCGAGCACCACACGGTTATTGGTCGCTCAGCATGACTGGAGTATTCGAGTGCATGGGGGAACAGGCCGTCCCCAGCCAAGCGATTAACTCGCTTAAAAACACGGTACGAGTGGTCCTTCTTCTTTCTCAGGATTTGCTCATTGAAAAACTTGTCGTACTGAAACGATGATTTGCCACGGTCATCGCTTACATCATTCTGTGCAGAGTTCGTCTCAGTCGAATAGCGTTTCGAAGAGTACGACCTTGTGCTCATTGCCAGACCTGATGTCGACGTTACAAGAGAAAGTTTTTTTTTTTCGCTAACATTGTTCATTTTTTTGCCAACTACTGGACAGAACATTCCATACGAGTGGTAAAGAATGTCTGCATAGTTACGCAAATAATTTGCATTAAATCGGTTTAGAAACGGACACTGCATAATTTATAAACTCCTTTCAATCGACCGAACTTTGAATAAGTGAATGTTGTCAATTATGCAAGAAGCACGAATTAGTATATAGAAGGGATGCTTTTTCAAATTCATCGATGATACGCAGACAATGTGGGTATTCCCTACAAGAAATATAAATTAAATTAAGAGTACAATGGAGAAAACAATCATACAAGATGATGTATGTGGCTGTCGATGGGTCTCGACTATGGTTCTCGATAGGCTGATGTAAGAGTGGGAGTGAGAAGCGATGCTATAATAGCGGGCGACGACACACGATGAACTTTTGCAAGCTTACTATGACTATGAAAAACAGAACTCTATGCGCTATAACGAGGACTATGCGGAAAAACATAGTTTACTCGACAATGCAGATTAAAAGCTAAAGTACAATTTTATTTCTTCTTCTGTCTTCTGACTTAATTTATTTTTGTAAAGTACCAAATAATAATTGCTTCACTTTTTGAGAAAAATATATTTCGACAACGCTGAAAAATTAGAAACCTAAGGAAAAGTTGTTCTTTTTTTTAATTTTTGAGCTCTGCACCATGATCAAAATCTATGTTGATGTAGTTGTGTCCGTCTGTTTATATGAATTATAGAAGATACCACGCAAATACGAGAAATTTTCATTTGTGATGTGTAATACTTTTGTATATGGAATTGTGTTAAGTCATGCAAATTAAGAATTCATAGGCGTTTTTCAAATGGGTGAATAACATCTTATTGACGTGCGCACTGTACTGTACTTTTCTTTGATTTCTTACGAATGAGTTGGTTGTGATCGTTAGCGTCGTAACTTACTTGCGTGGGGAAACTTTTGTGTTTTCATTAAAAATTGATACTTGAATCGATTGTTCCTATGGTAACTATATACATTATAGTAGTCCGAGCTTGATAACATTTTTAGAGAATGTTAATACAGTATCTTTAAATACAATATTTTGAAATGGCAAAAAAGCAAAAGCTGCCCGATAAGTCGGCCAGATATGGCTGGTTCTGACTTATTAACAGAGTGTAAAAGAAAGAAGCATATGTATTGTTCAATCCTATAGAGTACACATGGATTGAACACTGCAGTTGAGATGAAGTTTAGAATGCTAAGATTAGTTTCTTGCCGTTGTCAACTCATAAACAATGAACTTTCTGATTAGAGTAAGCATGCTTAGAAGGCAATGAACTCTCTGAGTAGCGTACATATGCTTAGAAGGCAATGAACTTTCTAAATCGAATAAATACTTTGTCAAGCAGATGAGTTCAAAAGGTTAAATATAAATCAGTCCAACACTTGAGATAGGCCTGACCAAAGCAGCGTGTAGGAGTCCGCAGCATATGCATATGACAGCAGCTTGACCCACGCAATGCAACATTACACATTGTGACCCTAAATATAAATACACACTTATCGCTTAGGGCGCTCATGTAACCCCCCTTAGCTTAATATAGAGATAAGTTAGAATAAGATTTTGATATAAATAAAGGAGCCGTGAAAGCGGCTCATCAGTCTGTTTTGGAACTCGTGTCGCGTACTTCATTTCTGCCGTTTTCATTTTGGTGACCCCGACGTGATCAGTGAACATTGTGAAGTAAAATTTAAATTTTATAAACAATTTCGGGCCGCGTGTGTTTTTTAAAGGAATATACATAAAATATTTTTTAATAAATACCGTGTGTGTTTTAAAAAATATAAACAAAATATTTTATTTTAAATAAATACCCGCGTGTTCTTTAAAAATATATGCAATAAAATATTTTTTTTTAAATACCCGTGTGTGTTTAAAAAAAAAAAGGTAATAAATAAAATATCTTTTTTTCAATAAAAAATCGTGCGTGTTGTGAAAAAATGGAGATCGTTTTGGAGTTAATAGAAACCCAGAGGGTTCTGGGAGGATCCTTGGAAACCCTCTACAACACGGCGGCGGCAGAAGCGAGTCGGACAGACTCGGTACAGCTAGGGCTGTACAAGGAGGAACTAACTGCCATCACTGAGCAGTTCGAGCTCAACGACAAGAGGTTGCTCGAACTCTCAGCAGAGGCAAAAAAGACGCCGTACTTCAAGGAGAAGTACGGCGAGCAGGTACGTGGTTTAATTTATAAAACACATGTACTATTAAGTTCCATTAACCCCTTAGGGAAGGCCGTGAAGCCTGACTCTAAGGGTGATAAACGCACGAAAAATGTGTGTAAAAAATTCTCATATTTGCTGGGTGAATATCGGTCAGCCTTAAATAGAGTTAAGGCTGGACATGAACCCATGAGCGAAGTGAGACAAGCAAAGAAAAACTGTCAGGAAATTTTCATCACGTACATGGATGAGTACGATGATGATGATCTGACAGAAACTTTTTTCTCGCTTAACGAGGCCTATGAGGAACTTGCCTCTAGGTCAAGAAGCGAGAGTCTTCCATTCACTCTGCCTAGAGTCGATATTCCGTCGTTCTCTGGCAAATATGAGGAATGGAAGACTTTCAAAGAGTTGTTCCAACAACTGATAGGATCAACTATGATTCCGGACGCACAAAAAATGTGCGTCCTAAAAACAAAGGTACACGGTGACGCAGCTGCCACCATAGCAAGTTTGGCGCCGACTGACGCAAATTACAAACTTGCATGGTCCTTGTTGGATGCTAAATTCAACAACAAAAGAGCAGTGCTGAGTGTGCACTTGAAAAATTTGGTCGATGCACCCCATGTCGGGGATTCAGCATCGACCATTAAGGCTCTTTTGGACACGATCCAAGAAAATGTCCAGGCTATAAAAGCCATGGGCTTGAAGAATGAAGATATTCTTCAGAGCCTATTTAATTTCCTCTTTCTACGGAAATTAAGTGACCCATTGAGGTCAAAATATGAGAGCGGTCTCAGCAACTCTAGGGAAATTCAGTCGCTAGAGCCGCTGCTCAAATTCCTGGAGCACGAATTTTTCGCTCTAGAAGCGAGTCAAATAAGGCACAGTAGCAATAATAAACTCCGAAAGGACGAAGCATGCATACTGAAATGCAAAGGTGCTCATCCTTTGGAGAATTGCTATAAATTCAAGGCTTTAAATAGCCAAGACAGATGGGAAACGGTGGTTAAGCATAAGGTATGCGGCCGCTGTTTAGGCAGAGACCACCAATACAAAAATTGTAAAAAGGTGTGTTCTGATTGTAAAATGTCCCATCATGTCTTACTGCATAAGCCTTCTAACAAAAATGCGAAAAATGCCACAGTCAGTAAGTCCAGTAATTTAGATAAAAAAAAGTATATTTTACTGGCCACAGCCATAGTTCAAGTAAAAGATAAGGACGGAAATTGGCATGACTGTCGAGCTCTGCTTGATAGCGGCTCGCAGGTGAATTTTCTTACTGCAGCTATGCAGAAGAAACTGGGCATTAAAGGAAGTAAAATTCAAACTTCCATTGAAGGAATTTCTGGAGGAACAGCACATATAAAAGAGTGCTTAGAAGTTCACATAAGATCCAAAAATTCCAGTTTCAATACACAAATTGAAACGTTAGTAATGAGAAATATTGTCTCTGAGCTACCGGCTCGCCGGTTTGAAATAGGAGAAGTGGCTTCAGACTTAGGCTTAGCTGATCCATCATTTAATATTCCAAAAAGAATAGATATGCTGTTGGGAGTTGAGCAATTCTATGAGACCTTGTTAGAAGGTACAACAACTCTGAATAATGGTCAAATAAGACTAAATAAAACAGAGTTTGGATGGGTAGCCACTGGTCCGTTGGTGATAAAGGAATCACCAGCAGTTTGTGGCACAGTAACCGAAAGGTTAGACAGCTTAGACGAGCAACTTCAGAGATTTTGGCAAGTTGAAGAAGTCAATATAAAGGCTCCGAAATTTACTAAGGAAGAAATCCTATGCGAGGATATCTTTGCGAATAATGTAAGCAAAGGCTCGGATGGGAAGTTCTTAGTTAAATTGCCCTTTAAGTCTAATATGATGCAATTAGGTAGCTCTGAGTCACAAGCCAAACGGAGGTTTTTGACCTTAGAGCGAAAGCTAGAGAAAAATTCGAAGCTGAAAGAACAATATGTTCTATTCTTAAAAGAATATATCGATTTAGGACACATGGTTGAGGTTCAGAGCCCAGAAAAAATAAACAGTAAATATTATCTCCCTCATCACTGTGTTTTAAAGCCAGATAGTACGACTACGAAATTAAGGGTAGTTTTTGATGCATCTTGTAAGACATCGAATAACTTAGCCCTTAATGACGTGCTCCTTACTGGACCTAAACTGCAAGAGGATCTTTTCAATATACTGCTGAGATTTCGCAAATATAAATTTGCTATCTCTGCGGATATTGAAAAGATGTATAGACAGATTTGGGTACAGAAGGAGCACCAAAAGTTTCAGTTGATTTTCTGGCGATGGGACCGAAATGACCCTCTAAAAACATATGCACTAAAAACAGTGACATATGGCACAGCTGCTGCACCATATTTAGCAGTAAAATGCTTACAACAGGCAGCAGAAGAGATAGAGGATGAAGCTCCTAAAATGGCTAGCATTGTCAAAAACGATTTTTATATGGATGATCTAATGACAGGTGCGAATAGTGTCTCACAAGCACAGGAAATCCAAAAATATATTTCCAGTGAGCTAAGAAAAAGAGGATTCCATTTGCGAAAATGGTGTTCCAACAGCGCACAAGTCTTAGAAAATATTCCAAAAGTCGACAGAGGCATGCGCCTAGAGTTTGATAAGGAGCAGGCAGATAGCATTAAAGCTCTGGGAGTAGCTTGGATGCCAGATATTGACAAGTTTGCAATAAAATGCAATTGGGAATGCAAGCTAAAGCCAACTAAGCGAAATATATTGTCCGATATCTCAAGACTTTTTGATCCATTAGGATTAGTCAACCCAGTTACAGTAACTGCCAAGATTTTAATCCAAGAGCTATGGAAGGAAAAAAAGGATTGGGATGAAGAGATTTCCGGAGATATACTAGAAACATGGGGTAGGTTACGATCTGATCTACCCACACTTAATAAGATAATGGTACCAAGAAGACTAATTGGGGATAATGTGGACCGTATTGAGCTACACGGTTTTTGTGACGCATCCACCAAAGCGTATGGAGCCGTCATATACGTAAAATCGTGTAGTGCAGACGGAAGAACTTTTATTAATATAGCGACCTCAAAATCGAGAGTCGCCCCCACAAAAGTCTTATCTTTGCCTCGCTTAGAACTATGTGCGGCAACATTATTGACTGAGTTAATAATAAAGGTGAAGGAAAGCTTAAAAATGGAGTTCGACACCATACAATATTACTCTGACTCCAAGATTGTCCTATGCTGGTTAAAACTTGAACCAGCAACACTTAAAACATTTGTTTGCCATAGGGTAAATTATATTCAAGTCAATTCCGAAGTGTCAAACTGGAATTATGTGGATACAAAACATAATCCAGCTGACATAATATCAAGAGGCGCTTTCCCAAAAGAGCTAGTAGGGAATAAGTTTTGGTTTGAAGGGCCAGACTTTTTACGGCTTAACCTCCCAAGGGCAGCATTAAAGTTTGATGAAACATTTGATGTACCCGAAAGAAAGGGAAATTTAAAGGCATTGGTAAGCAACTCAGCTTCAATGTTCCGGAAAATTGACCACAAAAATAGTTTTGAGTTTCTACAAAATGTTTTAGCCAATGTGCTAAAATTTATAGCTAAATGTAGAAAAATTGACACAACCAATTGGGTGGAATTAAAAAAAAGAGCATTAGTTACTATTGTGAAAATTATTCAAAAAGAACATTTTCACAGTGAATACAAACTCTTGAAAAAAGGAGAATGTTTGCCCGGATCAATAAACATAAAATCATTAGCTCCCATTTTAGATCATAACAATATTATTCGTGTGGGAGGGAGAATTCAGAATGCTCATCTGAGTTTTGACGCGAAACACCCTATTTTATTACCATATAGCGATGAATGGGTATACCTTCTCACTGTGCATTTGCACGGGAAACATTTACATATAGGACCTCAAGGGTTGTTAGCAATAATGCGACAACAATTTTGGCCACTGCGAGGTAAGCAGCTAACGACTCAAGTTGTGAAACGTTGCTACCGATGTTTTAAGGCACAGCCCAGGTCGATTCATCAGATGATGGGTAATCTACCGGAAGATAGGGTAATACAGACCAGACCATTTCTAAATGTAGGAATTGATTTTCTTGGCCCCATAATGGTTCATCATAAAATAAAGGGCAAAAGAATAGATAAAGCTTATGTATGCGTGTTTGTTTGTTTTGCAACTAAAGCTGCACATTTAGAAGTGGTCTCGGATCTGTCAGCAGCCGCGTTCATAGGCGCACTAAAGCGTTTTATAGGTAGACGAAGTTGCCCGAGGAAAATATATAGCGACAATGGCACAAATTTTATTGGGGCAGCAAACTCACTGAAGGAGATTTATGAATGTTTCAAGCAGCAGCAGGGAGACATAGAACAATTTTGTACACAACAACAGATCGAATGGGTGAACATACCAGTTCGATCTCCACATGTAGGAGGATTATGGGAAGCATGTGTTAAATCAGTAAAAAAGCATTTTGATAAGGTGTCAAACGGTGTAATGACGTTCGAAGAACTCACTACGTTAATGACACAAATTGAAGCTATTTTGAATTCTAGACCTTTAACACCGTTGTCCGACAATCCGAATGATTTGCAAGTGTTAACACCTGCCCATTTTATCTTAGGAGAAGCTATGTCAACGATAGTTGACGCAGATAATAATAAAAGTTATAAGGGGTTCCGAGACCACTGGAAGGCAGTCCAAGCAAATTCGGAAGAATTTTGGAAGCGATGGTCCGTGGAATACTTGTCCGAGTTACAAAAAAGGTACAAATGGGCAAATCCAAAAATGAACATCGAACCTGGCACCCTAGTTCTCTTAAAAGATGATAATTTGGTTCAAACCAATTGGAGGAGGGGCAGGGTGACAAAGTCCATCATAGGAAAGGATGGACTTTGTCGAATGGTAGAAGTAAGGACAAGCAATGGAGTGGTTATGAGATCCACACACAATGTTTGTCCTTTTCCTACGGAAGAAAATGAGAAAAACATTTCAAATAAAAACAATAATCGAAACGAGATACCACATAAGGTATCCGCAAGTAGACAAACAAATCCAAGAAAGGTTAAGAATAAAAATTTAATACTTTGTATCTTAGCATTTCTAAGTATTTTTAAGAACACAAATTGTCAAAATGTAACACAAATCAGAGATAAGGCAGGGATATTTTACGAAGATCAGGGAATTGTCGGCCTGTCAAGAACATCGTGGGACATAATTATACATGCGGACATGGAGGACTATGACGCGTTCAAATACCGAGTGGACGAAGCGTTGGCAGCGACACAGGACATTGGCGAAACACTGAAAAACGATGCACAAGTGAATTCAATGATATCGACATTGGACAGCAAAGCAAAGAGGCTGTTACAACATGACGATATCATTAAACACATAAGGACACCGGGCAAGCAGCGTCTACCAAGGGCGCCGTTGCAGATACTTGGGTCCATCTATAGTGCGGTCTTCGGTCTAATGGATGAAGAGCAGGCCGAAGAGTTAATGCGGAGGGTGGACCAAGGCAGGGAAAATGAAGGATACCTTCTGGACCTACTGCGCAACCGGTCCTCCGTACTAGACGCTACTCTGGAGGTGCTCGACAAGCAGAACAAGGCAATCTGGGGAAATTTCCAGAGGATAGACGACAACATATTGAAAATCAAAGACGCCACGGACAGAGTAGGCGATGAGCAATTGTTTCTACAAGCTTTCGAAACGCTGAATCAGGCTATGGATGCCTTCGAACATCTCCAGCAGGGCATCATCAACCTGATGTGGAACAAGAAGGGAAATTTCCTGGACAGCCTATTACCCGTTACCCAGTTCCAGAAGCACATTCAGGAGATTACGCTCAACATGCCATCTGGACTACAGCTACCTACTTTGGATCCATTAGAGCTTGGAAGGACTGCTAAAGTGAAGGCCCGGACAACAAAGTCAGCCATTCTGTTCCACGTAAAGATTCCGCTGATCAGCCAAAACATTTTGCGAGCATATCAAGTATATCAGCTGCCTGTGGTACACAGTGGGCGCTTCGTCAGCATAAATCCCGTGTATAAATATATACTAGTGGATGAAGCGAGGACTGTTTATTATGGCATGTCTGAAGACAATTGGGAGCACTGCCAGAAGATGGAGGAACTAACCATTTGCGAGCAGCGTCACCCTCTCTTCAATTGTAACAAGGCGACCAAGTGTGAAGTCCTTCTACTTGCGAAAAGGTCACCCATTATCGAAGAATGCTATGTAAACGTAATGATGCCTGAGACAACCTGGCACCAACTACATCAACCGAACTCTTGGTTATTCTCCGCCTCAACCAAAATAATTGCGGATGTGTTCTGTGCAGACAAAACAAGCACATTGGAACTCACTGGCGTAGGAATACTGCAGCTTCAGGCCGGATGTTACCTGCATTCTGAGCATGTCAGTCTATGGGCTTTCGAGGACCGGACGTCAGATGTATCATTTTGGATACCAAGGATAAACCTAACGGACCAGCTTCCAGCGATGAACCATATCGAGGTAAAAGGAGGTATCCAGGCATTCAAGATTCCAGAGCTTCCCCGCCAAGGTCGGATTATGGGTTTTCCGGTCGAACTGGAGTGGCACCATGCAGCTCACTATTCTCTTAGCATCACAGCAATGATCTTGATCGCTGGGGTCGTCGTGGGACTTATCATCCTCATCCAGCGAGTATGCCGCATGCCGTCACAATTCTTGCCAGCCACAATTGCCCTGCCCCGCATAGCTTAGAATAATGATATACAATTTAAGATATTTAGAAGAAATGTCATTTTATAAGTAACGGTCGTTTAGCAGGGCCAGATATATTAAGACATAAGAAATATATGACTTATGTAAACAACGGCCATCTAGCAGGGCCAGAAAACAAGACATAAAGAATGTATTTTTTTGAAAGGTACACCTTTCAACAGGGCCAGGATGTTCAATCCTATAGAGTACACATGGATTGAACACTGCAGTTGAGATGAAGTTTAGAATGCTAAGATTAGTTTCTTGCCGTTGTCAACTCATAAACAATGAACTTTCTGATTAGAGTAAGCATGCTTAGAAGGCAATGAACTCTCTGAGTAGCGTACATATGCTTAGAAGGCAATGAACTTTCTAAATCGAATAAATACTTTGTCAAGCAGATGAGTTCAAAAGGTTAAATATAAATCAGTCCAACACTTGAGATAGGCCTGACCAAAGCAGCGTGTAGGAGTCCGCAGCATATGCATATGACAGCAGCTTGACCCACGCAATGCAACATTACACATTGTGACCCTAAATATAAATACACACTTATCGCTTAGGGCGCTCATGTAACCCCCCTTAGCTTAATATAGAGATAAGTTAGAATAAGATTTTGATATAAATAAAGGAGCCGTGAAAGCGGCTCATCAGTCTGTTTTGGAACTCGTGTCGCGTACTTCATTTCTGCCGTTTTCATGTATATATATATATATATAAAGTATAAGTATAAAGTTCATCATGATAGATTAATTTGCAATACAATAGATATGAGCATGGAGCCACGAACATATTGATACAGTTAGATCGACTCAGCTGATCAATTTTATATAAACATACATATGTATTATGACTTCCTTCTGTACGCTTGAGGATATCTTACCAGAGTATGAGCGTATGAGCTTACTCATACGCTAGATTCTGAATAAGAATAGACAATTTTACATAAACCCGTAGCATCGCACAATTTCGCTGATTTATTGACTTCGACATTGTGAAACGTGCAAATTCAAATCTGTAACAAACGCTAGATTTATGACTATAGGTTATTTGCAGATTTTAAAAGCTACTGCATTTTCAAATATGTAAGCTTAGCTTAAGCTGCATCTAACCTCTATTATGATCCGATTCGAACATTTTTTTCATTTTTTTTAGATGAAACGAGAAACCACATCCATTGCTCAGGCGTTAGCTAATGTATGCTTTATTGTTAAAATTTAAAACAATACAAATCTAATCTGCTTTTTAAACTGCGTACAGAACTAGTGAAATGTTCCTTGTTTTTAGATTTTTTTGTTTTACTTACATGTTTATTTTGCGAGGGATAAAAAATATACAAATTAATGCTAAAGGTAGCATTACCGTTTTACTTCGATATTATAGACTTCTGCTCTAATGTCAAATTAATTGAACTAAAAAATCGTATTACTGCTTTATTAAAAATTCCTACATTGATATGATTTGCTTTTAAAATTACTAAAGTGAAAACTTTGTAAGCTCCCACATATTCCTAAGAGGTTCAATCAAAACCGTATGACTATAGATTATAAATATACTTACTATATTTACAGATTCCTTGGAATTATCTTTAATTTTTATTTAATATTGCCAATATTATTACTTAAGATTAACAGTTTTGAAAGTATTTTGTGACATGCTTAGCTTGAAGTGTTCCTATGTGGAAAAATATATTATTAGTCAGTTCATCAAATTAATTGCATATTTTCAACATACATTAGCATTGTCAAAATTTTAGGTCCTTAATAGCCTGTGGTAGATCTGGCATTTTTATGTCCTTAATTTGTTGCGGAATGTTCATACTTTTTACAGCGTTCACTGCACGGGCTGGTGCCGCCGAGATTCCTGCTTCTTGTTTGACTAATTTATTTTGTTCTTCAATTCGAGATAATATATCATTCATGTTGGTTTGAAGTACCATTCCTCCCATTACCAACTCTGACAGAATGTAATGAACGACATCAGCATGAAATATTAAATCCAATTCGCAAACATTTTCAAAGCACTTATCCAAAGTTTCGACAAATACTTGTATCAAATCAAGAATACCCAATTCACTCTCCGACGAATCAACGCAAAATACAAAGTACAGTGTGGCATAGTGGCGATATATCAGTTTGTAATCCGATCCTCCTATTAAGCTAAAGTAGAAATAATCAATTACTATAAAATATAATAATTACATGGATAATTACAAATTTCATTGAAAAAAAAACAGCTCTCCTTTGCGCATATTACAAAGGTTCCAAGTTGTTTAGCTGCATTCAACTTAAGTTTTAAAATTGAAGTTAGAAATAAACTAGATTAGAGCATGGTGTCCCTAGCTCTCACACTAGCTGAGTTCTGTATTTATAATAAGATATTGTTTCCGATCTGGACTGATTCTCATACTTAAACATTTACTTGATTTTCAGTGTACATAAAGATGGGACTTAACACTCAGTCCCAGGGTATTACCTGCCACCTTCCAAAAAATTGCAGACATTATCATCGCGTTTTGAAACAAGTTGGAACGTCTCCTTAATAATTTGTTGTTGGAAGCTTTCATCCTAATAATGATAATTAGTAAAATAAATGTATATTAGTGAATATAATATAATATAGTGAATATATGTGCCTATACAAATGCCGTAATATGTTCATGTGTAAATGTATGTACATACATACATATATACATGTTTACACTATGTGGGAGCTTTGTTGTTTCATTTTGTACATTGTATACAAAACCGATTCATATATTCCGGTACATACATACATATACACATACAAATTTACGTACGAAGTATTGGTAGAATTTCGATAATCGTGGCTTTCCATGATTGTTAAATACTAGTATAGCTTTTATCATGTTCAGTACAGCATAAACTAATAACAAATTTATAAAATTGAATAAACATATGCAGGAATGTTGATAGGACTGGGTACCACTTACGATACTTATCGATACATCGAGTATTTCTATGTGCTGTACAGAAGTACACAGCAGTAAAGCAGTTATGTTAATGCTAACATGTGTACAGTGTACACGACAAGTAAAACTATAATACCAGTTGAATATTCTCACTTTAGGTAAGTCATTTGTTACAGTGAGGTGATTTCTATCATCCATTGAAAATGGGCACAAAATGGTATATTAACTTTGTGAAAATGTATGTAACATGCAGAAGGAGGCGTGGCAGACCATACAAAGTATATTTATTCTTGATCAGCATCAATAGCCGAGTCGATTTGGCCATGTCCGTATGTCTGTATAAACACAGAGATCTCAGCTATTAAAAGAGCTAGAGGCACCAGACTTGGTGAAAGTGAGCGTGTATTCAATACACACAAGAAACTTATTTCAAACTTGATGTGCCACGCCCACCGCCTCCGTAAATCGATAAATGCGTTTTTCGATTTTTTGCAAATAATTCAATAACGAAAATAGATAAACGCACCAAATTTGGTAGGAGGGTGTCTTGCAACATTATGCAGAAGTTGGATTTGAGAATTTTGGATGCCACGCCCCCCGCCTCTATAAAACGTATTTTAATAATTTAAAAGAACACTACAAAAGCTAGAAGCACCAAAATTGGTAGTAAGGTCCCGGTAAAATTATATGAGTTTATATAAATGTTTATTTATTTGTTTGGACGAGTGAATTAATCGAGAATTAAGCGAGAGGGAGTGTTCTGGGTTTCACAATTTATTCTACACTAATTTTCACATTTTTCTTCAACTTTTTTTCTGGGCCTTGAAGCGAGAGAGTGAATTGCACTCGTTCTGCAATCCCTCTCCCGCTTCACTTACTAATTTAATCTAACTTATAACTACGAACGCCAAATGCGCTAACACCGGACCCTCTGGAAGGACTCCCTCTTTCGGTCCACAAATAATGGTGCCGATCGGTGTATTTCCCTCTTGTATGTGCCTTTAGCGGTTTTGACGTCGACCACTCTGACCTTGCCATCCGCTCCTGGGTGTACCGCTGTGTCTCGACCTACCATCCACTGCAGCGGTGAAAGGTTGTCCTCTGCTACGACGACCACGTCACCCACGGCGAGGTTGTGCCACACTTGCTGCCACTTGACTCGAGCCTGCAGGCTGGAGATGTACTCACGGGGCCATCGCTGCCAAAGCCTGTGCTTGAGACACGAGGCATTGCGCCAAACAAGCCAGGTTCGCTCTGTCTAAGAGCTCTACGGTTGGTGGTGTCAGCAACGGGCCGCCGATGAGCAGGTGTGCTGGAGTGACCGCCTCGCCATCGTTGGGATCTACGCTGAGAGTCCCTATTGGCCGGACATTGAGCACCGCCTCGACGCTGGTGAGGGAGTCCCGAGCTCCTCCGCTGTCAGGAGTTCGTTGCCGACCGTCAGGTTCTTTGCAGACTTGACACCTGCTTCTCAAAGACCACCGAAGTGCGGTGCCCTGGGCGGTATGAACACACTTTCGCATCCTTTTCTTGATGCGAATGCGCTCATACTGGCCGCCTGCTCCTTCAAACGTGATCTGCTCCTACGAAGTTCGTCGCGTTGTCCCAGTGGACTCGTATTGGAATCCCCGGCCGAGCAACGAACCTTTGAAAACAAAGAAGAAAAGCATCCGTTTTTAGATCCGATACTAACTCTAAGTGGACCGCCTTAAAAGCAAAACAAACAAAAAGCGCCACATAAAATTTTTATGGGAGCTTTCCGCGAATTCGAAACGTTGTGCTGATTGGTCCACAAAAATCAACGCCACAAATTGTAAATGGGCGGAGAGCTTGGAGTCGGTCAGCTGGTAAATTATCCATTGTCTGTGTCAACAAACGCGGCTTGCATCTGAAGCAACGAACGCGTTGTCGTCCAAAAGAATTGCTTTGTGCTGCCTTTTTGCGTATTCTGGGCGTTTTTGGAGCACAGATTTTTTTAATTCTTCCAATTGTTGCTGGTAGCGTTCACCATTAACGGTTTCACCCGGTTTTAGGAGCTCATACCAAACGATTCCGGCCTGATTCCAAAAAAACGCACATCATGGCTTTGCGGCCGAAGCGGTTTGGCCGAGATTGGGATTGGGCCTGCTGGCCTTGGCTAACATAGGTTTTTTTCGTGTGGGGTTTTAAAAATAGACTTCATTTTGTACCGATCTAAGAGAATTTCGCAAGTGTTTTTTCTGTTCTCTTGTTGGCGTTCATTAAGCTCATGCGGAACCCATCTTCCTACCTTTAAAATTTTTCCCATGGCTTTGAGGCGTCTTCCAACGGTGCTCTGGTCAACATTCAATTGTTCTGCTAGTTGTTCTTGGGTTTGGCCATCGTCCTGATCAAGCAACGCCTACAATTCAGTGTCCTGAAACTTTTTTGGTGGTCTTCCACGCCCTTCATTGTCAACTCCAAATTCACCGCTCCGGAATTTTTTAAACCAGGCTTGGCAACTTCTAATGCATAGGGCACGCACACCGTAAGCATCCACAAGCATTTTTTGGGCTCCCACAGCAGTTTTCTTTAAAAGAAATCGTGGTTCGTGTGTATAAAACTCGACATTTTCAATATTAGAAAAAAATTGCTATTGGAAAAAAACTCGCAAAAACCGTTTGAGCAGTGTTGCCAGATATCAAAAGATGCTAAAAAAATTTGTACCAAAAATTTATCGATCACTTTTGTTATCGATAATTAACAATGAAGTAAAACGCAGTTTCATATGGCTACACCTGGTATACGAACTCAAACTAGGGGTGGCAACTTTGCTACCTAGTATTTTGACTTTCTGGCACCTTTTGATAAATCTAAATACCAATACGAAGCCTCTAAATGGCCTCATATGAGAAAAGTAACTTTCGATTATTTCGAGCAATGAATTTGGATGGACATCCATAATCAGAGGTCCGCTAGATCTGCAGGCCACTCGAAATGTCGATTTACAGGCCAACTCTCGTTCGACTCTTTTAAGAAAGTCGGAGCCGTGAACCAAGTTGACATAATCAGCTCGTCAACATTACACCCTCGAGACACAGTGTTCGCTTGATTCATCTTCGTTGGCACGTGCCGCAAGAGTGCTTCCTCAGACCACTCCTGGATCTCAGCCATGCGATTCGATACGAATATTGTAAACGAAGCTGGGTGGGACTTAGTCCAATGAAGGTTACCTCTGGTAATTACAGGGCATAATAAACCGAGAGGGTCAACGAGCCGAGCTGTCACCGACAGAATATTCCGTTTTGTCGCTTTGAGGTGCTGTAAAGAGTCATCCAGTTGAAACTGGAAGTAATCTTCCCTTAGCAACCACACAACTCCAAGAGTTTTTGTTAAATCTGAGTCGACATCCGCTAGTTGCATAACTGTGCTATCAGTCGCGGACAAGTCAGGGCAGTTCGAAAACCGCCCGAAAACTTCAAACCCTGCACCTTGTAACATTGCTGCAACTTCCGTCCGAAGTTGTCGTAGCTCGTCAACATAACCAGCATTGAGTTCAAGGGCGATCTGTTAGAGCAGTTGAGCTATCGATGCTTCGTCGTCTTTATTTCTGCAAGACTGACGTAAATTTCGATTTTGCAACTATACAGAGTTCTTCCAATTCTTCGCGGTATTCATCATTAGAATCTCGAGCTTCGATTTTATTTTGCAGTCGAGTTGCATTTTCTATATTCGAATTTAATAATTCTAGCCTACACTCAAGCTCAACAGGCTCCAACGATAATCTTCCCTTTGTTAACAGCCGTTGTGTTCTAGCAATGCTTTCAGTACAAGCATCGCGCTTATTTTCATACCATTAACACATTCAAAATGGGTAAAAAATTAACTTTGTGAAAATGTATGTAACAGTCAGAAGGAGGCGTGGCAGACCATACAAAGTATATATATTCTTGATCAGCATCAATAACCGAGTCGATTTGGTCATGTCTGTCTGTCCGTCTGTATGAACGCACAGAGCTCAGCTAATAAAAGAGCTAGAGGCACTAGACTTGGTGGGAGTGAGCGTGTATTCAACACACAAGAAGTTTATTTCAAACTTGATGTGCCACGCCCACCGCCTCCGCAAATCTAAAATTCGTTTTTCGATTTTTTGCAAATTATCAATAACAACAAGTAAGGAAAGCTACAGTCGAGCGCGCGCGACTGTAAGATACCATTTACCCTATTCGAAGAAATAATACAAAATAAAATAAATGGTATAAAAATAAAAAAAATAAAAAAATGGTAAACGAGCCGGACCTCTAACCACTAGACCACACAAACTTACGCAATGCGATCGGCAAATTAGGCTTTTATTGACGCGGGCCCTCTACTGCGTCGATTTAACGTTTTGGTTAGGAATCGCTAGCGCCCATAACTTTGTATGAGGAATTCGAACTCCTATAACTTCTTTGTTATTAAAAAATAAAAATTGAAGAAAGCTACAGTCGAGTGCACTCGACAGTAAGTTATAATTTACCTTTGGCTGCTCAAAATAATTCTTAATATTAATTACTTTTATTCGAATTAATAACAACGCATCGCATATTTCCGAAATAAAATACACATGCATTGACGCTAATGGCACATGCCGACTGCACGCCGATTGTGCGTGCGCAGTCGGCGCAAGCATTGAAGCCGAGCCTCTGCTCCGTCTCTGCTGCTGTATGCAAAACTTCTCGCGCCTAGGAACAGAACATGTGCTTCAGTGGTTTGTTGTGAGAGTTGTCAGCTCTATAACTAAATGTCCCCGGTTCGAATCCCAGCGCAGTCTTCTTTTTTTTGTATTGCTTAGAAAAAGTTTTTGGTTTTTCTTATTTTTTTTGCATAATATATTTTTCATATAGCGCAAAATTATTAAAAAAAAAAAAATTGCCCGTTGCTGGATTCCAACCCGCGACCACACGCACCAGAATCTTGCATGCAACCATCTAGACCACACACAGTTACGCGGAGTGATCGGCAAATGAGACTTTTATTGATGCCGGCCTTCTGCTGCGTCAGTTCAACATTTTAGTTGGAATTCTAAGCGCCCACAACTTTATATGGGAGATTCAAACTCCTATAACTTCTTTGTTTATTGTCCGATCGGATTTATAGGGTAGATCTGTACTATGGTAAGCTACAAGAGTGTTAAAAAAAATATTTTGTTATTTCCCTACTTTTCTTAAAATTCAATAGTTTGGGGGCGGTGGGCGTGGCATCCAAAAGTTGAAAATCAAACATTCTCCGTAATGTTACCAGGGACCTTACTTCCAATTTTGGTGCTTCTAGCTTCTCTAGTGTTCTTTTAAACTATAAAAATGTGTTTTTAAAAAGCAGGGGGCCTGGCATCAAAAATTCTAAAATCCAACTTCTGCATAATGTTGCAAGACACCCTCCTACCAAATTTTGTGCGTTTATCTCTTTTCGTTATTGAATTATTTGGAAAAAATCGAAATACGCATTTATCGATTTGTGGAGGCGGTGGGCGTGGCACATCAAGTTTGAAATAAACTTCTTGTGTGTATTGAATACACGCACACTCCCACCAAGTCTGGTGCCTCTAGCTCTTTTAATAGCTGAGATCTGTGTGTGCAGAAGTTGGATTTTAGACTTTTGGATGCCACGCCCACCGCCTCTAAAAAACACATTTTTATAGTTTTAAAGAACACTAGAAAAGCTAGAAGCACCAAATTTGGAAGTAAGGTGCCTGGTAACATTACGGAGAATGCGGAATTTCAACTTTTGGATGCCACGCCTAACGCGTGGTAGGTATTATTGTAGATAATAATAATATTCGCCAACCCTATAAATTTAAATCCGATCGGACAATAAACACAGAAGTTATAGGCACGAGAAGTTTCGCTCACAGCAGTGGAGGCCCGACGCCGACGCACGCACAGTCGTCGTGTAGTCAGTGTGCAGTCGGCATGTGCCATTAGCGTCAATGCATGTGAATTTGTCCTCGAAAATATGCGATGCGTTGTTATTCGCCGAATAAAAGTAATTAATATTAAGAATTAGTTTTTAACAGCGAAAGGTAAATGGTATCTTACTGGTAATGGTATCGACTGTAGCTTTCTTCACTTATTATTATTATTTATTATATTATTTTTGCACTTTACTGAAAAATATAGTATGATATTTTTAATTAAATTCACGAACATGGATGATGCAAAAAAATATGAAAGACCAATTGTTTTTAGAAATTCAAAAAGAATCCTGGACTGACTTGGATTCGAACCTGGTATACAAAGTGATAGGTGTGCACGCACAGTCGTCGTGCAGTCAGCGTGCAGTCCGCATGTTCCATTAGCGTCAAAGCATGTGTATTTGACTTCGAAAATATGCGATGCGTTATTATTAGTAATTATTATAAAGAATTTTTTTAACAGCCAAAGGTAAGTGGTATTTTACTGTCGAGTGCACTCAACTGTAGCTTTCTTCACTTGTTAAGATTGCAAAAGTGTGCATCCTCCTGCCCCTAAGCAAATTCTCAGCACACAGCTCGAGTGACTTCCGTTCTAGTATGGAGAAGACTCTCTTCGGCCAGGCTATAGTTAAAAGGTGTGCCATAAGGCTCACATCGAAACTTCTACCTCTACAAGCTTACGGTCAACGAGGAGTTTATATAAGCCGTACCAGCAGTTCCTCGAGAGGCAGCTTGATCTATTCGAATAGCTGCATATTGCCAAGCACCACATGATTGATAAGGTTAACAAGCCGCTCAAGTAGAGGTACAAGCAAGTGGACGAGCTGATCCAGGCGGGCATTCTTGACTGGTCTCGGAGCCTGCTCAGAGTACCTATCATGCTCGTGAAGAAGAAGAAATAAGAGTGGCAAACTTGCCTCGGCACTCATTGCATCACATGGAAACTCCAGCAGAGGTGTCAACATGCACTCATATTTTTTCGTCAGGGTGTCCAGAATGACATAGTGAGATCTGCTAGAGATTAATGATAGCGCAGCAGGCCAAATGTTGACAAAACAGATTGCAAAGATGATGATTATCTTATAAGTATACTTTGTAAAACCGTTGGTGCTGACAAATCACGGAAACACAAGGCTTTTGGTGTTTCACCAAAATCAAACAATATTGTCCATCTGGAACTAGTCTCTACAGAAAGGATCCTAACGTGATTTGGAAATTAAAAAATTGTTTAAGAAAAAACAGCATATAGTTCAACAATCCTTCGTTTAGAACTATTTGTGATGATAGTTAAGACGCAACGTACTGCGCCTTAATAACGTAAGAGAGCACGACGGAAAGGACCTGTTTAAAGACTGACCAGCATTTCTTATACACTAATGCAGCGGACCGAAAATCTTCGATATCGCACGGCCCTACCCGGTCTGCCGTCTTGAAATCAAAGAGGACTACAATTCGTAGTGCTTGTGAAGACGCTTCGCTTGGAAGCCGACTGCGACGAAGACATCTCCCCATCGCAACCACCTGGCGAGACGTTGTGGTCCATCATTAAAAGTCTTTACAATAGAAGAACTGCGAACAGCAGTTTGGACGCGTAAAAACCTTAAGCAGAGCGGATTATTAACACAGTGCCCCAAGGAACGATCATCGAGTCATCGATACAGCACCAAGATTGTTTGAACATTGTTGCTGAGGCAGTAATGGTATATCTCTGAAAGCTGACTATTCGTGACCTGTTCAGTGATATTAGGCTGTCGGGGGTAACATATTACTGATTTAAAGTAAAGATAGGTGGAAAAGTATATAGGTTTCTACTCGAACGATACCGTACGCTCAAAGTAATCGAGCAGACCAAACCGTCAGCAAGCTTCCAGGCTCGCTATAAGCCAATGAGCAAAGATCTCCTTCCTGTGTTTGCGTACTCGGAATATGTCATGCAACAATTGGATCCCCAAGCGAAAAAACTGTGCTTGAATTGCTTTACACAGGGTACAATCTTAATTAAAATCTATCTCGGAATGTCTGTCAGATATTCAGCAGGGATATTGGTGCCGTAATCCTTCCATCTGTTTTCCTCGGTGGCTTTCGTCCCAATTTTTGGAAGATCCTAGCTGACCCTGTGTTAAGATCCGGGGTGAAGATGATTTCGTCCTTCTCGTCCCGATTATTCATTGAACGCGAGCCCGACCTCGAGAAGTTGCTCTTTACGGAATAATATGGCTATCCTTCTAAGCGTATGCGGCACCCTCTTCTGTGTTCCATCCTATACGGACTCGTTCCTTTAGTACGTAACTTTTGTACATTTCCAATTCGATTTACCGATTTACACAATCCATTTCTGGAAGCGGTTGGCATGGCATTTAAAAGTTGTGTGATGTTACCAGGGACCTTACTACCAGCTTCTAGTTTTTCTAGTGGTATTATAATTCAAAAAATTCGTTTAATAGGGCCGGTGGACGTGGCATCCAAAAGTCTAAAATCCGACTTCTGCATAATGTTGCAAGGAACTCTTCTACCAAATTATATACATTTATCTTCTTACGTTATTGAGTTATTCGCCTTTAACAATTTGCGGAAGCGGTGTGCGTTGCACATAAGGTTTGAAAGTTAGACCAAGTCTTTTAATAGCTGAGATCTGTGTATTCATATAGACGGACAGATAGACGGACAGGACCGACTCGGCGATTGATGCTGTGCAAGAATATATGGTATATACTTTGTAGAGTCTGCCACATAAAAGGTTAAAGTAAGCATATACAACAGTATGGAATTGAGAGTAAGGCGACACTATTTGTTATTAAAACAGTGCTACCATTTTACATCTGTACAATCTGAAAATTGATATTATTGATAGGGTACAAAAAAAAATGCTGGCAAATTAAATTGTGCAAAAATCGTAACAACCAAAAACTTTGTCGTTCCTAAACCAAGAATCGCGATGCAAAAAATAAACTAATTTTTAGCTCGGTATTAATTTCTAAGGGATGGTTTGGCTTTCATTTGTACAGAGTAAACTTTTCTGGCGACCGCCAGTGCGATCTCTGTCTACGAATGATTGCAATTTGACACACAGCCTCCTCGTGGCACCTCCTGGGTAACTATCTTAGCATCCGCTAGATAGTGAGCTAATGTGTGCAGCGGGTCACCAGGACTGTAAATGGTTGAGCGCAGGGTTTGGAACCCGCCTCGTAAAAAAGAAATTCCAAGGAAAACCAAAGCGAAAGCCTCGGAAAGCCTTATGATGACGACCACCGCAAAACGAAAAAGGACTACGATTTAAGGATATACTCCTGGAATGTCCGAACTCTTAATTGGGAAGGTGCCTCTATCCAACTGGCGGATGCCCTCGAAAAATTAAAGGCTGACATTACCGCCATCCAGGAAATGAGATGGACAGGACAACGTTGCACCAAGCGATCAAACTGTGATATCTACTACAGCTGCCATGCGGAGAGGCGCGAATTTGGATGCGGATTTGTAGTAAGCCGGTGACTTCGCCACCACGTCTCCAATTTCACTCCAGTGAGTGAACGGCTGGCTACAAACCGCGTCAAAGCTAGATTTTTCAATCTTAGCATAATTTGCGCGCACGCCCCGACGGAGGAGAAGGACGATGCTGTTAAGGATGCGTTCTACGCGAGACTCGAGGACACATACGACCGCTGCCCAAACCACGACGTGAAGATCATCCTCGGGGACTTCAACGCAAAGGTTGGGCGCGAACGCATCTTTGACCGCACCGTCGGTCAATTCAGCCTCCATGAGACCACCTTGAACAACGGTTTCAGGCTGATTGACTTCGCCGCGGCGTGAAACATGGTAGTGAGTAGCACCAGATTTCGACACCTCGACATCCACAAGGCCACATGGCTGTCCCCTGATCAAAAAACGCGCAACCAGATTGATCACGTTGTGATAGACGGAAGGCATGCCTCAAGCGTGATGGACGTGCGTACGTTTCGTGGAGTCAAGATAGACTCGGACCACTATCTTGTCGCAGCCAAGACACGCATGCGGCTATGCCGTGCGAAAAACATACGCCCCATCACACAACGAAAGCTTGACGTAACTAAACTGCAATCACAATGGACAGCAATGGCCTACTCCACTCACCTCTCGGAACTGCTCCACCAATCTACCCCTCCCCCTGTTGACGCCGGCGGACTCTGGGCGCACATATCCCACTCCATGCGAGCTGCTGCTGAAACAGCCATTGGGTACAAGCCCCCACCCACACGGAACCAATGGTATGGCGAGGAGTGTTGCGTCGCAGCTGCGGCAAAAAACGCCGCCTACGAGCTACGTGTGAACGTTACAGGGAGAAAAGGAAGGAAGAGAGGCGACTTTTTAGACGGAAAAAAAACGCGAGCAAGAAAAGCGAGAGTGTGAGGAACTTGAGGTGTTTCAAGACAGGAATGATGCTCGAAAATTTTACCTGCAAATCAACCGTCTGACACAAGGTTTCAAGACCGGAGCATCTAACTGTCGAGATGAAAATGGAAATCTGGTTACAGATACGCAGTGCACGCTGAGGTTATGGAGGGCGCATTTCTCCAAGCTGCTAGCAGACGATGACGGCACCAATCCCGCCGTTGGAGGAAGTAGCCCGATACCACCAATCGACGACAATGTGGATATACCACTACCTAGCCATGGCGAGGTCCAAGTTGCTATTACGCGACTCAAAAACAACAAAGCAGCCGGTGCTGATGGACTGCCTGCAGAGTTGTTTAAGGCCGGCGGTGAAGGGCTGATAAGGTGCATGCATCAGCTCTTCTGCAAAATATGGCTAGAAGAAAGCATGCCCAACGATTGGAATCTCAGCGTCCTTTGTCCTGTACTGAAGAAAGGCGGCCCGACGATATGTGTCAACTACCGGGGAATCAGCCTGATCACCATCTTATACAGGGTCCTATCGAGCGGTATATGTGAACGACTGAAGCCGTATGCCAACACACTGATCGGACCTTATCAGTGTGGCTTCAGACCTGGTAAATCCACTATAGACCAGATCTTCACATTGCGCCAAATCCTGGAAAAAAAACCCACGAAAATGGAATTGACACACACCATCTCTTTGTCGATTACAAAGCTGCACTCGATAGCCCAACGAGGGAAAGCCTAAATGCCACCATGTCTGAGTTCGATATTCTTGCAAAGCAGATACGTCTTTGCAAGATGACATTGAGCAGCACCATCAGCTCTGTCAAGGTAGGAGCAAACCTCTCCGAACCTTTTATACCGTTCGATTTTCAGACAAGGCGGTGTCCAAAGTTGTCCAGCTCCTTGCTTATGCTGATGATATTGACATCATTAGCCAGCTCCTTGCTTATGCTGATGATATTGACATCATTGGCCGTAGCAAGCGTGATGTCACTGCTGCATTTTCCGCTATCGAAAAATAGTCAGCAAAAGTGGGTTTGGTGGTAAACGAGGGCAAGACGAAGTATATGCTGTCGACAAGCAGGGAGACGCGGCGCCTAGACTCCCATGTGGTAGCCGAGAGCTGTAGCTTCGAAGTGGTCAAGGAGTTCACGTACCTTGGCACCGCCATTAACACCAAAAATTACGTCAGCCTGGAGATCAAGCGAAGAATCACACTTGCCAATACGTGTTACTTTGGTCTGAGTGTGCAAATGTGCAATAGAGACCTCTCTCGCCGAACAAAACTAACACTCCACAAGACACTCAACCTACCCGTGCTCTTATATGGCGCAGAAGCATGGGTAATTTCACAGACGGATGCAGCAGCGCTTGGAGTGTTCGAGAAAAAAATTCTTCGCAAGATCTTTGGTCCCGTTCGGACGACTTTCGCATTCGGATGAACCACGAGCTGAACGAGTTGTACGACGACGTGGACGTGGTCCGGCGCATCACGATACAACGTCTGCGCTGGCTCGGCCACTTATGTGGATGAAGAAACTCCAGCTTAGAAGGTATTCGAAGCGAGGGTCGACTACGGGCGTCGACGAAGGGTACGACCAAATCTTCGATGGAAGGACCAAGTTGAGAAGGACCTTACTCTACTGGGTACTTCTAATTGGAGGAGGCGCGCGAAGAGCAGAGGCGCCTGGAGGGAGACGCTGAAGTCGGCCAAAACCCGAAATGGGTTGTAGTGCCACCTAATAATAATAATTAATTTCTATGTTTACTGTCCGATGACTTTTGTTCTTAAGGCAGTACTGTCACAAAAAATTTTGACCTACTGAACTATTATTAAATAGCTATAGTGTTATCTTTTTTGAGACAAATTTCATCTTCCTGTGGTTTGCCAAATTCTTTGCCTATTGAAGCTTTCAAATAGTTGAGCTTTTATAAGTCATATTTTTCAATAATTTTAGTGACCGTATTGTATTAGGTGTGCAAATAAGTTTCCGCCGTTTTGGTAAGAGATGGCTCCACTAGAAGGTTATATGCAAGTTTCAGATGTTGAACATCTCAGTGTAAGTTTGACCACGTGGTAACAACATAACCTCAAAAAATTATTCACTTTGTATTAGCTATACATACTTTTCTCTGTGCAAAAATGTCTTGTTTTGCACCAAATAAGTGTCATTTGCGGGAATTTTTGATTTACTTTTTTAATTTGAAGAAATCTGCCGCTGAAGCGCATTTATTGCTCGTGGAAGCATATGGTGAGGCTGCTTTGAGTGAGAGAAGTTGTCGTGAGTGGTTTCAGAAATTTAAAAACGGTGACTTTAACGAGGAAGATAAAGAACGCAGTGGAAGGCCAAAAGTGTACGAAGACGTAGAATTAGAAACGTTATTGGTCGAAGATTCCGCCCAAACGCAAAAAGACCGTACACTTACATTAGGTGTAACTCGACAAGCCATTTCACATCGCTTGAAATCGTTAGGAATGATTCAGAAGCAAGGAAATTGGGTCCCATACGAATTGAAGACACGAGACGTAAAACGTCAATTTTGCATAAGTGAAATTCTGCTTGCTAGGCAAAAGAAAAAAGGTGTTTTGCATCGTATAGTGACTGGGGATAAAAAATGGATCCACTACGATAACCCGAAGAAGAGAAGATTATAGGGACAACCCGGCCATGCTTCGACCTCGACGGCCAAGCCGAATATTCATGGAAAGAAACTCCTGTTGTGTATTTAATGGGACCAGATTAGTGTTGTGTACTATGAGTTGCTGAAATCGCGCGAAACCATTACTAGAGCACTCTACCGAACACAATTAATGAGATTGAGACGAGCACTGAAGGAAAAACGTGCTCATTACTACTCCAGACACGATAAATTATTCTCCTACATGATAATGCTCGTCCACATGTTGCAGCACCCGTGAAAACCTACTTAAACATATTGCAATGGGAGGTTCTACCCCACCCGCCGTATTCGCCAGACCTTGCCCCTTCTGATTGCCACCTATTCCGTTCGATGGCACATGGTCTGTCTGATCAGCACTTCACAACATATGAGGATACCCAAAAATGGGTCGATTCGTGGATTTCTTCTAAAGATGAAAATTTCTTCAGGCGTGGTATCCGAATGTTACCAGAAAGATGGGAAAAAGTGGTGTCTAGCAAGGGACAATACTTTGAATGAAACGTAATGTACCGTTATTTCACAATAAATCCTTAATTTTTTACAGAAAACGGTGGAAACTTCTTTGCGCACCTAATAGTATATACGATAATTTCATATTTGAAGTTAAATGGGACCAATAGATAAGTAGGTAAATTTATCCAAATATATAGTATGTAAAAGACTGAAGGAGGCAGAAACAAAGTACATATATAATTTATTTTTGATTTACGTCATCAGAGAAGTCGATTTGGACATTTTCGTGTGTCTACCAACTGCATAAATTTATTTGCATAGAATATGCAGACATAAGATTGGTATGTCAAAATTTATTTTAAAATTAATTCGAAGTTAACTACTATGACTATTTTATATGCACAAAAATTGATTTTATACCATTTACCCATTGAAAATGGGTAAAAAATGGTATATTAACTTTGTGAAAATGTATGTAACAGTCAGAAGGAGGCATGGCAGACCATACAAAGTCTATATATTCATGATCAGCATCAATAGCCGAGTCGATTTGGTCATGTCCGTCTGTATGAACACACAGATCTCAGCTATTAAAAGAGCTAGAGGCACCAGACTTGGTGAGAGTGTGCGTGTATTCAACACACACAAGAAGTTTATTTCAAACTTGATGTGCCACGCCCACCGCCTCCGCAAATCTAAAATTCGTTTTTCGATTTTTTGCAAATTATCAATAACAAAAAGAGATAAGCGCACCAAATTTGGTGGGAGGGTGGTGTCTTGCAACATTATGCAGAAGTTGGATTTTAGAATTTTGGATGCAACGGCCCCGCCTCTATAAAACACATTTTTATAATTTAAAAGAACACTAGAAAAGCTATAGGCACCAAATAAGTTGCCCGGTAAAATTACGCAGAATGCGGATTTTCAACTTTTGGATGGCACGCCCACCGCCCCGATACATCGTTTTTATTGAATAATAAGAAAAGTAGAGAAAAATCAAAACATTTTTTACATTCTCGAAGACTGCCAGAGGACTGATTTACTCTATAAATTACAACCCGATCGGACAATAACCAAAGAAGTTATAGTAGTTTGAATCCCCCATCCAAAGTTATGGGGGCTAACAATTTCCAACTGACACGTTGAACCGATGCAGCAGAGGGCCGGCGTCAATAAAAGCTTCATTTTCCGATTACGTTGCGTAACCCTGCGTGGTCCAGTGGTTAGAGGTTTGATTCGCAGATTCAAGAGCTCGTGAGTTCGCGAGATCGAATCCCGCGCGGGCCATTTTTTTTTTTTAATGTAAATTGTTTTTTTTTTATTATTTTTGCACTTTACTGAAAAATATGGTAAGATATTTTTATACCATTTTTTACCCATTTTCAATGGGTTGTGCAAATGTATGTAACAGGCAGAAGGAGGCGTGGCAGACCATACAAAGTATATATATTCTTGATCAGCATCAATAGCCGAGTCGATTTGGTCATGTCCGTCTGTCTGTCCGTCTGTCCGTCTGTCCGTCTGTATGAACACACAGATCTCAGCTATTAAAAGAGCTAGAGGCACCAGACTTGGTGGGAGTGTGCGTGTATTCAATACACACAAGAAGTTTATTTCAAACTTGATGTGCCACGCCCACCGCCTCCGCAAATCGATAAATGCGTATTTAGATTTTTCCCAAATAATTCAATAACGAAAAGAGATAAACGCACCAAATTTGGTAGGAGGGTGTCTTGCAACATTATGCAGAAGTTGGATTTTAGAATTTTGGATGCCACGCCCACCGCCTCTAAAAAACACATTTTTATAGTTTAAAAGAACACTAGAAAAGCTAGAAGCACCAAATTTGGAAGTAAGGTGCCTGGTAGTATTACGGAGAATGCGGATTTTCAACTTTTGGATGCCACGCCTACCGCCCCCAAAAATCGATTTTGTAAATCGGTAAATCAAATTATAGGAAAAGTAGAAAAGTTTCCGAAATTTTTTGTAGGTATTATTGTAGATAATAATAATATTGACCAACCCTATAAATTTCAATCCGATCGGACAATAAACACAGAAGTTATAGGCACGAGAAGTTTCGCTCACAGCAGTGGAGGCCCGACGCCGACGCACGCACAGTCGTCGTGTAGTCAGTGTGCAGTCGGCATGTGCCATTAGCGTCAATGCATGTGAATTTGTCCTCGAAAATATGCGATGCGTTGTTATTCGTCGACTAAAAGTAATTAATATTAAGAATTAGTTTTTAACAGCGAAAGGTAAATGGTATCTTACTGTCGAGTGCACTCGACTGTAGCTTTCTTCACTTGTTAATTTAGTTCTTGATGCAAAAAAATAAGAAAGACCAATTGTTTTTAGAAATTCAAAAAGAAACCTGAGCCGACTTGACTGGGATTCGAACCTGGGATACAAAGTGATAGTTGTCGTGCAGTCGGCATGTGCCATTAGCGTCAATGCTTGTGTATTTGTCTTCGAAAATATTCGTTGCGTTATTATTAGTAATTAATATAAAAAATTTTTTTAACAGCCAAAGGTAAATGGTATCTTACTTTAGAGTGCACTCGACTGTAGCTTTCTTCTCTTGTTTTTTCATTAAACCATTTACCCATTGCAAAAGGAAAAACTTTGTGCATTTGTACACATACAAATGTCCGTCCGTATAATGATCCATATCAAATCAATATTATTGATAGCTACGAGGATGTCAAAAAATTTTTACTTATCTAAAAACTAGAAAAAATTAAATTTATGGTAGCATGGTGGGTGCATCCAAAAATTGAAAAAAATTGAAGTTTTGAACTTTAAACTTTTCCGTGTATGATATACAAGATCGCTCATACATAGCTTTGTTTCTCTAGCCCTTGTAATATTTAAAATCTCTGTGTTCATACAAACAGATTGACAGATTAAAATGACCAAATCACTAGGGCACTACGGCCTCCTTCCTTCTTACATTGTTATAATTAACAATAAAGTAAAACGCAGTTTCATATGCATATACCTGGTACTTTGGCATAAAGCTACAATTTTTTAACCATTTCCAATAGGTAAAAATTCAATGTAAAGAAATCATAAGCGATGTGAAAGTTATAAATTATATTATATTATATTTTGAGTAAAGGGAGAAGTTATAGTATTAAAACTATAAACAAAGCGATAAGATATCAGAGAAATTAGTGGACTATTTAAAGTTGAATGCGAAGGATTCGAATGGAAAATTTTACCTTTAGGTGCAACTTTAAATTATACTTCGTCCAACAGCACTTAGTGCAAATACATTTCTGTATAAGTTTTCTGCGTTATTTTTCACGTGGAGATTCTGAATGCAAACATTTTAGCATAATTTAAAAATAAACAATGATTTAGGTATAGAATGCAGCTAAAATATTTTATGAGAGCTCACATACATATATGTACATATGTGTAAATTGTTGTCTGGTAATGACAAACCGCGATCTTTATTAACTTTTGATAATTTTTTTTGATTAGTTGGAGCTCCTTTGCGTTGCTTCTATTTGACACATGACGATCTGGATCCACTACTTCCATGATTTTTCGGTGACAAACTTACTACTCTGGAACCGCCTGTGCCTGTGTTCAGAGGTTTCAATCGATAGTTTTTTGTCTCCTATGCTTAAACAGCAGCAATTTTTCCTTGTGGGAAACAAAATTTCAAAATTATTTGAGTTTCATTTTCATTTCGATCGATTATAATTTTTAATCGAGGAAACTGTGAAACAAACTATACATCTTTTAAAAGGCGTTACCAAGATCTATCAACAATATACAGAGTTATCAGATACAATTCCATTTAACTTCACAAGCGAAGTGCGAAATTTGAATGCAAAAACCGATTTGTCAGTACTAAGCAACCTAAGAATGTGTTAACAATACAATCTTAGAGATGTTGTCCCGTGCGAGCTAGAGCGATAGCGTATCTTCGACATCATTTGTGCAATGGCACGTGAAAATGCTTTTAGAGCATTTCGCGGTTATCGTTAAATATTATCAATTCTCTTCTAGCGCTCACTTTGACATCAGCCTTAAGCCCCTGATCGAAAGCTGAAGCAGAAACCCAAAATCGTATACTTCTGTCTTTATGCTTCTTATCACCTTTCGTTTTTGCTAATTTTTTGGCTTAACACAATTTTTTAAGGCAAAAACAAGAGCATAAAATATTTAAATAACGACAACTTTTTAAACTTTTATTCTTTGATCTTTGTAGATTTTATGTTGAAACTGAAATTCGGAACATCTTGCATGCAGGAAAAGATTAAAATAACATACATAGATTAATAAAAAAGATTATATAGCTTCCAACACCAAATGTCAGATTGACTTAATTCAAAATAAATAAATAGTAACTAAACTTAAGTCCTCAACTAATAAAGCATATCTAAGCGTCAATATATTCTTATTCACATTAGCAATGAGTTTGTGTATAATTGGGGCAGGTACAGCCGGACTTTGCAGTGCTCGACGTGCTTTGGAGCACAATGTAATTCCTACGATTTTTGAACTTTCGAATGAAGTTGGAGGAACATGGGTGTACACTAAGGAAGTTGGTGTAGTAAATGGTATTGATGTTCATAGCAGTATGTACACTAATTTGCGGTAAGTATAGAAAGCAGAATAAACAATTTTTCAAATCGTTAATAAATCAGTTTCCCAGAAGGTTTAAAAGACACAGTCAAGTGCAATCCACAGTAAGAAACTTACTTTGGCCATAATCCATCCAATTTTAATATTAAAATATTAATATTTGTATTAATTTTGCTATCCAACACGCATAGGTAGAAATGAAAATTATTTCTCTTTAAAGAATTTCAAAGTTACATTGGATATTGTGCTCGAGATCGAAAAATTTTACTTTGAAAGCTTTTACATATATGCTGCGTAGTAAGTGGATACATATGTACATATAAAGTAGGAGTAAACAGAAGTGAAAGAGTATCGGAACGCCGAACGTAGCGAAGTATTGCTAGCTGACTGAAAAATATTAATGTATTATTTTAAATGCTCAAAACAAATTAATTAAAAACAAGTGAAGAAAGCTACAGTCGAGGGCACTCGACAGTAAGATACCATTTACCTTTGGCTGTTAAAAAATAATTCTTTATATTAATTACTTCTATTCGACGAACTAATAACAACGTATCGCATATTTTCGAAGTCAAATACACATGCATTGACGCTAATGGCACATGCCGACTGCACGACGACTGTGCGTGCGCGTTCGACATCGGGCCTCTGTAGCCGTAAAAGAAACTTCTCGCGCCTATAAATGCCGATCCGATCGGATTGTAATTTATAGGGTGGATCAGCACTGTGGTAAACTACGATATTGTCAAAAAAAAGGTTTTGTTATTTCTATACTTTTCTTATAATTCAATAAAAACGATTTATGGGCGCTGGGCGTGGTATCCAAAAGTTGAATGTTACCAGGGACCTTACTACCAAATTTGGTGCTTCTAACTCTTAATATAAATCCATTATTTTTCAAATTCTTTTGCATTTTACATATATCCGTTGCGGTTCTCGAAAAAACCTTGGTCTACGTTTGGTACACAAATTGTACCAAGCAGCCAAATTTGGTGGGTCTATCTTTTTATACCATTTACCCATTGAAAATGGGTAAAAAATGGTATATTAACTTTGTGCAAATGTATGTAACAGGCAGAAGGAGGCGTGGCAGACCATACAAAGTATATATATTCTTGATCAGCATCAATAGCCGAGTCGATTTGGTCATGTCCGTCTGTCTGTCCGTCTGTATGAACACACAGATCTCAGCTATTAAAAGAGCTAGAGGCACCAGACTTGGTGAGAGTGTGCGTGTATTCAACACACACAAGAAGTTTATTTCAAACTTGATGTGCCACGCCCACTGCCTCCACAAATCGATAAATGCGTATTTCGATTTTTTCCAAATAATTCAATAACGAAAAGAGATAAACGCACAAAATTTGGTAGGAGGGTGTCTTGCAACATTATGCAGAAGTTGGATTTTAGAATTTTTGATGCCAGGCCCCCTGCTTTTTAAAAACACATTTTTATAGTTTAAAAGAACACTAGAGAAGCTAGAAGCACCAAATTTGGAAGTAAGGTCCCTGGCAACATTACGGAGAATGTTTGATTTTCAACTTTTGGATGCCACGCCCACCGCCCCCAAACTATTGAATTTTAAGAAAAGTAGGGAAATAACAAAAAGTTTTTTAACACTCTTGTAGCTTACCATAGTACAGATTTACCCTATAATTTTCAATCCGATCGGACAATAAACAAAGAAGTTATAGGAGTTTGAATCTCCCATATAAAGTTGTGGGCGCTTAGAATTCCAACTAAAATGTTGAACTGACGCAGCAGAAGGCCGGCATCAATAAAAGTCTCATTTGCCGATAGCTCTGCGTAACTGTGTGTGGTCTAGATGGTTGCATGCAAGATTCTGGTGCGTGTGGTCGCGGGTTCGAATCCAGCGACGGGCAATTTTTTTTTTTTTTAATAAATTTGCGCTATACTGAAATATATAGTATGATATTTTTAATCAAATTGACGAACATGGAAGATGCAAAAAAATAAGAAAAACAAAAAGCTTGTTCTAAGCAATACAAAAAAAAGAAGCCTGTGCTGGGATTCGAACCGGGGACATTTAGTTATAGAGCTGACAACTCTCACAAGAAACCACCAACCAAACGAGGCACATTGTCTGTTTCTGCTAAATACATATGTATGTATGTATTTATGTATAGAAATTATAGGCGCGTAAGTTTTGCATACAGCAGCAGAGACGGAGCAGAGGCTCGGCGTCAATGCTTGCGCCGACTGCGCACGCTTAATCGGCGTGCAGTCAGCGTGCAGTCGGCCTGTGCCATTAGCGTCAAATTGACGCCGTCAATGCATGTGTATTATTTGACTTCGAAAATTTGCGAAGCGTTGTATTAGTTCAGCGAATAAAAGTAATTAATATTAAGAATTTTTTTTAACAGCCAAAGGTAAATGGTATCTTACTGTCGAGTGCACTCGACTGTAGCTTTCTTCACTTGTTTTTCCATTAACTCTTTAAAAAAGGGTAAAAAATAATAAATGAAGTGCACATGTATATAACAGCCAAAATGAGCCACGGTAGACCAAACGTAGGATGCGGATTTTGTATGCCACGCCCCCCGCACCAGCATCGGTGCTAACAATAATATTGATCAGAGGTATGTACGTGCTACAAAGTGGGCAAAGGTCCTCCTGCGTATACGACTTCATTTGTTAGAGATACAAAGTAACTGTGTGCCTTAATAATTATACGTTATACAATGGCATTTAGTATTTAGAGTTTTTAATAGAGTTCCGAATTTGTTAAATCATATTCCACTGTCGTACGCGTTCGACTGAAGGTTTCTGTTCTTTATTTCATGTTTATATTTTATTTTGCTAAAAATAAATATAATATCCCATATGTACGTAATTCCAGTGATATAGGAAATATTTTTCAATATACATATAAACATTTTGAAACGCTAAAATATAAATACATATTTATTCTTTCTCTTTTATTTAAAGTACGAATTTACCAAAGGAAATAATGGGATTTCCTGATTTTGAAATTGAAAATGATAAGGACTCCTATGTATCCTCACAAAATATATGCTCGTTTTTAAAGCAATATTCTGAACACCATGATCTGGGAAAATATATCCAGTTTAACTCCTACGTAATAAGAGTTCTAAGAAAATTCAACAAGTGGCAAGTAAGCTCAATCAGTGTCTGGGGGAATATATAGAGTATATATAAACTGCTTAACTCTAACTCTTCTTATACTCTCAGATACTTGTGAAAAATACCCTTACAAATAAATTGAAATTGTATTTTTTTGATAAAATTCTTATTGCCAATGGACATTACCATACCCCAAACTATGCTAATTTTCCCAATGGACATTTATTCAAAGGTGAATGCTTGCACAGCCACGATTACAGAAGCAGCGAAATATTTAAAGGTAAGGAAGGATATGTCATTCGCACAATATACTTACATATATTTCACCTTCATATCTTCGTAGAAAAATCTGTATTGGTTATAGGAGGAGGCCCGAGTGCATTGGACTTGACGAATCAAATAGCCAAATCGGCAAAACATGTAACGCTTAGCCATCACGTAAATGGAATTACGAATTCAATTTTTCATAAGAATGTGGAAACTAAACCTGATATTATTGAATTTGATAAAAATGGCGCATATTTTAAGGATGGGTCGTATTCAAGAGTCGATTCAGTTTTTTTCTGCACTGGATATAAATATGCTTTTCCTTTTCTAAACACTACATCTGGAATATATGTCGAAAACAATCATGTGCAAATGCTATATAAACAGTGCATTAATATACGAAACCCCAGTATGGCATTCATTGGACTGCCATTTTACGTATGCGCAGCACAAATGATGGATCTACAAGCTCGATTTGCGCTAAGCTATCTATTTGGAAGCAATCAACTGCCCCCGGTGCAAGATATGCTAGCTGATACACTACAATATTTCAATAAACTTTGGGAAAAAGGGTATAAAAAGCGTCAAGCGCATATGTTAGGTGACATGCAGGTAAGACAAAATGCTTTTATTCAAAATAGTCGACCACCTAAATAATCTGTAAAGTATCCTGTAAAGTCGAGAAATCGTGGTATTAGATACCATTCACCGGACTTGAAAATTAATTTTAAATAAGTTCAGCAGAGAGAATAATAGTTTAGACAGATATTTGCAAGTACAGAATGGAAAATCTTCGACCCTATAAAGTTTAAATTATTGATTAGCATCAATAAACGAGTCGATCTTGCCACATCCGTATGTCTGCCAGTCGCCATGTCTGTTGCAACGCACACTAGTCTCTCAGTTTTAAAGTAAATTTTTTTTATACGCTGTAAATAAGTCGGAACCAGCTAGATCGGACGAATAAAATCTGATTATTATATCCTATAGCTCGAATATAAAGTTTTATCAAAAAATTGCAATGTTATATTAGATATTGCGTCATTGTTAAAAAATATTCAATATAAACAGTGAAAAATAAAAATATACAAATATAGTAAATAGAATCGCGAACGATAACGTTTTTTTCTAGATTTTTTTTATCTCAATACTAATGAAGTTAAGATGTTCTGGATATAAAATTAATATAACCTTTGCCAATAACTTAAAATTCAAAGGACCGATCGGACTTAAATAAAACTTTTTAAAGTAATTTCAATATTGCATTACACAAGGTATAGAACCTTAGGCCGGTAGTCAAATTTTTAATAGCTTTTAAGTCAAGTAATAATATTTTATATATATTGATTATTCTAAAATTGAAACAATTTTCTTTTTTGTTATAGATGGATTATTATTCTGATTTAGCAATGACGGCGAAGATTGAAAATATTAAGCCTGTAATGGCCAAATTACATATTGAAAGCAGCAATTGCTTTAACAACAACTTATTATCTTTTCGCGATGATTTATTCAAAATTATTGACAATGAAACGTTCGTTAAAATTAATTAATTTGTTTTATAAACGATAAAGCAAACACTACATATATTTTATCAACCGAATATTCAAATTATAACATCCATAATTATTGCAACCATTTAAAGTAAATATTGTTTTAACCATTATGAAATAATATTCATTTATAAGTTCTTTCCGGTTGTTTCAATACAGGGCTGAAAATATGAAATGGGCTTAAATAGACAACAAATAAAAAAAAGTGTAAGACATTTTTGATACCCTTGGATAGAATATAATTTAAGAAATGTTTTTACAACGCACAGAAGAAAGTATTTATAATATACATCAGTATTAACAGGCGAATCGATTTTTTGTCCGTCCTTCCGTCTGAACGTTTTTCCTTCATTACGTTCGTTACAGTGCAAAGTAATCTCCTTTTAAGCTATCTTGATGAAACTTGGGACGCACACCCTTTTCTTATGTATACTCGTAGTTCCCCCCACGTTCCCTTCAGATTTCACAATCGGTTCACTACAACATAAAACCCATATCCAAACTAAGTACCACGTTTACTTAGTTTAGATATAATTTAGGTACCATTTCTGTTCGTAGTCAGTTGTCTGTCTTAAATTCTTAACTCGCTTCAGTTACCAATTAAACTGATTATTTGCGCAACTGTTTGTATGAAAACAGTATCAGATACATAAAGTTTTGTATTGCTTACAATTTGTTCATCGTCAAACAAATGAAATAAATTTTAGTTTATTTAAAAGTTTTTTATTACAAATGCCTTGACATGCTACAATATTTATAAAATAGCTTAATGTTATCACACAGTATAAACGAACGACCAAACCCGTGGCCTCATCGTCTGCAAACATGAAATGAATTTCAATTTATTTAGTGTTTTATTACATGTTTCTTTACTTTCTATGCTGAGAACTTATACAAGAATGTTTATAAAATAACTAAATCTTATCTTAAAGCCATGGATGCCACGCTGGATCCATGCGACAAAGATTATCAATATTAGTTGCGGTTTGAATAAGTGCTGAAACCTTTTTCTTCTCAATATTATCGAAGTAAGAAATTTTATTTAATCGCAATAGAATAGTATCCACAACAGAATTAACAACTCTTACGGTGTGTTCCATTGTATTATTCTCAACTGGCGGTTCTTCAAATAAATCGTTTGCCTTATTTTGCCGAAATCCTTTTTTCTGTAATGTGGTTATTTCGTCTCTTAGAATAGTTTGTAATATAGAACTAAGTTTATAGTTAGGCTGAATGAAACAACGGGCTGTTGCAACTATTGCAGCAGATAATGGTCCAGATATTCCAATGTTTGTAATGAACTCTCCGATATTTGGCGTCAGCCTAAACGGCACAGGTCTGTGGCTTAACTGTTGTTTGTCGTCATTTATATCAAACTTGAAATATGAAATGTTCATTAGTCCCGAATCCTGATGAAGGTACATCATGTCTGCATTAAGTCGCGTCAAATTAAGGGCATGCTCGCAAAGATACGCCAGTGCCAACTGTAGTGTCAACTGAAAAATTATATTTTATAAATCAAATTTAAAATTTTTTTAATTTAATAATAAAATAGTTTCAAAACATCAAATATATTTATTTATTTATAAGGTTGAACTAATTTTCACAGTTTTCTGTGAAGGGCAAGTCAAACTGAAAGATCAATGATTAATTGCTTTCAGTTGCATCAATGACTGTATGAACTATTGAATAAGTGTAATCAAGAGGAGGTTCTTTCCAATGGGATCGAAAATATAGCCATTTTCAATTATTTGTTTTGGCATAACGGAAGAAAAAGTAAACTTATTTTAAATATTTACTTTCCATGATAGAATTGATTCAAAGTTAATGTGTTAAGCTATTTATTTGATCTATTTCAAATGGATGAATAGAATAAAAACTATATTATCACAATACAAATAAATAAGCGTTATTCTTACCATTTTTCTAAACTGCCAAAAGTCCGTAGCTGCAGTAAAAGTATATAAGGCCCACTGCTTTAGAAGTGTTTTTGATACCATTGTCCACTGAATTTCCGAAAATATGTCTCTTAACATTATATGCGAAATTTGTGATCCCTGTGCCTGTACTTCTGAAAGGCGTTCATAATACTTAACAATGGGCATATCATAATCCATCTTTACATTCAAACAACATTTTTTAAATATTTTTAGCAACGAGATACTATTAGGATTATCTTCCGCTAATCTCATTTGTGGTGAAATTGGAACGACTCGTGGCACAGTTATGTTTAAGAAGCGACGACTTGTTTCCTTTTGTTTTTCCAAGTAATAATTAAGCATTCGCTTTAATTGCAGAACTCTTTCTTCACGGCGAGCATCACCAAGGCCAGAATCAAGCACTACCAAGTACGGGTATATTTTTCCGTTCGTTCCTCTTATATATAACCTCCTTGCCGCGGTGTTGTTTTTCTGAACTATTTCAACACGAGGCATAAAACGCGCTATACGCACATAATAATGAGATGAGGAAGGAATTAGTAATTCTCCAGGCAGTTCCACTTCTGCAGTTTTTTGACTAAAGTTGGATAGAAATCTGCATTTGTCTTCTATTAAAAATGAAGTAGGTAGTTTCTTAACTTTTGCTTCCAAGACCTTTATCCACGTCTTCAGTTTTGTTATCAGGTTATGTAGTTTCATTGCCCCTGGCTTGGAGAAATCAAAGTCATTGGTGAATTGTTCCTTCATTTTTTGGAAAACTGGATCTTGGAATGTTACTTGAGCCCTCCTCGCCAAGGACTCAGATGCAGCAGAGTGAGATATAGAAGAGGTTACAGATCCTGGAACATTTTCTATTCCAATTCCAAAAGTAGATCCCAGCTTCTTAACGAAATGCAAAGTATGTGGTGTTATTGCTGCATTAACAACTGTGTTTCTATTTTCGAATGCAATAGCGTAGCACTTTATTAGGCCTTGACGAAGTTGACGTAGAACTTCTTCTGTCCAACTTTCTCTAAACCAAACCATTTGGTCTACAATGCCCTCTAGAGAACTTAAAATAGTTGGATGAACTTCACGTTGCAATTGCATAACTTTTGAACACCTCCACATGGGTGGTGTTGCTTTGATTGGATTAACAGATGTAACCCCCACTTGATTTCTACTACAAAGTGTTGCCATATTCTCCAGATTCTGTGCAAAAATATTAGTAACAATAATATTTAAAAAATCCATTAGTTGTTAAGTTATACTCTTAATAAAACGAATACGAAGGATTAATGCTTACGGATGATGGAAATTTTCCCGGAAATACTGCCTGTTCAGCAGACTTGTGTTTCTCTCGTTGCTCAATTTTCAAAGTTAGATACAAGGTCCGAATAGGGAAATAAACTGCTTGAGGATATAACCTCCCAATCTAAAATCACATAGAAATAGTAACAATAGTAATATTGTTAGCCAAAAATAAAATAATATTCTTTTAATTATTTTATTGATTGATGCTCAACAAGAATATTTACTTTTCATGGTCTACACAACATCTTCTTTTGCCTGTTACATACTTTTTCACAAAATTAATATACTTTTTGCAATGGGTAAATGGTATAGAAAACATTTTACTCATTTACAATTAAAATGTACATAAGTTTCTGTTATAGTTTAGAATGATTTAACTTTATATATATAATGTTCATAATCGTTTTTTTTTTCATGACTTTAAAATTATATCACTTACCTGACTCAACAAATTTAATATAACTTCGCCGTTAAATTGCTCTAGACAGCAAAGTAGTTGAGGTATCCATGGTAGCCAGTAAGACGGCGGAATGCCAGACACATATTTTTCAAATGTATTTAATAAAGATTCAACGGAATTATCATACGATAAAAACCATAACACTTTAGCTATGTACTTTCTGGTTTTACTTTCATTTTGGTTACGACAAGCGTGTAGATAACAAATCAACGCATTATTTCCAAGAGAAATTTGCTTATCTGTCAAGAACATCTGCTCCATATAGTCTCCCCACATGGCCCACGCTTTGGTAAGACCGTCGTGGAGTTGAACCGCTGCACTAAATGATTTTCCTGCCTCGTCTGTACGTCCAATTTGGGCCAGTAAGAGACCCTTTAGTGCATAAAATTCGGCATTCATTTCACCAGTAAAATATTTTAAGTTAGTTGATTCGATTACTTCAAGGGCTTCGTTGATTTCATTTCTCCCAGAAGTTGATGGCATTTGCAAGTAACACTTAACTTGCTGTCGAATTTTCTGCAAATAAAATAAATAAATTATTTTAAATGAACGATAAAGAAATACATTTATATTTGCTCCAGATTTAGAGCTACTTTACATAAGATACCGGTATTATGCATTGTATAGTTTTTGTATTTATATTGAAAATTCAACTTTTATTTTAGGGTATAAATTTAATTTGTCAAATTCTGTTCGGATTTTTTTATGAAAAGATTTAATTCCCTTTTCTTTGACTGTTTAGCTTTTCAGTAATTTTCAACATTTTTTCTTTGCATCCGAATGTTCTAATTATTTTCGGTTTTAATTTCCAATAGAAATTTTTGGTCAACAATTAAGTGTTTCTAAAACATTTCTATTAGTCCGAAATATCATTCGGGCGATCCTTATCCAAGCGCATACGTGGATGAAAAAGACAAATGAACTCTTTGCATATATGAACCACAAAATTGTAGAAAACAAAAATGATTTATATAGAAAATATTTACATTACCTGAAAACAATCCACAATTGGAACAGATGGTATGGTGTATATTCTGGATAAAGTCTCTTGGCAGACTCCAGTAAGATTGTGTTTCCTGGCAATTTTCCCGAAAGAAATTATGGCTTGGGCAGATGCGTGTACCCCCAACATTGTGCTGCCTTGATCTGATTGCTGCTCTAAATGCTGAGTAATTATTTGATAGTGATGTTGCCGCCAGGTGAAAATATCACTCCAGTGTGATAAATCATCTGAAATTACTGGTAATCTATTACGCCATGTTTTTACGATGGCTTTCATATCATGTAAGGAAGAATTTCTGGACTGCGATAAGCCTTGATGAATTTGGCTTGCTTCATGTAATTCCATTATTTGTTGAGACGCTTGAAGATATGGTAAGTGAATGTGTGACACAATACGCGGTAGTCGGCGCCATTCTCTAATACAAAGACTAGACGCAACTTCTACATATCTCTCAACGCTGGCAGCTTGTCTGTCTTCTTGATATAAAATAGACAAGTAGCCTTTATACAAATTTAATTTAAATCCGTAGTGCTTTGAATAACATTGCTCGGTTTTTGACAATGCATTTTTCATCAGATTCCAGTCAGGGACTCTCCAAGAGCTTTCCAGTATTAGGAACATATTTTTTTCTCTGTTTGTTTGAGCATAATCCAATAATATGTCCCACTGATTAAGCTCCTTTGCACAGCGCATCCAATGTTTTTCCCATAACAATAATTCACTGTTAATGTCTACATGTATCAGTCCGCTGTTTAAGTCTTGCTTAAATTTGGTCATAGCGAGGTCATAGGCACCTTGAGCTTCTTCAAAAAATCCCATTTGTTCATAGGAAATAGCTATGTTTGTCTCCGAGTAATGCGAGCATTTAAGCCAAAGACCTGCCCAAAGATCCTCTTCATGCATGGCTGAATACATTTTGGAGAGGGAATCATATATGTTATTCAAACTTTGAAGGTCGAGATCTGGTTGGGTTGAGTCCGTGATATTTGTATTATTCCGCTGAGATTGGGTTAGGGCCAAATCTTCTAAAACTAAAATAGCATCAATAAACGAGTCGATCTTGCCACATCCGTATGTCTGCCAGTCGCCATGTCTGTTGCAACGCACACTAGCCTCTCAGTTTTAAAGTAAATTTTTTTTATACGCTGTAAATAAGTCGGAACCAGCTAGATCGGACGAATAAAATCTGATTATTATATCCTATAGCTCGAATATAAAGTTTTATCAAAAAATTGCAATGTTATATTAGATATTGCGTCATTGTTAAAAAATATTCAATATAAACAGTGAAAAATAAAAATATACAAATATAGTAAATAGAATCGCGAACGATAACGTTTTTTTCTAGATTTTTTTTATCTCAATACTAATGAAGTTAAGATGTTCTGGATATAAAATTAATATAACCTTTGCCAATAACTTAAAATTCAAAGGACCGATCGGACTTAAATAAAACTTTTTAAAGTAATTTCAATATTGCATTACACAAGGTATAGAACCTTAGGCCGGTAGTCAAATTTTTAATAGCTTTTAAGTCAAGTAATAATATTTTATATATATTGATTATTCTAAAATTGAAACAATTTTCTTTTTTGTTATAGATGGATTATTATTCTGATTTAGCAATGACGGCGAAGATTGAAAATATTAAGCCTGTAATGGCCAAATTACATATTGAAAGCAGCAATTGCTTTAACAACAACTTATTATCTTTTCGCGATGATTTATTCAAAATTATTGACAATGAAACGTTCGTTAAAATTAATTAATTTGTTTTATAAACGATAAAGCAAACACTACATATATTTTATCAACCGAATATTCAAATTATAACATCCATAATTATTGCAACCATTTAAAGTAAATATTGTTTTAACCATTATGAAATAATATTCATTTATAAGTTCTTTCCGGTTGTTTCAATACAGGGCTGAAAATATGAAATGGGCTTAAATAGACAACAAATAAAAAAAAGTGTAAGACATTTTTGATACCCTTGGATAGAATATAATTTAAGAAATGTTTTTACAACGCACAGAAGAAAGTATTTATAATATACATCAGTATTAACAGGCGAATCGATTTTTTGTCCGTCCTTCCGTCTGAACGTTTTTCCTTCATTACGTTCGTTACAGTGCAAAGTAATCTCCTTTTAAGCTATCTTGATGAAACTTGGGACGCACACCCTTTTCTTATGTATACTCGTAGTTCCCCCCACGTTCCCTTCAGATTTCACAATCGGTTCACTACAACATAAAACCCATATCCAAACTAAGTACCACGTTTACTTAGTTTAGATATAATTTAGGTACCATTTCTGTTCGTAGTCAGTTGTCTGTCTTAAATTCTTAACTCGCTTCAGTTACCAATTAAACTGATTATTTGCGCAACTGTTTGTATGAAAACAGTATCAGATACATAAAGTTTTGTATTGCTTACAATTTGTTCATCGTCAAACAAATGAAATAAATTTTAGTTTATTTAAAAGTTTTTTATTACAAATGCCTTGACATGCTACAATATTTATAAAATAGCTTAATGTTATCACACAGTATAAACGAACGACCAAACCCGTGGCCTCATCGTCTGCAAACATGAAATGAATTTCAATTTATTTAGTGTTTTATTACATGTTTCTTTACTTTCTATGCTGAGAACTTATACAAGAATGTTTATAAAATAACTAAATCTTATCTTAAAGCCATGGATGCCACGCTGGATCCATGCGACAAAGATTATCAATATTAGTTGCGGTTTGAATAAGTGCTGAAACCTTTTTCTTCTCAATATTATCGAAGTAAGAAATTTTATTTAATCGCAATAGAATAGTATCCACAACAGAATTAACAACTCTTACGGTGTGTTCCATTGTATTATTCTCAACTGGCGGTTCTTCAAATAAATCGTTTGCCTTATTTTGCCGAAATCCTTTTTTCTGTAATGTGGTTATTTCGTCTCTTAGAATAGTTTGTAATATAGAACTAAGTTTATAGTTAGGCTGAATGAAACAACGGGCTGTTGCAACTATTGCAGCAGATAATGGTCCAGATATTCCAATGTTTGTAATGAACTCTCCGATATTTGGCGTCAGCCTAAACGGCACAGGTCTGTGGCTTAACTGTTGTTTGTCGTCATTTATATCAAACTTGAAATATGAAATGTTCATTAGTCCCGAATCCTGATGAAGGTACATCATGTCTGCATTAAGTCGCGTCAAATTAAGGGCATGCTCGCAAAGATACGCCAGTGCCAACTGTAGTGTCAACTGAAAAATTATATTTTATAAATCAAATTTAAAATTTTTTTAATTTAATAATAAAATAGTTTCAAAACATCAAATATATTTATTTATTTATAAGGTTGAACTAATTTTCACAGTTTTCTGTGAAGGGCAAGTCAAACTGAAAGATCAATGATTAATTGCTTTCAGTTGCATCAATGACTGTATGAACTATTGAATAAGTGTAATCAAGAGGAGGTTCTTTCCAATGGGATCGAAAATATAGCCATTTTCAATTATTTGTTTTGGCATAACGGAAGAAAAAGTAAACTTATTTTAAATATTTACTTTCCATGATAGAATTGATTCAAAGTTAATGTGTTAAGCTATTTATTTGATCTATTTCAAATGGATGAATAGAATAAAAACTATATTATCACAATACAAATAAATAAGCGTTATTCTTACCATTTTTCTAAACTGCCAAAAGTCCGTAGCTGCAGTAAAAGTATATAAGGCCCACTGCTTTAGAAGTGTTTTTGATACCATTGTCCACTGAATTTCCGAAAATATGTCTCTTAACATTATATGCGAAATTTGTGATCCCTGTGCCTGTACTTCTGAAAGGCGTTCATAATACTTAACAATGGGCATATCATAATCCATCTTTACATTCAAACAACATTTTTTAAATATTTTTAGCAACGAGATACTATTAGGATTATCTTCCGCTAATCTCATTTGTGGTGAAATTGGAACGACTCGTGGCACAGTTATGTTTAAGAAGCGACGACTTGTTTCCTTTTGTTTTTCCAAGTAATAATTAAGCATTCGCTTTAATTGCAGAACTCTTTCTTCACGGCGAGCATCACCAAGGCCAGAATCAAGCACTACCAAGTACGGGTATATTTTTCCGTTCGTTCCTCTTATATATAACCTCCTTGCCGCGGTGTTGTTTTTCTGAACTATTTCAACACGAGGCATAAAACGCGCTATACGCACATAATAATGAGATGAGGAAGGAATTAGTAATTCTCCAGGCAGTTCCACTTCTGCAGTTTTTTGACTAAAGTTGGATAGAAATCTGCATTTGTCTTCTATTAAAAATGAAGTAGGTAGTTTCTTAACTTTTGCTTCCAAGACCTTTATCCACGTCTTCAGTTTTGTTATCAGGTTATGTAGTTTCATTGCCCCTGGCTTGGAGAAATCAAAGTCATTGGTGAATTGTTCCTTCATTTTTTGGAAAACTGGATCTTGGAATGTTACTTGAGCCCTCCTCGCCAAGGACTCAGATGCAGCAGAGTGAGATATAGAAGAGGTTACAGATCCTGGAACATTTTCTATTCCAATTCCAAAAGTAGATCCCAGCTTCTTAACGAAATGCAAAGTATGTGGTGTTATTGCTGCATTAACAACTGTGTTTCTATTTTCGAATGCAATAGCGTAGCACTTTATTAGGCCTTGACGAAGTTGACGTAAAACTTCTTCTGTCCAACTTTCTCTAAACCAAACCATTTGGTCTACAATGCCCTCTAGAGAACTTAAAATAGTTGGATGAACTTCACGTTGCAATTGCATAACTTTTGAACACCTCCACATGGGTGGTGTTGCTTTGATTGGATTAACAGATGTAACCCCCACTTGATTTCTACTACAAAGTGTTGCCATATTCTCCAGATTCTGTGCAAAAATATTAGTAACAATAATATTTAAAAAATCCATTAGTTGTTAAGTTATACTCTTAATAAAACGAATACGAAGGATTAATGCTTACGGATGATGGAAATTTTCCCGGAAATACTGCCTGTTCAGCAGACTTGTGTTTCTCTCGTTGCTCAATTTTCAAAGTTAGATACAAGGTCCGAATAGGGAAATAAACTGCTTGAGGATATAACCTCCCAATCTAAAATCACATAGAAATAGTAACAATAGTAATATTGTTAGCCAAAAATAAAATAATATTCTTTTAATTATTTTATTGATTGATGCTCAACAAGAATATTTACTTTTCATGGTCTACACAACATCTTCTTTTGCCTGTTACATACTTTTTCACAAAATTAATATACTTTTTGCAATGGGTAAATGGTATAGAAAACATTTTACTCATTTACAATTAAAATGTACATAAGTTTCTGTTATAGTTTAGAATGATTTAACTTTATATATATAATGTTCATAATCGTTTTTTTTTTCATGACTTTAAAATTATATCACTTACCTGACTCAACAAATTTAATATAACTTCGCCGTTAAATTGCTCTAGACAGCAAAGTAGTTGAGGTATCCATGGTAGCCAGTAAGACGGCGGAATGCCAGACACATATTTTTCAAATGTATTTAATAAAGATTCAACGGAATTATCATACGATAAAAACCATAACACTTTAGCTATGTACTTTCTGGTTTTACTTTCATTTTGGTTACGACAAGCGTGTAGATAACAAATCAACGCATTATTTCCAAGAGAAATTTGCTTATCTGTCAAGAACATCTGCTCCATATAGTCTCCCCACATGGCCCACGCTTTGGTAAGACCGTCGTGGAGTTGAACCGCTGCACTAAATGATTTTCCTGCCTCGTCTGTACGTCCAATTTGGGCCAGTAAGAGACCCTTTAGTGCATAAAATTCGGCATTCATTTCACCAGTAAAATATTTTAAGTTAGTTGATTCGATTACTTCAAGGGCTTCGTTGATTTCATTTCTCCCAGAAGTTGATGGCATTTGCAAGTAACACTTAACTTGCTGTCGAATTTTCTGCAAATAAAATAAATAAATTATTTTAAATGAACGATAAAGAAATACATTTATATTTGCTCCAGATTTAGAGCTACTTTACATAAGATACCGGTATTATGCATTGTATAGTTTTTGTATTTATATTGAAAATTCAACTTTTATTTTAGGGTATAAATTTAATTTGTCAAATTCTGTTCGGATTTTTTTATGAAAAGATTTAATTCCCTTTTCTTTGACTGTTTAGCTTTTCAGTAATTTTCAACATTTTTTCTTTGCATCCGAATGTTCTAATTATTTTCGGTTTTAATTTCCAATAGAAATTTTTGGTCAACAATTAAGTGTTTCTAAAACATTTCTATTAGTCCGAAATATCATTCGGGCGATCCTTATCCAAGCGCATACGTGGATGAAAAAGACAAATGAACTCTTTGCATATATGAACCACAAAATTGTAGAAAACAAAAATGATTTATATAGAAAATATTTACATTACCTGAAAACAATCCACAATTGGAACAGATGGTATGGTGTATATTCTGGATAAAGTCTCTTGGCAGACTCCAGTAAGATTGTGTTTCCTGGCAATTTTCCCGAAAGAAATTATGGCTTGGGCAGATGCGTGTACCCCCAACATTGTGCTGCCTTGATCTGATTGCTGCTCTAAATGCTGAGTAATTATTTGATAGTGATGTTGCCGCCAGGTGAAAATATCACTCCAGTGTGATAAATCATCTGAAATTACTGGTAATCTATTACGCCATGTTTTTACGATGGCTTTCATATCATGTAAGGAAGAATTTCTGGACTGCGATAAGCCTTGATGAATTTGGCTTGCTTCATGTAATTCCATTATTTGTTGAGACGCTTGAAGATATGGTAAGTGAATGTGTGACACAATACGCGGTAGTCGGCGCCATTCTCTAATACAAAGACTAGACGCAACTTCTACATATCTCTCAACGCTGGCAGCTTGTCTGTCTTCTTGATATAAAATAGACAAGTAGCCTTTATACAAATTTAATTTAAATCCGTAGTGCTTTGAATAACATTGCTCGGTTTTTGACAATGCATTTTTCATCAGATTCCAGTCAGGGACTCTCCAAGAGCTTTCCAGTATTAGGAACATATTTTTTTCTCTGTTTGTTTGAGCATAATCCAATAATATGTCCCACTGATTAAGCTCCTTTGCACAGCGCATCCAATGTTTTTCCCATAACAATAATTCACTGTTAATGTCTACATGTATCAGTCCGCTGTTTAAGTCTTGCTTAAATTTGGTCATAGCGAGGTCATAGGCACCTTGAGCTTCTTCAAAAAATCCCATTTGTTCATAGGAAATAGCTATGTTTGTCTCCGAGTAATGCGAGCATTTAAGCCAAAGACCTGCCCAAAGATCCTCTTCATGCATGGCTGAATACATTTTGGAGAGGGAATCATATATGTTATTCAAACTTTGAAGGTCGAGATCTGGTTGGGTTGAGTCCGTGATATTTGTATTATTCCGCTGAGATTGGGTTAGGGCCAAATCTTCTAAAACTAAAATGGCTCTATGCCACAGATTATGAGATTTGCCCAAGTATGTCAACAGGTTAGGCGGAATGTAAATTGGTGGAACACATTTTGTAAGGCTTTCAGTAAATGTATTCAGAGTACTTGGACTGCAATCCTTTTGATTGACATTCGTTCCAGATGAGAGAAACGGAATCAACTCCTTCGATATATTTAAACGTTGGTCATCAGAAAATATTTTCCAAATGTTTGGAAAAATTGCAAGCCATACATTTTCTGCTAACTGCGTATCAATGTGACATAGCTGAGATGTTGCAACCAATATTTGATCTGTTCGTATATTTCGATTTGCCTCTAGGAACTCTGCTTGTTTGCAAATTAGTTCAACCAAAGTATCGCGCCTAGAAGAAAGAATTTGCTGAGAGTCTTCCTTCCGAACAGATGTAAATTCAAGCTTTAAGTCAATATCAAATACATCATCTTTATCTTCTACACTTTGAACGTTTTCAAATGATTCAGACTGTGAGGATAAAAATGATACAAAAGTATTTTCTTGACAATCAGTTGCATTTGTGGGAATCACTGATGTTATACTAGGAATCTTGAATATTTCGTTTGAACATTGAATTTGAGTCATAGTGTTAGCCGTTAATATAAGAAGTTCAATACATTGCTTTATCCAATAATGAGACCCAATTGTATCCCAAGCCTGTGAGCATATTATGTACAAAAGTCTATCATGGAGCCTTCGTCTCATTGATGCATCAAGTATTTCAAAGAATTTGGCACGAATATGTGGATTTTGGAATCGAAGCCCATTAAGAAATGCTCCTTCTAACTTGCTTGTCAGTTCAGTTTGCTTCAGAGTCTCGTCACGATAAATAAAATTTATTATTTCTAAAAACTGAACATTTAATTCAATTTCATCAGCGAACTTCTTTTCGACATACTGCATTAATTTTACTAGTAATGTCGACTTTTCACGTATGGATGGAACATGTGCCGTAACATTGCTATCCTTGTTTTTTACCCAGTCGTCGAGCATTTTTATAATACATTTTATTATTTTTACCTCTGGGCTCTTTTCTATTAGACTGGCTAAAATATTTCCAAAAAAAAGTTTACGAATTTCAACACTCATTACTACAACTCTGTTCTTTATAAGCTCCAATGATAATACTAGGAGTTCCAATGCAAGCGAATTGGAATCTGTTGATTGTGAGTTTGTTGTAGTATTGTTGTTTATATTAATGTGATCCTTCGTGAGTCGATTCAATACCCGTATAAATTGGACTAATATGCGATCTATATAGCTTGGATTATTTGTTGTACAAGCTTTCAAAATCATTAAGGTTCCAAATAGAACTGATGCGTTTGGCTGTGGACTCTTTTCATAAAAAGTGAGATTGTCTGTAATCATTTTGCTAATGGCACAGTATAAAATATCAAGCTCACTATGTTTGTGCTGTGAGTCTGGTGGGAAAATTGACATCAGTCGTGTCAAAAATATATGCATTAGACGCACGATCCGTGTATTTTGATGAATAATACACAAAGACAAGCCGCGCTGAACTGATCGTATAATAGAAACTAATTGCTCTGAGCTTAATATTGTTGTCAGAAAAGTAAGAAAATCTATAGCAGTGCAAATATTGTTTAAGTTATGTTGAGGGGTTTCAATTGTTGTTAGCACTTTATCCAACCAGTTAAGTTTTATATCAAATGGTTGAGGCCAAATTTCCGGTCGCATTGCCAATTTTAACAGCATGACACATCTGTAATACAAGTAAAATAGTTAAAAAAAATAAGTTTAGTTAAACTCACCTTGAATAATTTTATTTTCTAATAAATTATTATATAAGAAATGTTTAAGAAATCAATGGACTCAAATGTACAATTATGAGAAGTTAACTATGAAATACTCATCAGCAACTTAGCTTTGGCCGTGTCTATTTTCAGCAAAGCTAACGTATTGGAAGTTTCATGGTTCGAGATCGGATACAAATTTTGTTGCATTATTGAAAAAGGCTTAAATTGTAACCGAATGTAGCAATAGCTAAAGCAAATAGCTTTCGATTTAAAAATTATAGGCATTTACTTTGTGTGACCATTTAAAAATGTTTCCGTCAACGAATATGAATACATGAATATTGGACTCCTTGGAATACGAAATTTCACAGCCATCAGCCAACAGTCAGCGACAGCGACAAAAAAGTTAAGACGCCGAAAAGAAACAAAGCACTCATAATTGACTTTTGTTTACCGATAACCAATGCAATATATTCTAAATATTTTAAAAAATCTTGAGGCGGCCAAATTCTTCACAATCCTCAATGTAAAATCTGGTTATCATCACCATCATTCTCGGTAATTTGAATTTTGTCCATAGCCCTTTAGTTTGAAGAATGTTCTAAGAGAATTAAATGGACAATTCTTTACATCTACATCGATTATGTAGATTATGAAGCTATATTAAACTGGTGCTACATGGATTATGGATTATTATATTGGTAAATAAAATATATAATTTCTTCTTTTTACCTTCTAGACAAATTTTCCCCAGGTGAAATGATTCCGGGTTGTGGATCATTAACTTGACATGCTAACCGTATCAGAAAATTAAGCACTGTATCGCAGTATGATTTATCGATGGATCGGAGAATGTCTTCATTTCGTTGATGAGTTCCTCCACCTAAAATAAAAAATATATTTTATTTATTGCTCATAAGTTAATATAAAACAGATTTTATCTAGTAATAAATGTAACACATAGTAAGAAGTGCCTCGGGCTGTAAAAAGTATATATATAAAACATAAACGATTTTGCACTGATGTTTTTAGCCCTATATTAACACGGAAACATTAGTTACAGCTTGTATAATTAAAAACATACTTTCAGAACAGACCTCAATGAAGACAATGCTCGAGCTTTTGTTTTGTTATTATGAACAATTATATATATAAGGTATTGTTTAGACTATAAAATAATGTATCTATACTTTCCTTGTACTAAAGATTGGTTTGAGCTCTCTGCGGCTTTTTTTCGAAATTCCGATGTTTCCGCTCCCAGACGTTTCATTAGATGAGCATCTCTTAAGTCTTCTTCAGATTCATTGATTTTAACATCTCTTTCATCTTCTTTGATTCGATGGAGTTCCCACTTAATTATAACTTCTGCTAGATCCACAGCCAGTTTTTTATGTTCAATTGAAGCACTTGGAGGGAAACCCAAGCGTTGCATGTAGTTTATAAGGTGCTGAACCAATTGATGCCTTACAGGAAAATAAACCTATACATGGGAACATTGCATTTATAGCATAAATGAAAAATTAATATATATTTTCTAAATACCTTATAATGCCGAATAATTAGTTGGAGAATATGAAACAATTGTTGTATTGCGTGGCCTTCTTCAACAATAATTTTTTTTGTCCAGTGAGTTAACATAGTGTTTCCGTCTTCCATGCGTAAGGGCATTGCAGGAGTCAGTACATCTAGGGCTTGCTTCACAATAGGCCTTGCCTCAATGGCGTGGCCCTTTAGTAATGAATGGAATACTTGTAATACTATTTTCTTATGAATTGCAAGCCTTGCTATTATGTGAGCGAGTAGTAAATGACCGTGGTATCTAGCTGTTGGATCAACACAGTTCTTGCTTAGCAGGCAAGGCCATGCGAATGTCATTAGGCGTCTTAATTTATTGCCTTGTCTTTTGTTATTCGCATCGCCGTCGTGTATGTGCTGCGAAGCCCGCTCAACAAGTAGGCAAGCCAGTTGCAATAAAGCGATTCGTACAGCATCATCATATTGTTTATCCGGGTCAAAAACTTTATTAATAAAGACTGACACAATATTTTTTTCGTCTTCTTGATAAGGTGTAGGTGGAGCACCAATTAATTTATTCCCTTCACCTTTATCAAAGCTCACCGTAAAACATGGAATTAATACCGCTGTTATAATTTTCGCTTTTAAATCTTCGGAAAACGAATTATTATTGAAATTTTCTACAAAATGGAAAAATGCATTTCTTTTCCAGCTGACAGTAAAACTTTTTGCTACAGTGTTTTGCAAAAAATCACGTAAAAAATATACATCTGGAATAAAATGTAGGCACAATGCTCTTAATAGTTGAAATAGTAGGTCAATATCGTTTGTATTATTTGAAAAATATAAAAGAAGTATTTTCCCTATTAAATGCCACAAGTCACAGGCTACATTTTCCATACATGTTGAGTATAAATTATTGCGCCACATGTTTCTTAAGGCATCAACAATATCCGATCTGGTCGGAATCCATTGATCATCCAATTCCATAAGAGTATAAATAATTAGTATGGCTTGATGTTGAATTTCATATTTGTTGGTTCCGTCAACATCAGCAGGCCAGTTTAAGTACTCTAATAAAACTGTGTATTTCGAGTTTTTTATAATAGATTGAAATGACTGGCCATTTTTGTGCTTTAATACAAATATGAAAAATCGATTCCACTGAGAATCCGCCATTGATGAACGGTTCAAAAATAAATCAATGGTCTCTGATGGGAAACGTTGAAGAAACATATGTAATGCCTCGCGATATGGACTTGATGCTTCAATCATTAAATTCTTTTCCGTTTGAAGGACAAGTTGACATAGTTTTTGAATATACTTAGATGATGCTGTAATGTGATAAAACATCTCTATAAGGGTAACAATTTTTTGCTCGTACTCTCCTCCTTTTGATGTTGTAAAAAAGTTCATACTTTCATTTGATCCTTTATATTGATCAACAAATATCTCAATATATTTGGCACAATGTAGTAAAATTTGCTCACTTAATTTTTCATTGAACATTTGTGGGAACAGTTGTGTAAAGTACGATAATCGTTTTATCGCAGGAATGGACAAATGTCTATGATCGTTGAGCTTTAATAGTAATGGCCGCATAGCTGCTTGAATCTGAAATTATTACAAAAAAATTTTTAGTGAATTTTATTTTTTTATAAATGGGCTTTTCAAACATATTGCAAATTACTATAGAAAACCTAACCATAACTACATTTCCAACATCATATACCAATTTATAAGAAAAACTACATTTTCTTTAGCTTCCATAAAAGTGATTGAACTAAACATGAAGCTTTAACTAATTTAAATATTTTGTGTGTGTTAATGATTTGTTGTATCTTCGAAAGTAACATAAAGGATTTTTCTTTGGCCTTCAATCTTTCAATTATTTCCTTTCGTTTTTCCAAGAGTATTTAATAGGTCATAAGAAAGTATCTGTGTGGGTAAGCAATCTTCGGTACGTTGAACGTAATGTCTCTTTCTAATTTTGAAACAATTTGTGTACATTATTTTATGCTCAGGCAAAATCAATCATCTAACAACGAGAAACTATTTATTGAGATTATACAGATAATTGAAACTTACTTTCTCACGATCAGGCGAAATTCCACTTATAAATGTCTTCATACAGAGGTACGCTGTTTCTTGCAACTCGGGCTTATCATTCTCCATTACTTTGAATAGAATATTTATTATCTTTTCTTTATATCCTGTATCATTAATATAGTGACAAGCTGCTAAGGCTCGCAAAGCACTTATTCTTAATGGTATTAGATTAGACACATTTTTATAACAATCCAGCTTGGCGAGTGTTGCATCTTCGGCATCACTTAATGTAAGCAACTCATGAAAGAACAGTTTATGATACGTATTTGTTAAATCTGAAAAAATAAATTTTTTTTACTTTAAAAAAATACAATCAGAAAGGCTAAGTCGAGCGCACTTAACACTGTATAATATTGTGAAACCAAAAAGTTTCCAATTTAAAGCTGAGAAATTCTGTTGCTGATATTTTCTCAGAACAGACTGAATGTTAGAGACAGACAAAACAATATCTAATTCAATATTTGTAATTAATGAGTAATGGTCAGAGGGCTAAATACAAGTGCGCTTAACTGTAATTACTTTCCCTATCGACCATTGAGCTTAATTGATTTTAAAAAGTCTGATGTATCAAAAATATGTCGTGTAATGTTCTGATAAATATATATACTCACCAATGGTAAACAATCGCGGTTCTAAAGTTGTACAAAAAGTATTTCCATCCATTAGTCCAATTTGAGCATTGGCAGGTTGATGTCTTAACAAATGTTTCTTGGGAGGAATAATATCAGCTAAAACGTCTTTATGTGGGTCCATAACTTCAGAAACAGTCTTTTTTTGTATTGAGCCAATATGTTTTAACAGCACCATAGATTCTTCCCTTACAATAGAATTGGGGCTAGTTATATGACGTACTAGCTCATGAATTACTTCATATGTTGCTTTCGATTGTAACTCTTCCAGTTCATCACTTCGATAATTAATACCAATAGGAGATAAGCATATCTCCAACATAGTTTTCATATAACTTTTAGTAATATCTAGGGCTCCATTTGAAACGTCCCCCTCTAAATCCATCAACACAAACATAAAAGCTTTTAAAAAATTAAAAAGATTTTGGTATAACGCACGTAGAGACATGTGCTTGCATAAAAATTGAATCGCTTGGCATCCGCCCACTTTTGCATACCATGGGCGGTCGTAGCACAACGCAGTCATTTTTTCTGCCAAATACTGCATCAAAGGTAGTTTGCAGGCTCTATCTTTATTTCCCATTATATTTGCAGCAGTGTCTAATATTATTCCCATGCAAGCTATTCCTGGCTTACATAATTCTTTTTCTTCATGACCCATGCATGCAGCCAAAGCATCAATCAAAACCATAGGGTCTATTCCGATTGGAGCATAGAACTTTTGTGGAAAAGGTCCTGCCTGTTGAGCGATTGCCACCATAGTGTAATGTCTTACAACTGCAGCCATAACAGGACAGACGGAATCACGAAGATCTTTAGTTGCCGAAGCAACTAACATACCAATAAGTGCTGTTTGATGAGTACCACGGACACTACTTTTCTCAGTTTTATTGTGAAATATTGGCCAATTCATTATATTACTTTCGATGAAGTCATTGTGTGTAAATAATTTCAATAGCGTATGTTTTTCATCATCTAAGCTTATAAATGCAGCAAGAAAGCACCGAATAACTTCCCAACTTTGACGTCTGTAAAATTGATCCGTTGTGTTTGAACTCAATGCTTTGAATGCTGACTCAATAGCGTAATCTACAGGAAATTCGATTGGTTTCTCATATTCCTGGAAATAAGTCAAAATGGCAATTTTGGGCTTTTCGTTTTGATCATAATGTAAGGTTTGTGGTTCGACCATCATCTTTCGGTTTCCACCACCAAATTTTCCAAGAACACGAAATGCAACAAGAGCGGCGTTGTCTTGATTTCTGAGTGTTTTCCATAGAGCTTGCATTAATGCTGCTCTAACTGGTTGTATATGGTCATATAAAAAATCAGGTTGCAAGTTATCAACACAAAGTTCCAAAGTTCTCAGTCCCTGAAAATTATTATTTCTATTGCTTCAGGTTTGAAAAGAGCTGTTTGTTATTGTACTTACCTGGCTGATTAAAGTAGGAGACCCATTTAATGCTGAAACTAATGGATCCATAAGCATGGGCAGGTATGGTAGCAATGATGAGAGACGAACTGGCACTGTTAAACAAAGTTCTACAAAAAGGTCTCTCATATGTTGTTTGTGAAATCCACTTTGTAAACGATTTAACCCTTCTAGCAGATTAGGTAACAGTGGAAGAAATTCTTGATACAACAGGTCGTGGCTTCCACCTCCAATTGATCTAAATAAGGCCCGCAAAAGTAAGAAATAGTTGTACGGCTCATCGGAAATTAATGCTAGTTCCATTGATCGGATCACTATTTTGTGAAGATGTGGGCGCAACATTTGCTCATTTTCAACGGGAAATAGGCTAACGCTTCCGAAAACAAGTTTAAACAGTCTTAGATATAAGTTGGATCTTTCTACGTTTGAGCCCATTTCATCCATTTTCTCCAATAAATATTCTACCAAAACGGTTGCAAAAAGTGGTGAAGTTGTCGGATTAGCTAAAAACGAATTTGCGATTACTTGAAGAGACTGATTTTTATAAATTCTTTCCACCAAAAAATCGATTGTTGTAGCAAATATTTCTTGAAAGTTTTGAGAGTGCATCATGAGAAACTAAAAAGAAAAAAACATTAAATTTAAAGTTTTATTATATATATATAATTCAAACATTTTATAATATATTTGCCAAAAGACCGATTCTTTAAGAGTTTTATGTGAAAGCAATTGTACTTTCTAAAACGAATATTTTTAAAGCTCAACCTAACTGAGTCAAAAAACAATAAAATGGTTCTCGTCTTCTTTGCAAAAAATGTATTATTAGAATAATTTTATACTTACAATCCCGCTAAAATGTTCCAACACTTCCTTCTCTTCTTTGCTGCGTGAAATTAATCCAGAAGTGCGTTGTTGAGAAGGGTTAACATTCACAGTATATATATCTAAGGCTTCCATTGCAAAATGCACCAAGTCAATATATATGCACAATATCTCCGGAGTAAAGAGTTTGTCTTGTACTTGTAAACTAGGATCTGAACCCTAAATATTCAAAGAAGAATTTGATTTAAAAAATTCTTCTTAAATTTGTCAACAAACACTTACCTTTGAGTTAAAAAAGCCCCATGTAATTGTTTTAACTCCTCCAACCAGTGTTTTCACCAAGCTACGGAATTCCGCAACATTTACTGAACAAACAAATTGTGTACCACCTGGGGATACTTTATTATGATCAATTCCTAAGTGTTCCTAAGATTTAATAAGTATAAGTTGCAATTTTTTTAAAAACAATTGAAAGCTTACGTACCTCTTTTATTTCGGTTACAACGGGTAAGGAGAACGAGCCACTGATATTAGTTGATACTCCAGTTTGAGATTGTCCCTTGCTGATTAAAAATTGTTAAATTTATATATTTAAATTTATTATCTAATTGTTAATACCCTACAGAGGGTTTATTCATTTTGTGATCGTGTTTACAGATAGGAATGCATTTTGATATTTATTTATACATACCATTTCTGGATAATTAGGGGAAGTTGAATATGTGCGATGGTTTCGAACTTCTTTACGAAAACTTTCAGAAGTGTTCCCAGTATTTTTCTAGACCGTTGAGGCTCAATTTCACTGTGATGTCGTAAGCAATCTACAAGATTTAATAAAAGCTTACACGACATAGTTTGTATTCCAACTGCGAGTGTCTCATCGTGCACATTTTTTGCAAACAAATGTACCGCCTTTATCAAGACATCCAAACTTAAGCTTTGACGTACATGATGTGCAAGGTCAGCTAGCGTTGAATACGCTAATGGGCGAATGGCATCTAAAGTCACGCCTTTTCCAATTAGTAAGTCTTCATCAAACAACTTATCTATTGATGGTACGAATTCTATAAAATAAAAGTTTCAAAGATTATATAAATTATAAAAACATTTGGTTATCTTTATTCTATTATCAGTAAATTAATTAATATGCCACTTGGCAAAATAATGAGCACACCGACAGTTCTTATTTGTTAGAAAATAATCTTGAATGTTTCGATTTCTTCACTGTAAATAAAAAATATTTGTATACCCTCCAAAAGCGTATAACAATTTTGCATGGCACTTACTCGAGAATTTTTTTCTTGTTTTGACCTAGTATTTGCAACGCATAGAAAGAAGCATCTTTAATCTATCTCGAACTAGCCATGGACACCTGTATTTCTGTCAATTTTTGTAACATCCGCTTTTACTAATCTATCAAAACTTAAGCCAAGTTTTAATAAATTGGATAATAGCTGACATAGAAACACTCCGTCGAAATTAATTCAGAAATTTCAAATAGACCTATCGGACTCAGATTAATACTTCTAGTTTCATTCGGTATACTCAAAATAAAGTGTAAACAATATACAATATTTAGGTGTTACTTTGCCGTAAATCCGTTGCAAATATATGTCGCGCAGCAATTAAGAGGTCCTTTCGTAGATGTGCAGCCTCCTTTGGACAATGTTCCATTAAGTTGAGCATACCATTGGTTACAGACAATGAGTTAGTTATAACGACATCCTAAAAAGTGATAATAATATATATAATTCTCATAGGCATAATCAGAAAGTAAGAACTTCGGTGAGCGAAGTTTATATACACTCATAGTTACTTGCCTTTTAATACTTAAGACGTTACACTGTCAATTTAGTATAACAAATATGAGTGTAGTGTTTTCAATGCAACAGACAAACAAGCTTAGATCAATTTGGAAAATTTAAATAACCTATTCAGTAATATAAAAATAAATAAAATATTACCTGGTATATTCGTACAATATACGCCAAAAACGAAAGGGTTTTTATTTGGGCTCCCATGAAATCGACAAATATTTCCTTTTGTGCAGAATTTCTATAAAAACAGTTAAAAATGTAATATAACATTTAAACACTTCTACACTTGTTCTTTAAACTAAATCGTTTAATTAAATTTATTGTTCTCCTAGTCGTACATGTCAACTCAATGAAGCACACTTAAAACAACGCATTCCCTTTTCGGTAACGGTTGTCACGTCTCATCTCTGAACATATATTTATATTGAATATGAAAATGAAAAGCAATGGTTGCAAAATTTACGCCGTTGTGATATGACTATCCGACTTTATTGACATTTGAACGTAGTGTTAGTAGCATTCCTACAATAATATGACACGTTTGGTTACAAGATTTGGAAGAATATCAAAAGACGGATCCGATCTGGCACTTTGGCACACAGTGGTACTCTTTGTACCAAGATTAATAAAAATATGCAATAGATAATCGACTATTGATGCTGATCAATAATAAATATAGAGTAATTTAAATGATACGTCCACCGCTTCCACAAATCAAAAACGTCGTTTTGGCATACTCAGCAATGCTTGGGGTAAATACTTTCGATTTACTGTACTACTGTGAGCAAAAAGTAAGGTGAGTTTTCAATTTAAAATTCGCGGGCTTAAGATGGCGAACTAGTTCTTTTTTTCTTGAGTTGGCAGGACTGTTGATGACATTTGGCGGGAATTTAATGTCAATGTCAGTATGAGTACTATGTTTACGCTTTTATTTACCAAACGATCAAGAGTGCATTTAGCGATTTTGACAATGTCTGATTTAATTGAGCAGAGAAGTGCCATCATATTTTGTTTGCGGAATGAAATTTCGGGTGCGGAAACGTTGAGGAAGTTTGGAGATGGCCTTTGGTGATTCTACTCTGTACCAGAAAAATGTTTATAAGTGTTACAAAGACTTCAAAGAGGGTCGGGAACGTGTTGATGACTTGGAGCGCTCCGGACGAAAATCGACGTCAACAGATGACCAACACGTCAATGAAGTGAAGGAATTAGTGCTCAAAAATCGTCGGTTGACTATTAGAGAACTCACTGATATGATCGGAATATCAGAAGGATCTGTGAAAACCATTTTGAAAGACTGTTTGGGCCTACGAAAAGTCAAATCTCGTTTGATACCGAAAACGGCGCACACTGCACACGTTCTTCGTGACCATTTCGCCAAGAATTCGACGCATATCGTTCCGCAACCACCGTTCCGCACTCCGGGGAACGCGTTTCGAGTTGATTGAAGAGATAAAAGAAAAATCGACGAGGGCGCTCATGGCTATACCGGAAAGGGACTATTTGGCCTGTTTCGAGGATTTGAAAAAACGTTGGCATAAGTGTATTTTATTGGGAGGGGATTACTTTGAAGGGGATGAAATTGATTTAGGAGAATAAATAAAGAATTTTGACTTTACAAAAATATTCATCTTACTTTTTGCCCACAGTAGTATGTGTTTAAGCGGCGTGTACGTTTTGTGTGCGAGTTGAATAAATCAATGAAAAAAACGTGCTGCTACGGGCTGTTGTGAATTCGGTAAGTATATGTATTTATTCTGGAGAATGAGTTCTTAACGGTTTCGAGGAGTACTGTTCTTTTTTCTGTTAAGGAAAGGTGCTAGACCCATGTATCCCCATAAATTCAAATAATTTTGGGATTTTTTGCAAAATTTCAGTCGATAAGCAGATGAATTCATTTCAATAATACAATGGATATTGCGTTCGATGTCAAAAAATTTGGTTTCAAACTATTTCACATTAGATACGCTAGATAAATAGCAACATATCTAGTAAGATTATGTTGAATTGTCGATAAGAAGAATATGCATACTTTCGTACACCGAAAGTAATGTTTCGTATTTTAAAATTAAATAGACCCTTCTTAACTTTAAGAATCATTAAAAGTACTTCTCGTCTTTACTTACCTTTGAATTAAAGTCGGCTGTAAATTTATTGTTGTTAATATCAAAGGTATAAATTCAGCCACTTCTTGATGAACAGCATTTTTGTAAATCTGATACATTAAAACAACAATAAGAGGCAGCTCTTGAAGTACTTTCAAGGACAAAATTCCACGAGGAAGAAGGTTGTACTAAAAGAATTGAGATATAAAAGATATAAATAAAAACAAGTGAAGAAAGCTACAGTCGAGTCCACTCGACAGTAAGATACCATTGCCAAAGGTAATTTGGCCGTTAAAAAAAGCCTAATATTAATAACTTTTATCTTGCAAACTAATAACAACGCATCGCATATTTTCGAAGTCAAATACACATGCATTGATGACTGCACGCTGACTACACGACGACTGTGCGTGCGAATCAGACCACACACAGTTACGCAATGTGGTCGGAAAATGAAACTTTTATTGATGCCGACCCTCTGCTGCGTCGGCTTAACGTTTTAGTTATATGGGAGATTCTAGCTCCTTTAACTTCTTTGTTTATGAAAATCTGAATTCTGCGTAACGTTACCAGGGGCCTTACTACCAAATTTGGTGCTTCTAGCTTTTCTAGTGTTCTTTTAAATTAAAAAAATACGTTTTATAGGGGCGGTGGGCGTGGCATTCAAAAGTCTAAAGTCCAACTTATGCATAATGTTGCAAGACACCCTCCTACCAAATTTGGTGCGTTTATTTCTATTCGTTATTGAATTATTTGCAAAAATTAGAAAAAACGCATTTGTCGATTTGCGGAGGCGGTGGGCGTGGCGCATCAAGTTTTAAATAAACTTCTTGTGTGTATTGAATACACGCACACTCTCACCGGTCTGGTGTCTCTAACTCTTTTGATAGCTGAGATCTGTGTGTTCATACGGACGGACGGACCAAATCGACTCGGCTATTAATGCTGATCAAGAATATACAGTGGGGAGCAAAAGTGATTCCATGTTCAGCATATGCATGTTCAACCGCTCATAAAATGTAAACCAATGAACCAAATGAAACAAACTTTTTCTTTCTCGATTACTTATTCAATTTGTAAGAAATAGACTTATTATTTATTATTAGGTGGCACTACAACCCATTTCGGGTTTTGGCCGACCTCAGCGTCTCCCTCCAGGCGCCTCTGCTCTTCGCGCGCCTCCTCCAATTGGAAATACCCAGTAGAGTAAGGTCCTTCTCTACTTGGTCCTTCCATCGAAGATTTGGTCGTTCCCTTCGTCGTCGCCCATAGTCGACCCTCGCTTGGAATACCTCAGAAGGTGAGCTTCTTCATCCATACGCACAACGTGGCCGAGCCAGCGCAGACGTTGTATCGTGATGCGCCGGACCACGTCCACGTCGTCGTACAACTCGTACAGCTCGTGGTTCATCCGAATGCGAAAGTCGTCCCCAATCCGAACGGGACCGAAGATCTTGCGAAGAATTTTTCTCTCGAACATGGGAGTCTAGGCGCCGCGTCTCCCTGCTTGTCGACAGCATATACTTCGTCTTGCCCTCGTTTACCGCCAAACCCACTTTTGCTGACTCCTTTTCGATAGCGGAAAATGCAGCAGTGACATCACGCTTGCTACGGCCAATGATGTCAATATCATCGGCATAAGCAAGGAGCTGGACACCTCTATAAAAAATAGTGCCAGATCGATGAACACCGGCTTTCCGCAGAACCCCTTCCATCACGAAATTGAAGAGGTTGCACGACAGAGGGTCGCCTTGTCTGAAACCTCGAACGGTATTAAAAGGTTCGGAGAGGTTCGCTCCTACCTTGACAGAGCTGATGGTGCTGCTCAATGTCATCCTGCAAAGACGTATCAGCTTTGCAGGAATACCGAACTCAGACATGGTGGCATATAGGCTTTCCCTCGTCGGGCTATCGAATGCAGCTTTGTCATCGACAAAGAGATGGTGTGTGTCAATTCCATTTTCGTAGGTTTTTTCCAAGATTTGGCGCAATGTGAAGATCTGGTCTATGGTGGATTTACCAGGTCTGAAGCCGCACTGATAAGTTCCGATCAGTGTGTTGGCATACGGCTTCAGTCGTTCACATATAACGCTCGACAGGACCTTGTATGAGATGGTGATCAGGCTGATTCCCCGGTAGTTGGCACATATCGTCGGGTCGCCTTTCTTCAGTACAGGACAAAGGACGCTGAGCATGCTTTCTTCTAGCCATATTTTGCACAAGAGCTGATGCATGCACCTTATCAGCCCTTCGCCGCCGGCCTTAAACAACTCTGCAGGCAGTCCATCAGCACCGGCTGCTTTGTTGTTTTTGAGTCGCGTAATCGCAACTCGGACCTCGTCATGGCTAGATAGTGGTATATCCACATTGTCGTTGATTGGTGGTATCGGGCTATTTCCTCCATCGGCGGGATTGGTGCCGTCATCGCCTGCTAGCAGCTTGGAGAAATGCGCCCTCCATAACCTCAGCGTGCACTGCGTATTTGTAACCAGATTTCCATTTTCGTCTCGACAGTTAGATGCTCCGGTCTTGAAACCTTGTGTCAGACGGTTGACTTGTTGGTAAAATTTTCGAGCATCATTCCTTTCTTGCAACACCTCAAGTTCCTCGCACTCTCGCTTTTCTTGCTCCCGCTTTTTCCGTCTGAAAAGTCGCCTCTCTTCCTTCCTTTTCTCCCTGTAACGTTCACACGTAGCTCGCGTTGCGCCAGACTGCAGCGTTTTTCTGTAGGCGGCGTTTTTTGCCGCAGCTGCGACGCGACACTCCTCGTCATACCATTGGTTCCGTGTGGGAGGGCGCTTGAACCCAATGGCTGTTTCAGCAGCAGCTCGCATGGAGTGGGAGTGGACCCAGAGTCCGCCAGCGTCAACAGGGAGAGGGGAAGGTTGGAGAAGCAGTTCCGAGAGGTGAGTGGAGTAGGCCATTGCTGTCCGTTGTGATCGCAGCTTAGTGACGTCAAGCTTTCGTTGCGTGATGGGGCGTATGTTTTTCGCACGGCATAGCCGCATGCGTGTCTTGGCTGCGACAAGATAGTGGTCCGAGTTTATCTTGACTCCACGAAACGTACGCACGTCCATCACGCTTGAGGCATGCCTTCCGTCTATCACAACGTGATCAATCTCGTTGCGCGTTTTTTGATCAGGGGACAGCCATGTGGCCTTGTGGATGTCGAGGTGTCGAAATCTGGTGCTACTCACTACCATGTTTCGCGCCGCGGCGAAGTCAATCAGCCTGAGGCACCTTCCCAATTAAGAGTTCGGACATTCCAGGTGCATATCCTTAAATCGTAGTCCTTTTTCGTTTTGCGGTGGTCGTCATCATAAGGGGGGATCCTTTCCGAGGCTTTCGCTTTGGTTTTCGTTGGGTTTTCTTTTTCCGAGGCGGGTTCGAAGCCCTGTGCTCAACCATTTAAAGTCCTGGTGACCCGCTGCTCACATTAGCTCACTATCTAGCGGATGCTAAGATAGTTACCCAGGAGGAGCCACGAGGAGGCTGTGTGTCAACTTGCAATCATTCGTAGACAGAGATCGCACTGGCGGTCGCCAAGTTGACCGCGATCAGAAACTTTACTCTGCACGAATGAAGACAAACCATCTCAGTTTTGCACCTTTCGTTATTTGCACTTGTTTTTGCTCTCCCTGCTTTCTTATCACCAAAATACTTGCAGATTTACTGTTTTATTTTTTTTCGTGCATTATTCGTTGTCATAATTCAGAAATTCGCACATTTCTTATAGTTCAAAGTAAATTTTAATGAATTAAGAAATTAGGCGCCAACGCCGAAAATAGTATTGTTTTCATGACTAAAAGTGGCTGTTCGACACGCACAATTGCTGAAAAGCTGAAAATTAGTTAGTCAGTGGTGGTCAAGGTGAAAAAAAGACAAATTGTTTGTTCCAAAAGTGTGTTGAATGGTCGCCCCCGTCTTGTAACGGACTCTGACGTTCGACTTATGATGTCCAACATGAGGAAGGATAAGCTTTTAACACCAAAAAATGCTTCTACGGAGTTAAATAAAACCGTAAGTCGATGGACAGCTAGAAGAGCACTGGCTAGAATTGGATATGTCGCCTCTGTTCAAAAAAAAAAAAACAGCTCTATCCGAGAAAAATGTTAAGGCTCGGTTACGATTTGCAAAGACACACAAGAACTGGACTATAGAAGACTGGAATCGTGTTATCTGGTTGGGCGAATCCAAGTTTAACCGTTTCCAGTCGGTTGGCAATCAGTATTATTGGCATAGGCCCGGTGACAAGCTTCACAGACATCATGTAAAGCAAACCGTAAAGCATGGAGGAGGAAATGTAATGGCTTGGGGGTGCTTCACTTGGTGGCACGTTGGACCGTTGCACAAAATTGATGGAATAATGCGAATTGAGGACTATTTAAACATTTTAAAGACCCATCTTCACCATTTTCTCGATAAGTGTGCCTATCCTGAAGGAGAAATCACTTTTCAACAGGATGGGGATCCTAAGCACACTGTTGTTAAAGAATGGTTGTCAAAACAAAATTTTAAGGTCATGGAGTGGCTAGCTCAAAGTCCCGACCTCAATCCAATTGAAAACTTTTGGTCAATTGTGAAGCGACGGCTCGGGCAATATCAATCGGCCCTAAGCAACCTTGACGATCTCTGGAGACGCGTGGAGATTGAATGGAACCAAACTTCGAAAGAAATTATTGAGAACTTAGTTAAGAGTATGCCGAAGAGCATAAAAAATGTAATAGACAATAAGGGTCTTTGGACCAAATATTAATTAAATATTTCCTAAGATTTTTTCATAAAAGGTGCAGAACTGAGTACATGCCTTCTGTTTTTGTTTTTTTTTTCTATATCTTACATTTCTTCTTGTATTATGAAGTATTTAAGTCTATTTCTTACAAATTGAATAAGTAATCGAGAAAAAAAAAGTTTGTTTCATTTGGTTCATTGGTTTACGTTTTATGAGCGGTTGAACATGCATATGCTGAACATGGAATCACTTTTGCTCCCCACTGTATATACATTTTCACAAAGTTAATATAATATTTTCGTCCCATTTTCAATAACGAAGAATGCTGTCGGAAATACAAAATTTAATTATTAAATACTTCTGTTTAATATGCTGCCAATTGCTTAACCAATTTCAGATTACACAGAATGATACTTATATATGAGATTGCATATGAACTCGCACTGAAAATATATATATATATGCCTATGATTACAATTCCCTTCAAGATTTATTTATTACTAGTGACCCGGCAGACTTCGTACTGGCTCAGTCGATAAAGACCTAAATTTTAAAACCATCAACACGTATTGATTAAAAATGCATTTTTTTAGCTGTACCCTGCCACGTTTCGCTGTAGCATAGTGTGGTTCTACGCTCACGGAATAAGTAACACAAAAAGAATAATTGTCCAATCCCTTTAATTCTGTAATGCTTGTGGGTGTACAATATTTTTCGTTTACCGACTCGGGAATACGCAACATACAATTGAAGGTGTGAAAAACAATCTGCATCCAAATCTACACCACACAAATCGAGAGATTGACCTTGAGCTTTATTAACTGTCATTGCGAACGCCAAACGAATGGGAAACTTCAATCTCATGAATTGAAACGGTGTATCAGTCGGGATTATAGGAATCCTAGGAATGAGGGCGTCTTCACCTTTGAATGGACCAGTTGGGATCGTTGCTTCTACAACGTTATTCATCAATTTCTTGACCGCGGGTCGCGTGCCATTGCAGAGTTTTGGCTGATTGATATTCCGGAGCATGATTATTGGCACACCTATTTTCAATTTCAATATGTGTGGTGGCGTTCCAGGCAAATCAAGTGAGTTCAAAAATTTCGTAGGGTAGTTAACAGCATCATCTGCCTTCACAACGGTGTCTATTGATTTATATGTTATCTCCTGAGTTTCTATGCTGGATTGGATTACATGATTGAGTTGGTAGACATCTCTGTTCTTGGCGGCAAAAATGGCTCGTTCGCTGAGCCAACTGAGATTCCTATAATTGTATCGGATATCAGGGAAGACCCTTCTGATTAGTTCTTCCTTACAGAAATTGTCTGGCAATCATATTTTTCTCGACGTCTCATTGACTGGCAGCTCTCCGTTCCCAATGTCCAGTAACTGTCGTGAGAATGCGTCGGCTGAGTTATCGTTCTGCAACTGTACACGCATATTTGTTGTCAACTGTAATGTCCGTACATGTCGCCACAATGTAGAATATTTCAGCCAAGCATTTATTTCGTCCGCTGGTGTCGATCGAGAAATTACAGGCGACGTTTGTCTGAAATCTCCTGCTAGCAATATCAAAGCATTCCCAAATGGTTGAACGGCTCCACGCAAATCCATATATCATATTTTGTGCCATCGTGCATTCATCCGATGATTTGCATGTTCAACGTCAACTTCAGCGGTGAATGAGCAGTCCTTCCACTGGGTAACAATGTCGCAGCGATTCCAGATGAAGCAAGAGTTATAGCTATGTCCTTGTTAGCTCGAACAGTACCCAGAATCAATGTAATGAGGAATGTTTTTCCCGTGCCTCCCGGAGCATCCAAAAAGAAGATGCTCGGAGCCCCCTTATTTATCATTTGCATTATCTGATGGTTTAATTTGGTAATGTTTGATTGGACATATGACTGGAGATCGTCGCTGTTGTAATTCTGCTCTCTGCGCAAATCCACATCAGATGCTGCAGTTGCAGTTCTGGCAGGTGCTGGCATTCCCAATTGACTTAGCACTTTATTTGTAATAGCTAAGCACTTGTTTTCAATGCTTATCAAAGTTTCATTGTAAATCTCTTCTGTCAATTCCATGGTCATGTCGGAATTTTCTAGGCATACTCTGTGCAAAATATCCTCAGCCATATGCGAACGATTCTCCCATAACTCTGTTGGAGATGAAGGGAAGCAAGCAGTCAATATGATTGCAAACAATGCGCGAATTTGATTCGGATATGCTGTCTGGCACGCATCATTAATGCAGATATCCCACTGTTGGTCGTTCTCCAATAAATTTAAGGCTAAGCACGCACTCCGGAAGGTGGCATGGGTGATGCCATTGAGATTTTTCAAATACTGGAAGGACGTAAGACCGGCTACATTCACCAGCAGCATGCGAAGGAAGAAACATTCATCTTGATTGGGATGCACTGTATAGAGTCTTCCAATTCAAAGAGAATATTTGAAGAAGCCAGGTTGGTCTTCGACAGGCTCGGCGAAAAGCGTCTTCTTGGCATAATGTGAATAAGGCAGTCAGAGTTGTAGCAGGCGGACTGATGCACTGGGATATTTATTTTTTAAAAACATTTGTATGGGAAATAGAAAAGGGCTGTTTTTAGGGTTTTCACGGCAATTATACGATTTTTTCTCACCTTTTAAGACTTCCCTAGACCTCCACGAACATTTTAAGACTAAGATAAGATAAATCCGTTCAGCCGTTTTCGAGTTTTTATGAGACTAAAAAACAGCAATTCATTTTTATATATATAGATAGATAGATGACTAACAAAATTGATGAGTTTTAGTTTAGTTCCGGAAGGTAAATACAAAGATTTAGGCAGATATTATTGAACCCTTTAACGTTTAACTAATAATTTTAACTAATACTTTCGTTAATTGCCGTAAATCTAGCAAAGTTTCTTGTGGGATTACGAAATGACATAAAAACTTCCAGTTTGTTAACATTATTCATTATTCTATCGACCTTTGATCCTCAAAATATCGTCCCATATTGACATATAATTGACAATAATGAATCAAGTCACAAGACAATAAAATAGAATAATTTTTATTATAAAATTTATATTTAACGAAATAACAACCAAAGCGTTGCATCGCACGTTTTCACAGTCAACGTAATGACATATTCAGTCAAACACACGCATTGACGCCCTCTGCTGCGTCGCTGCAACTTTGTATAGCTAAAAATAATATTCGATGTTATGTAAATAAGTTCGCAAAAAGAATTTGTAACATTGGAATTTATATGTTGGTGTGTAAATTTTTTTTGTTTATTCAGCAGCTTCAACATGACAAAAATATATTGAAATATAGCAACAACCGAACAAATTTACCATCATATAGCAACATTTAAGAAGTTACAGGCTCCAATAAATAAAATAATGAACGTATGCTATCTTCCTCTTCCTCTTAAATGCATATCATTCTTTTGTAAAAAAAAACACCTAAATTTAAAAAAAAAATGTTTGAAAAAACTTTCCTTAATGAAATTTAAAAACATTCTTTATGGAATTTCAAATGTTAAAACCAAACAAGGACTCAGAAGCTTTCGAATTAAAATACATCAATATATCTTAAAATATTTTTAAAATATATTATTATTATTACAATAATTACTTACAATAATTTGTTGGGCATTATGGTCAAGTGACTTTTCCACGTGTATCGTTCTCACAGAATAAGTCTCTGGTAAGAGCATTTCTAAATCCAAATCCTTAATATCAGTTACCCAAATGTCGTTTGTTGTTTCAAAAATTGATGTAAGGTGGTTTGGTAAATTTGTATAAATTTCTTTAACATATGTTAAAAATAGTTGGATCTGGAAATATACAGCAATAATAAAATTAGTATAATCAAGAAAAAGTTAAACACAAAAGTAACATTACCTTCGGCGTACCGAAGATTTCAAACCTTTTAGCATATTCATTAGGTTATTTGGTAATGACTTACAGGTTTTTATACCATTTACCCATTGAAAATGGGACAAAAATATTATATTAACTTTGTGGAAATGTATGTAACAGGCAGTATATATATTCTTGATCAGCATCAATAGCCGAGTCGATTTGGTCTGGTCCGTCTGTCTGTCTGTCAGTATGAACACCCAGATGTCAGCTATTAAAAAAGCTACAGACACTAGACTTGGTGGGAGTGTGCGTGTATTGAATACGCAGATTGAGTTTATTTCAAACTTGATGTGCCACGCCCACCGCCACTGCAAATCGATAAATTCGTTTTTCGGTTTTTTGCAAATAATTCAATAACGAAAAGAGATAAACGCACCAAATTTGGTAGGAGGGTGTCTTGCAACATTATGCATAAGTTGGATGTTAGACTTTTGAATGCCACGCCAACCGCCCCTATAAAACACATTTTTATAGTTTAAAAGAACACTAGAAAAGCTAGAAGCACCAAATTTGCTAGCAAGGTCCCTGGTAACATTACGCAGAATGCGAATTTTCAATTTTTGGATGCCACGCCCACCGCCCCCAAAACCCCATTTTTAAAAACGGTAAAATCAAATTTTAGGAAAAGTAGAAAAGTTTCCGAATTTTTTTAGGTATTATTATTGTGGATAATAATAATTTCAACCCTTTAAATTTAAATCCGATCGAACAATAAACACAGAAGTTATAGGCACGAGAAGTTTCCCTTACAGCAGCAGAGGCCCGACGGCGACGCCGACTGAACACGCACAGTCGTCAATAAAAGTAATTAATATTAAGAATTATTTTTTGACAGCCATAGGTAAATGGTATCTTACTGTCGAGTGCACTCGACTGTAGCTTTCTTTACTTGTTTTAAATTGATTTTTTACGATTATTCTAACATAGTTTCCAGTGTCCGATTTAGGTGCTGTATGTACCATTGTATTCGAGTATTTGCTACCATTTTCATGGTAATTTGTATATGCCTCTCCTAAAGATGTCCTTGTCCCTATTTTTAAAAAAATTCGGCAACAAAAATCTCCTTTCAACTCAATTTCTGTCCATCGAAAAAATTTAGCATAGCCATTTGGGCAATTTCAAGTCTATGGCGTGGGTCTATTAAAACTTCCTAACCAAGCTCCCGTAACTTGTGACGAGTCGCCAAAGGTGTACTACTACTACTGTACTACTGCTACTGTGGGCAAAAAGTAAGATGCATATTTCTGTAAAGTCAAAATTCTTTATTTATTCTCCTAAATCAGTTTCATCCCCTTCAAAGTAATCCCCTCCCGATAAAATACACTTATGCCAACGTTTTTTTAAATCCTCGAAACAGGCCATCAACCAGGAGAATACGGTGGTTGTGGAACGATATGCGTCGAATTCTTGGCGAAATGGTCACGAAGAACGAGTGCAGTGTGCGACGTTTTCGGTACCAAACGGGATTTGACTTTTCGTAGGCCCAAACGGTCTTTCAAAATGGTTTTCGCAGATCCTTCTGATATTCCGATCATATCAGTAAGGTCTCTACTAGTCAACCGACGATTTTTGAGCACTAATTCCTTCACTTCATTGACGTGTTGTTCATCTGTTGACGTCGATGGTCGTCTGGAGCGTTCCAAGTCATCAACACGTTCCCGTCCCGTTCTTTGAAGTCTTTGTAACAGAGTAGAATCACCAAAGGCCATCTCCAAACTTCCTCAACGTTTCCGCACCCGAAATTTCATTCCGCAAACAAAATATGATGGCACTTCTCTGCTCAATTAAATCAGACATTGTCAAAATCGCTAAATGCACTCTTGATCGTTTGGTAAATAAAAGCGTAAACATAGTACTCATACTGACATTGACATGAAATTCCCGCCAAATGTCATCAACAGTCCTGCCAACTCAAGAAAAAAAGAACTAGTTCGCCATCTTAAGCCCGCGAATTTTAAATTGAAAACTCACCTTACTTTTTGCTCACAGTAGTACAGTAAATCGAAAGTATTTACCCCAAGCATTGCTGAGTATGCCAAAACGACGTTTTTGATTTGTGGAAGCGGTGGACGTATCATTTAAATTACTCTATATTTATTATTGATCAGCATCAATAGTCGATTATCTATTGCATATTTTTATTAATCTTGGTACAAAGAGTACCACTGTGTGCCAAAGTGCCAGATCGGATCCGTCTTTTGATATTCTTCCAAATCTTGTAACCAAACGTGTCATATTATTGTAGGAATGCTACTAACACTACGTTCAAATGTCAATAAAGTCGGATAGTCATATCACAACGGCGTAAATTTTGCAACCATTGCTTTTCATTTTCATATTCAATATAAATATATGTTCAGAGATGAGACGTGACAACCGTTACCGAAAAGGGAATGCGTTGTTTTAAGTGTGCTTCATTGAGTTGACATGTACGACTAGGAGAACAATAAATTTAATTAAACGATTTAGTTTAAAGAACAAGTGTAGAAGTGTTTAAATGTTATATTACATTTTTAACTGTTTTTATAGAAATTCTGCACAAAAGGAAATATTTGTCGATTTCATGGGAGCCCAAATAAAAACCCTTTCGTTTTTGGCGTATATTGTACGAATATACCAGGTAATATTTTATTTATTTTTATATTACTGAATAGGTTATTTAAATTTTCCAAATTGATCTAAGCTTGTTTGTCTGTTGCATTGAAAACACTACACTCATATTTGTTATACTAAATTGACAGTGTAACGTCTTAAGTATTAAAAGGCAAGTAACTATGAGTGTATATAAACTTCGCTCACCGAAGTTCTTACTTTCTGATTATGCCTATGAGAATTATATATATTATTATCACTTTTTAGGATGTCGTTATAACTAACTCATTGTCTGTAACCAATGGTATGCTCAACTTAATGGAACATTGTCCAAAGGAGGCTGCACATCTACGAAAGGACCTCTTAATTGCTGCGCGACATATATTTGCAACGGATTTACGGCAAAGTAACACCTAAATATTGTATATTGTTTACACTTTATTTTGAGTATACCGAATGAAACTAGAAGTATTAATCCGAGTCCGATCGGTCTATTTGAAATTTCTGAATTAATTTCGACGGAGTGTTTCTATGTCAGCTATTATCCAATTTATTAAAACTTGGCTTAAGTTTTGATAGATTAGTAAAAGCGGATGTTACAAAAATTGACAGAAATACAGGTGTCCATGGCTAGTTCGAGATAGATTAAAGATGCTTCTTTCTATGCGTTGCAAATACTGGGTCAAAACAAGAAAAAAATTCTCGAGTAAGTGCCATGCAAAATTGTTATACGCTATTGGAGGGTATACAAATATTTTTTATTTACGGTGAAGAAATCGAAACATTCAAGATTGTTTTCTAACAAATAAGAACTGTCGGTGTGCTCATTATTTTGCCAAGTGGCATATTAATTAATTTACTGATAATTTACAGTGAGTGAACGGCTGGCTACAATCCACGTCAAAGCTAGATTTTTCAATCTTAGCATAATTTGCGCGCACGCCCCGACGGAGGAGAAGGACGATGCTGTTAAGGATGCGTTCTACGCGAGACTCGAGGACACGTACGACCGCTGCCCAAACCACGACGTGAAGATCATCCTCGGGGACTTCAACGCAAAGGTTGGGCGCGAACGCATCTTTGACCGCACCGTCGGTCAATTCAGCCTCCATGAGACCACCTCGAACAATGGTTTCAGGCTGATTGACTTCGCCGCGGCGCGAAACATGGTAGTGAGTAGTACCAGATTTCAACACCTCGACATCCACAAGGCCACATGGCTGTCCCCTGATCAAAAAACGCGCAACCAGATTGATCACGTTGTGATAGACGGAAGGCATGCCTCAAGCGTGATGGACGTGCGTACGTTTCGTGGAGTCAATATAGACTCGGACCACTATCTTGTCGCAGCCAAGATACGCATGCGGCTATGCCGTGCGAAAAACATACGCCCCATCACGCAACGAAAGCTTGACGTAACTAAGCTGCGATCACAATGGACAGCAATGGCCTACTCCACTCACCTCTCGGAACTGCTCCTCCAACCTTCCCCTCTCCCTATTGACGCTGGCGGACTCTGGGCGCACATATCCCACTCCATGCGAGCTGCTGCTGAAACAGCCATTGGGTTCAAGCGCCCTCCCACACGGAACCAATGGTATGACGAGGAGTGTCGCGTCGCAGCTGCGGCAAAAAACGCCGCCTACAGAAAAACGCTGCAGTCTGGCGCAACGCGAGCTACGTGTGAACGTTACAGGGAGAAAAGGAAGGAAGAGAGGCGACTTTTCAGTCGGAAAAAGCGGGAGCAAGAAAAGCGAGAGTGCGAGGAACTTGAGGTGTTGCAAGACAGGAATGATGCTCGAAAATTTTACCAACAAGTCAACCGTCTGACACAAGGTTTCAAGACCGGAGCATCTAACTGTCGAGACGATAATGGAAATCTGGTTACAGATACGCAGTGCACGCTGAGGTTATGGAGGGCGCATTTCTCCAGGCTGCTAGCAGGCGATGACGGCACCAATCCCGCCGATGGAGGAAGCAGCCCGATACCACCAATCGACGACAATGTGGATATACCACTACCTAGCCATGACGAGGTCCGAGTTGCGATTACGCGACTCAAAAACAACAAAGCAGCCGGTGCTGATGGACTGCCTGCAGAGTTGTTTAAGGCCGGCGGCGAAGAGCTGATAAGGTGCATGCATCAGCTCTTCTGCAAAATATGGCTAGAAGAAAGCATGCCCAACGATTGGAATCTCAGCGTTTTTTGCCCTGTACTGAAGAAAGGCGACCCGACGATATGCGTCAACTACCGGGGAATCAGCCTGATCACCATCTCATACAAGGTCCTATCGAGCGTAATATGTGAACGACTGAAGCCTTATGCCAACACACTGATCGGAACTTATCAGTGCGGCTTCAGACCTGGTAAATCCACCATAGACCAGATCTTCACATTGCGCCAAATCCTGGAAAAAACCCACGAAAATGGAATTGACACACACCATCTCTTTGTCGATTACAAAGCTGCATTCGATAGCCCGACGAGGGAAAGCCTACGAGGTGTGTTCAAAAAGTAAGGTGACTTTGTATTTTCAAGAAAAACTATTAATTTATTTATCAATATTTATGTTGTCCCCTTCAAAGTAATCCCCCTCAGATACAATACACTTATGCCAACGGTTTTTCCAATCCTCAAAGCACTTCCCATAAGCACTTTTCGGTATAGCCTTGAGCTCTTGCAGCGATGCAGTCTTTATCTCTTCAATCGTTGCAAATCTCCGTCCTTTCATAGGTCTCTTCAGTTTTGGGAACAAGAAAAAGTCACATGGGGCCAAATCCGGTGAATATGGTGGCTGAGGCATTATTGTGGTGTTGTTTTTGGCCAAAAAATCTCTCACAAGCAAAGATGAGTGAGCAGGGGCATTATCGTGATGCAAAAGCCATGAATTGTTTTTCCACAATTCTGGACGTTTCTTTCGTATTGCTTCTCGCAAACGGCGCATAACTTCCAGATAATACTGTTTATTGACCGTACGACCATATGGTAAGAACTCCTGATGCACCACGCCATGGTAATCGAAGAAAACAGTGATCAAAACTTTGACATTTGATCGAACTTGGCGTGCTTTTTTCGGTCTTGGCTCGCATGGGCTCTTCCATTGGGACGATTGGGCTTTGGTTTCGATATCATAACCATATACCCATGATTCGTCACCAGTTATGACCCTTTTGAGTAAATCTGGGTCGTCGTTGACGTCATTCAACAGCTCTTGAGCGATGCTCATGCGACGGTTCTTTTGGTCAAAATTCAACAATTTCGGAACAAACTTCGCTGACACACGACTCATACCCAAAACGTTTGAAAAAATTTCATGGCACGAGCCAAGCGATATACCGACATCTTCAGCAACTTCTCTGATAGTGGTTCGACGATTTTCCAAAACAATTTTCGTCACTGCTTGAACGTTTTCATCAGTTGTTGACGTGCTTGGGCGTCCAGAGCGAGGCTGGTCATTGGCATCTTCCCGGCCATCTTGGAAGAGTTTGTACCACTTGTACACATTTTTTTACTCAGAACAGTTTCACCGTATGCCACTGTCAACATTTCAAGTGTTTCAGAGCACTTAATTTTATTTTTTACACAAAATTTGATGCAAATCCTTTGATCCATATTTTTTGATAGCAAAAAATCGCCGAGCTCGCAAAATAACTTGTAACTTTACGCCTCTCACAACCAAACAAAAGAGGATGTTCCATTGAAACTTGGTACAGATGTTAGGGAAGAGTGTACCAATATAACAAAACAAAAAAAATTTGAAAAGTCACCTTACTTTTTGAACACACCTCGTATATGCCACCATGTCTGAGTTCGGTACTCCTGCAAAGCTGATACGCCTTTGCAGGATGACATTGAGCAGCACCATCAGCTCTGTCAAGGTAGGAGCGAACCTCTCCGAACCTTTTAATACAGTTCGAGGTTTCAGACAAGGCGACCCTCTGTCGTGCAACCTCTTCAACTTCGTGATGGAAGGGGTTCTGCGGAAAGCTAGTGTTCATCGATCTGGCACTATTTTTTATAAAGGTGTCCAGCTCCTTGCTTATGCCGATGATATTGACATCATTGGCCGTAGCAAGCGTGATGTCACTGCTGCATTTTCCGCTATCGAAAAGGAGTCAGCAAAAGTGGGTTTGGCGGTAAACGAGGGCAAGACGAAGTATATGCTGTCGACAAGCAGGGAGACGCGGCGCCTAGACTCCCATGTGGTAGCCGACAGCTATAACTTCGAAGTGGTTAAGGAGTTCACGTACCTTGGCACCGCCATCAACACCAAAAATGACGTCAGCCTGGAGATCAAGCGAAGAATCACACTTGCCAATAGGTGCTACTTTGGTCTGAGTAGGCAAATGTGCAATAGAGACCTCTCTCGCCGAACAAAACTAACACTCTACAAGACACTCATCCTACCCGTGCTCTTATATGGTGCAGAAGCATGGGTAATTTCACAGACGGATGCAGCAGCGCTTGGAGTGTTCGAGAGAAAGATTCTTCGCAAGATCTTCGGTCCCGTTCGGATTGGGGACGACTTTCGCATTCGAATGAACCACGAGCTGTACGAGTTGTACGATGACGTGGACGTGGTCCGGCGCATCACGATACAACATCTGCGCTGGCTCGGCCACGTTGTGCGTATGGATGAAGAAGCTCCAGCTCAGAAGGTATTCGAAGCGAGGGTCGACTATGGGCGACGACGAAGGGGACGACCAAATCTTCGATGGAAGGACCAGGTAGAGAAGGACCTTACTCTACTGGGTATTTCCAATTGGAGGAGGCGCGCGAAGAGCAGAGGCGCCTGGAGGGAGACGCTGAGGTCGGCCAAAACCCGAAATGGGTTGTAGTGCCACCTAATAATAAATAATAAGTCTATTTCTTACAAATTGAATAAGTAATCGAGAAAGAAAAAGTTTGTTTCATTTGGTTCATTGGTTTACATTTTATGAGCGGTTGAACATGCATATGCTGAACATGGAATCACTTTTGCTCCCCACTGTATATTCTTGATCAGCATTAATAGCCGAGTCGATTTGGTCCGTCCGTCCGTATGAACACACAGATCTCAGCTATCAAAAGAGTTAGAGACACCAGACCGGTGAGAGTGTGCGTGTATTCAATACACACAAGAAGTTTATTTAAAACTTGATGCGCCACGCCCACCGCCTCCGCAAATCGACAAATGCGTTTTTTCTAATTTTTGCAAATAATTCAATAACGAATAGAAATAAACGCACCAAATTTGGTAGGAGGGTGTCTTGCAACATTATGCATAAGTTGGACTTTAGACTTTTGAATGCCACGCCCACCGCCCCTATAAAACGTATTTTTTTAATTTAAAAGAACACTAGAAAAGCTAGAAGCACCAAATTTGGTAGTAAGGCCCCTGGTAACGTTACGCAGAATTCAGATTTTCATAAACAAAGAAGTTAAAGGAGCTAGAATCTCCCATATAACTAAAACGTTAAGCCGACGCAGCAGAGGGTCGGCATCAATAAAAGTTTCATTTTCCGACCACATTGCGTAACTGTGTGTGGTCTGATTCGCACGCACAGTCGTCGTGTAGTCAGCGTGCAGTCATCAATGCATGTGTATTTGACTTCGAAAATATGCGATGCGTTGTTATTAGTTTGCAAGATAAAAGTTATTAATATTAGGCTTTTTTTAACGGCCAAATTACCTTTGGCAATGGTATCTTACTGTCGAGTGGACTCGACTGTAGCTTTCTTCACTTGTTTTTATTTATATCTTTTATATCTCAATTCTTTTAGTACAACCTTCTTCCTCGTGGAATTTTGTCCTTGAAAGTACTTCAAGAGCTGCCTCTTATTGTTGTTTTAATGTATCAGATTTACAAAAATGCTGTTCATCAAGAAGTGGCTGAATTTATACCTTTGATATTAACAACAATAAATTTACAGCCGACTTTAATTCAAAGGTAAGTAAAGACGAGAAGTACTTTTAATGATTCTTAAAGTTAAGAAGGGTCTATTTAATTTCAAAATACGAAACATTACTTTCGGTGTACGAAAGTATGCATATTCTTCTTATCGACAATTCAACATAATCTTACTAGATATGTTGCTATTTATCTAGCGTATCTAATGTGAAATAGTTTGAAACCAAATTTTTTGACATCGAACGCAATATCCATTGTATTATTGAAATGAATTCATCTGCTTATCGACTGAAATTTTGCAAAAAATCCCAAAATTATTTGAATTTATGGGGATACATGGGTCTAGCACCTTTCCTTAACAGAAAAAAGAACAGTACTCCTCGAAACCGTTAAGAACTCATTCTCCAGAATAAATACATATACTTACCGAATTCACAACAGCCCGTAGCAGCACGTTTTTTTCATTGATTTATTCAACTCGCACACAAAACGTACACGCCGCTTAAACACATACTACTGTGGGCAAAAAGTAAGATGAATATTTTTGTAAAGTCAAAATTCTTTATTTATTCTCCTAAATCAATTTCATCCCCTTCAAAGTAATCCCCTCCCAATAAAATACACTTATGCCAACGTTTTTTCAAATCCTCGAAACAGGCCAAATAGTCCCTTTCCGGTATAGCCATGAGCGCCCTCGTCGATTTTTCTTTTATCTCTTCAATCAACTCGAAACGCGTTCCCCGGAGTGCGGAACGGTGGTTGCGGAACGATATGCGTCGAATTCTTGGCGAAATGGTCACGAAGAACGTGTGCAGTGTGCGCCGTTTTCGGTATCAAACGAGATTTGACTTTTCGTAGGCCCAAACAGTCTTTCAAAATGGTTTTCACAGATCCTTCTGATATTCCGATCATATCAGTGAGTTCTCTAATAGTCAACCGACGATTTTTGAGCACTAATTCCTTCACTTCATTGACGTGTTGGTCATCTGTTGACGTCGATTTTCGTCCGGAGCGCTCCAAGTCATCAACACGTTCCCGACCCTCTTTGAAGTCTTTGTAACACTTATAAACATTTTTCTGGTACAGAGTAGAATCACCAAAGGCCATCTCCAAACTTCCTCAACGTTTCCGCACCCGAAATTTCATTCCGCAAACAAAATATGATGGCACTTCTCTGCTCAATTAAATCAGACATTGTCAAAATCGCTAAATGCACTCTTGATCGTTTGGTAAATAAAAGCGTAAACATAGTACTCATACTGACATTGACATTAAATTCCCGCCAAATGTCATCAACAGTCCTGCCAACTCAAGAAAAAAAGAACTAGTTCGCCATCTTAAGCCCGCGAATTTTAAATTGAAAACTCACCTTACTTTTTGCTCACAGTAGTACAGTAAATCGAAAGTATTTACCCCAAGCATTGCTGAGTATGCCAAAACGACGTTTTTGATTTGTGGAAGCGGTGGACGTATCATTTAAATTACTCTATATTTATTATTGATCAGCATCAATAGTCGATTATCTATTGCATATTTTTATTAATCTTGGTACAAAGAGTACCACTGTGTGCCAAAGTGCCAGATCGGATCCGTCTTTTGATATTCTTCCAAATCTTGTAACCAAACGTGTCATATTATTGTAGGAATGCTACTAACACTACGTTCAAATGTCAATAAAGTCGGATAGTCATATCACAACGGCGTAAATTTTGCAACCATTGCTTTTCATTTTCATATTCAATATAAATATATGTTCAGAGATGAGACGTGACAACCGTTACCGAAAAGGGAATGCGTTGTTTTAAGTGTGCTTCATTGAGTTGACATGTACGACTAGGAGAACAATAAATTTAATTAAACGATTTAGTTTAAAGAACAAGTGTAGAAGTGTTTAAATGTTATATTACATTTTTAACTGTTTTTATAGAAATTCTGCACAAAAGGAAATATTTGTCGATTTCATGGGAGCCCAAATAAAAACCCTTTCGTTTTTGGCGTATATTGTACGAATATACCAGGTAATATTTTATTTATTTTTATATTACTGAATAGGTTATTTAAATTTTCCAAATTGATCTAAGCTTGTTTGTCTGTTGCATTGAAAACACTACACTCATATTTGTTATACTAAATTGACAGTGTAACGTCTTAAGTATTAAAAGGCAAGTAACTATGAGTGTATATAAACTTCGCTCACCGAAGTTCTTACTTTCTGATTATGCCTATGAGAATTATATATATTATTATCACTTTTTAGGATGTCGTTATAACTAACTCATTGTCTGTAACCAATGGTATGCTCAACTTAATGGAACATTGTCCAAAGGAGGCTGCACATCTACGAAAGGACCTCTTAATTGCTGCGCGACATATATTTGCAACGGATTTACGGCAAAGTAACACCTAAATATTGTATATTGTTTACACTTTATTTTGAGTATACCGAATGAAACTAGAAGTATTAATCTGAGTCCGATCGGTCTATTTGAAATTTCTGAATTAATTTCGACGGAGTGTTTCTATGTCAGCTATTATCCAATTTATTAAAACTTGGCTTAAGTTTTGATAGATTAGTAAAAGCGGATGTTACAAAAATTGACAGAAATACAGGTGTCCATGGCTAGTTCGAGATAGATTAAAGATGCTTCTTTCTATGCGTTGCAAATACTAGGTCAAAACAAGAAAAAAATTCTCGAGTAAGTGCCATGCAAAATTGTTATACGCTTTTGGAGGGTATACAAATATTTTTTATTTACAGTGAAGAAATCGAAACATTCAAGATTATTTTCTAACAAATAAGAACTGTCGGTGTGCTCATTATTTTGCCAAGTGGCATAATAATTAATTTACTGATAATAGAATAAAGATAACCAAATGTTTTTATAATTTATATAATCTTTGAAACTTTTATTTTATAGAATTCGTACCATCAATAGATAAGTTGTTTGATGAAGACTTACTAATTGGAAAAGGCGTGACTTTAGATGCCATTCGCCCATTAGCGTATTCAACGCTAGCTGACCTTGCACATCATGTACGTCAAAGCTTAAGTTTGGATGTCTTGATAAAGGCGGTACATTTGTTTGCAAAAAATGTGCACGATGAGACACTCGCAGTTGGAATACAAACTATGTCGTGAAAGCTTTTATTAAATCTTGTAGATTGCTTACGACATCACAGTGAAATTGAGCCTCAACGGTCTAGAAAAATACTGGGAACACTTCTGAAAGTTTTCGTAAAGAAGTTCGAAACCATCGCACATATTCAACTTCCCCTAATTATCCAGAAATGGTATGTATAAATAAATATCAAAATGCATTCCTATCTGTAAACACGATCACAAAATGAATAAACCCTCTGTAGGGTATTAACAATTAGATAATAAATTTAAATATATAAATTTAACAATTTTTAATCAGCAAGGGACAATCTCAAACTGGAGTATCAACTAATATCAGTGGCTCGTTCTCCTTACCCGTTGTAACCGAAATAAAAGAGGTACGTAAGCTTTCAATTGTTTTTAAAAAAATTGCAACTTATACTTATTAAATCTTAGGAACACTTAGGAATTGATCATAATAAAGTATCCCCAGGTGGTACACAATTTGTTTGTTCAGTAAATGTTGCGAAATTCCGTAGCTTGGTGAAAACACTGGTTGGAGGAGTTAAAACAATTACATGGGGCTTTTTAAACTCAAAGGTAAGTGTTTGTTGACAAATTTAAGAAGAATTTTTTAAATCAAATTCTTCTTTGAATATTTAGGGTTCAGATCCTAGTTTACAAGTACAAGACAAACTCTTTACTCCGGAGATATTGTGCATATATATTGACTTGGTGCATTTTGCAATGGAAGCCTTAGATATATATACTGTGAATGTTAACCCTTCTCAACAACGGACTTCTGGATTAATTTCACGCAGCAAAGAAGAGAAGGAAGTGTTGGAACATTTTAGCGGGATTGTAAGTATAAAATTATTCTGTGTATAGGTGTGTTTTACTTTGACGTGTTCGTCAAAGGTTCCTTGAAGTGGCCGGGAAAATTTGTATGGGAAAAAGAGAATGGCTATTTTTAGGGTTTATCCAGAAATAATTATAATTTAAAACCATAAAGAAACCATCCTTGACAAAAGCAAACTCAGTTGATTTTGTGGCAGACATTTTTTTTTTTAATTTTGATATGACTTGAAGTCATAAAAAGTAGATAACAACAACGAAACTAATACAAAAGAAACGCGCAGGTTAGTGGCCGAGGGATTTTAAAATTAATAAATAAAACGACCTTGCTGCTCGGTGAACAAAAGTAGACTATTTATGTATTTCAAATAATGTAATGTGAAATAAATAAAACGACCTTGCTGCTCGGTGAACAAAAGTAGACTATTTATGTATTTGGGAAAATTTGTATGGGAAAAAGAAAATGGTCATTTTTATGGTTTTCCCTGCAATAATTCTAATTTGAACTTGAACCTTGAACTTCAACGAACAATTTAAAAAAAATTTGGCCAAATTGGTCCAGGCGTTGTTGAGTTATGCACTTACCAACACATTTTGTGATTCATTTTCATATAATAGATATATAAATTCTTTCGATATATATATAATATTGAAGAAAAAAGGCGAATATTATTCACTGTTTTCAAAAGATTAAAAAAAAAAAATTCTCCAAAATCGCCAATCAAAATATCACGTTAAATTACTCAAAAAAAAACTGTCAAATCTTTTTACTTTATGATAGTTAATTACTAAAGCTTCAACTATTAATATTGAGATTTGCATTGATATTTATAGAAAAATGGGCTATGTAAAGTCATTGCATTGATTTTGCTGGTCAAGGATCAAGTACTCGGCATTTCTAGGACCTTCAAATGAGTCGAAAATAATTTTACACTGCTTATGCAAGAAGCATCAAATGATTTTGATTTAATTCATAGGCTGTATAAGATACTAAGACCTGGTGACTAAGGACAATAACCTAAACATTCATCAAAATTGTCAAAAAAATGATTTCACGATTGATGGCTTTGCATCTAAATCCTTTACAGCGCCTTTAACGGATAGGTTAAAATATAAGGATAATAGTAAAGTTCGAATGCAACTCCAAAAATATTTCGATTTGTACCAAAAACTAAATTTAAGCTAAAGAGATTTAAAAACAACAAGTAAAGAATGCTACAGTCAACTGCACTTGACAGTATAGATACCATTTACCTTTCGCTGTTAAAAAATAATTCTTAATAAAAATTACTTTTATTCGGCGAATAACAACGCATCGTATTGACGCTAATGGCACATGCCGACAGCACACTGACTACACGACGACTATGTGTGCGCCGTCGGCGTCGGCGTCGGGCCTCCACTGCTGTGAGCGAAACTTCTCGTGCCTATAACTTCTGTGTTTATTGTCTGATCGGATTTATAGGGTTGGTCAATATTATTATTATCTACAATAATACCTAAAAAAAAATTTCGGAAACTTTTCTACTTTTCCTATAATTTGATTTACCGATTTACTAAATCGATTTTTGGGGGCGGTAGGCGTGGCATCCAAAAGTTGAAATTCCGCATTAATGTTACCAAGCACCTTACTTCCAAATTTGGTACTTCTAGCTTTTCTAGTGTTCTTTTAAACTATAAAAATGTGTTTTTTAGAAGCGGTGGGCGTTGCATTCAAAAGTCTAAGATCCAACTTCCGCATAATGTTGCAAGACACCCTCCTACCAAATTTGGTGCGTTAATCTGTTTTCGTTATTGAATTATTTGGAAAAAAGCGAAATACGCATTTTTCGATTTGCGGAGGCGTTGGGCGTGTCACACCAAGTTTCAAATAAATTCGATCTGCGTATTCAATACACGCACACTCCTACCAAGTCTGGTGACTCTAGCTCTTTTAATAGCTGAGATCTGTGCGTTCATACAGACGGACAGACAGACAAATCGACTCGGCTATTGATGCTGATCAAGAATATATATACTTTGTATGGTTTGCCATGCCTCCTTCTGCCTGTTACATACATTTGCACAAAGTTAATATACCATTTTTTACCCATTTTCAATGAGTAAATGGTATAAAAATGTGCAAAATCTTCCATGACTATTTTTTATAGCTCACTTAATTTAAAAATGTTTGAACGTAATACTAAAGTAAAATAAATTATAAACCCATACAACATAACCAATATACAATATTGACTAAATTGTTTTTATACATGTATATTACTAAAATTAAATTAAATGATTAGAGATTAAATGATTAGAGATTAATGAATTAAATTATACATACTTCAGGATTAAAAGACGGTCGAAAATGTTTGTGCAGCTCTATTATGATACGTAGACTTATCAGCACATTTTCTTCATTATCTGTTTTTAATAATTTGAGCATCATAGTGATAATAGATTTTACGTGCTGTCGTAAATTTTCTGTAATTGGTAATCTGTGTAACATTTCCAAAATAAGCTTGCGAATCTGAAAATATAAGAAAAAAATATTTAAGATGAATATAGGTAAAAAGAAATGTCAGAAACGCAAATAGTCCTGTGTGGTAAAACATTGTTTTTTAATAGATAAAATATGAACGATGGGATGGTTTGGCTTTCATTCGTACAGAGTAAAGTTTTCTGATCGCGGTCAACTTGGCGACAGCCAGTGCGATCTCTGTCTACGAATGATTGCAAGTTGACACACAGCCTCCTCGTGGCACCTCCTGGGTAACTATCTTAGCATCCGCTAGATAGTGAGCTAATGTGTGCAGTGGGTTACCAGGACTGTAAATGGTTGCCTCATAAAAAAGAAAATCCAACGAAAATCAAAGCGAAAGCCTCGGATAGGATCCCCCCTTATGATGACGACCACCGCAAAACGAAAAAGGACTACGATTTAAGGCTATGCACCTGGAACTCTTAATCTATCCAACTGGCGGATGCCCTAGAAAAATTAAAGGCTGACATTACCGCCATCCAGGAAATGAAATGGACAGGACAAGGTTGCACCAAGCGAGCAAACTGTGATATCTACTACAGCTGCCATGCGGAGAGGCGTGAATTTGGATGCGGATTTGTAGTAAGCCGGAGACTTCGCCACCACGTCTCTAATTTCACCCCAGTGAGTGAACGGCTGGCTACAATCCGCGTCAAAGCTAGATTTTTCACTCTTAGCATAATTTGCGCGCACGCCCCGACGGAGGAGAAGGACGATGCTGTTAAGGATGCGTTCTACGCGAGACTCGAGGACACATACGACCGCTGCCCAAACCACGACGTGAAGATCATCCTCGGGGACTTCAACGCAAAGGTTGGGCGCGAACGCATCTTTGACCGCACCGTCGGTCAATTCAGCCTCCATGAGACCACCTCGAACAACGGTTTCAGGCTGATTGACTTCGCCGCGGCGCGAAACATGGTAGTGAGTAGCACCAGATTTCGACACCTCGACATCCGCAAGGCCACATGGCTGTCCCCTGATCAAAAAACGCGCAACCAGATTGATTACGTTGTGATAGACGGAAGGCATGTTTCAAGCGTGATGGACGTGCGTACGTTTCGTGGAGTCAACATAGACTCGGACCACTATCTTGTCGCAGCCAAGACACGCATGCGGCTATGCCGTGCGAAAAACATACGCCCCATCACGCAACGAAAGCTTGACGTAACTAAGCTGCGATCACAATGGACAGCAATGGCCTACTCCACTCACCTCTCGGAACTGCTCCACCAACCTAACCCTCTCCCTGTTGACGCCGGCGGACTCTGGGCGCACATATCCCACTCCATGCGAGCTGCTGCTGAAACGTCGCCTACGAGCTACGTGTGAACGTTACAGGGAGAAAAGGAAAGGAAAAGAGAGGCGACTATTTAGACGGAAAAAACGAGAGCAAGAAATGCGAGAGTGCGAGGAACTTGAGGTGTTGAAAGAAAGGAATGATGCTCGAAAATTTTACCAACAAGTCAACCGTCTGACACAAGGTTTCAAGACCGGAGCATCTAACTGTCGAGATGATAATGAAAATCTGGTTACAGATACGCAGTGCACGCTGAGGTTATGGAGGGCGCATTTCTCCAGGCTGCTAGCAGGCGATGACGGCACCAATCCCGCCGATGGAGGAAGCAGCCCGATACCACCAATCGACGACAATGTGGATATACCACTACCTAGCCATGACGAGGTCCGAGTTGCGATTACGCGACTCAAAAACAACAAAGCAGCCGGTGCTGATGGACTGCCTGCAGAGTTGTTTAAGGCCGGCGGCGAAGAGCTGATAAGGTGCATGCATCAGCTCTTCTGCAAAATATGGCTAGAAGAAAGCATGCCCAACGATTGGAACCTCAGCGTTTTTTGTCCTGTACTGAAGAAAGGCGACCCGACGATATGCGTCAACTACCGGGGAATCAGCCTGATCACCATCTCATACAAGGTCCTATCGAGCGTAATATGTGAACGACTGAAGCCTTATGCCAACACACTGATCGGAACTTATCAGTGCGGCTTCAGACCTGGTAAATCCACCATAGACCAGATCTTCACATTGCGCCAAATTCTAGAAAAAACCCACGACAATGGAATTGACACACACCATCTCTTTGTCGATGACAAAGCTGCACTCGATAGCCCGACGAGGGAAAGCCTATATGCCACCAAGTCTGAGTTCGGTATTCCTGCAAAGCAGATACGTCTTTGCAGGATGACATTGAGCAGCACCATCAGCTCTGTCAAGGTAGGAGCAAACCTCTCCGAACCTTTTAATACCGTTCGAGGTTTCAGACAAGGCGGTGTCCAAAGGTGTCCACCTCCTTGCTTATGCTGATGATATTGACATCATTGGCCGTAGCAAGCGTGATGTCAATGCTGCATTTTCCGCTATCGAAAAAGAGTCAGCAAAAGTAGGTTTGGCGGTAAACGAGGGCAAAACGAAGTATGTGCTGTCGACAAGCAAGGAGACGCGGCGTCTAGACTCCCATGTGGTAGCCGAGAGCTGTAACTTCGAAGTGGTCAAGGAGTTCACGTACCTTGGCACCGCCATTAACACCAAAAATAACGTCAGCCTGGAGATCAAGCGAAGAATCACACTTGCCAATACGTGCTACTTTGGTCTGAGTAGGCAAATGTGCAATAGACCCCTCTCTCGCCGAACAAAACTAACACTCTACAAGACACTCATCCTACCCGTGCTCTTATATGACGCAGAAGCATGGGTAATTTCACAGACGGATGCAGCAGCGCTTGGAGTGTTCGAGAGAAAAATTCTTCGCAAGATCTTTGGTCTCGTTCAGATTGGGGACGACTGTCGCATTCGGATGAACCACGAGCTGTACGAGTTGTACGACGATGTGGACGTGGTCCGGCGCATCACGATACAACGTCTGCGCTGGCTCGGCCACGTTGTGCGTTTTGATGAAGAAGCTCCAGCTCAGAAGGTGTTCGAAGCGAGGGTCGACTACGGGCCTCGACGAAGGGTACGACCAAATCTTCGATGGAAGGACCAAGTAGAGAAGGATCTTACTCTACTGGGTATTTCCAATTGGAGGAGGCGCGCGAAGAGCAGAGGCACCTGGAGGGAGACGCTGAGTTCGGCCAAAACCCGAAATGGGTTGTAGTTCCACCTAATAATAATAATTAAATACAAAACTCATGGGCTCAAAAGTCCCGGGCCTCACACATAGATGGCGCTAGTTTTATAGAAGCTCCCATTTTTTCAGTTAGTACTAACCTTCATAAGACAGCTGTTAAATTTCATGAATATAATATCATTAGTTTGTGAGTTATTGTGCTTAGAGTGACGCTATTTTTGTTATTTTTAAAACAATGGACCAAACACAATTTCGTGTTTTCATTTTATACTGCTTCTTGATGGGAAAAAGTACCGTTCAAGCAAGGCAATGTTATGGGGACTCCATCAGAAACAACAATAAAACGTTGGTTTGCTGACTTCATATGTGATCGTAGAGACACCGATGATCAGAACGTATTGGATGTACAAATGAAGCGCTAACACCAGAAAACATAAAAAAAATCACAAAATCGTATTGAATAATCTAAAAGTGAAGTAGCGTGAGTTAACTGAAGATATCATAAGAACGTGTTGGCGTAATATGGCATGATCATTTAACTATGGGTGCCGCGATTTCTCACTGATGACTAAAAACGAAAACGTGCAGTGATTTTAAGCAATATTTTGCGTCGATATGTGGCAATGGATAAAACATCCATCCGGAATCAAAACGATTATCCTCTGAGTGGACAGCAACTGGTGAACCTTGTCCAAAGCGTCCGAAAGCACAACAATCGGTTGAAAAGGTAATGGCCTCGGTATTTTGGGATGTTCGTGGTACAACAGTGAATATTATATTGTATCTTCAATAATACAATATAATATTCACTGTTTGAAGGCCGAAATTGCAAAGACACGACCGCATATGGAATGAAACAAATTTTGTTCTATCTAGACAACGCACCGTGCCAGAAGTCAATCAAAATAATAGCAAAGCTACATGAATTGAACTTCGAATTGCTTCCATATCCAGCGGATTCGCCAGATTCGGATCCCAGCGACTACTGGATGTTAACTGACCGAAAAAAATGGTCGCCGGTAAGATATATCGCGCGAATGAAGTGGCTATCGCAGAAACTTAGACTCATTTTGAGGCAAAAGATAAATCGTTGTACAGAAGTGGTATTGAAATGTTAGAGCGGAGCTAAAATAATTGCGTTACTCGGCGATGTTACGAGATGTCACATACCGGTCTAGCTCGATGTTTACCATGATTTGATCGGTATTCGTCGTCACAGACCTTCCGTCGTCTGGCTTATCCATGGTTTCGTTTTCACAGGCTCTGAATCGTCGAAACCAAGTGTTTCTCTAGCGGATTTACCTTTTACAAAGATAAACTTCAAAACAGCGTGAAATTCGACGTTTGTGTGTATACACATGTATAACTTTTCAACGCAATAATCAAACTAGTCATAAATAGCGTTTGTAGGTTGTGTCAAGACGATTCAATCGATATATATCATTGCCTGATACATTTAGTCAAACCGCAGCATTAATGCTTGCTTTTTGTTGCTTCGCTGCCACCGTTGTATGGGAAACTTTACGTGACTACAACTTCAGTGTTCATTGCCCGATCGGACTAAAAGTGTAGCGAATATCAATGTTATACTTATAATGAAGCTGTTATACAGTGCTTAGCACGTTGAGGACGGCGCAGTTTGCGAAAATAATCCACCATTTTCTTTAAAATGTTTTAAAAAACTCATAAATATTAAAAAATTTAAAAATTAGTTTTGATACCAAATAGTTGTATTTCATTTAACAAACAAGTGAAGAAAGCTAAAGTCGAGTGCACTCAACAGTAAGATACCATTTACCCTTCGCTGTTAAAAAATACACTTCCAAATAATAATATGGCTAAAAACAAAACTATATGCGAATGACTTCTTATCACGATTTTCTAAAATTGTTAAAAATTAAAAAGTCTCTATTTTGAATTTTTCATTTCAATTTTTCATTATTGCATACAACTTCTGCTCATTCGAAAGGCTATAGTTTGTTTGATTGTACATATGCCAAAATCGTAATCAATATTCCGCGAAATGAAATGCAAGCAGGCAACGAATTGTTGGGGGACATAAATATTTAGACAAAATCGTCTGTGAAATAGTTTGCTTATGTTTCAGCACGCGCAAATAAAATAATTTTATCATTTCGTGAAAAAAGACAAGTTTGATTCAAATCCTGAAAATAATCCATGTTTTGTTGGTAGTCGATACTTCAACATTTGAAGTTTGTCTTTAGTTTCGCAGTGAAGTATGTTGCCCACGAATAATATCTGTCTATTCTATTAGTGTGCTACCAATTTACTACATTTTAGAGGTGTAGTGATGGTTAAAATCAGCAGCTAAACGCAAAATAATGTATGCCAACTTTGAATGATTAAAATGAAAGCGTCGAGTTTGCCTTGCAAAAGACAACGGCAGACGGCGACTCGGCCGACCATTCATGAATGATTTATTGTAGCTCCTCAAGGGAATAATGGTATAAATGCTGAAGGAATGCAAGGCTTCAGTCCTGGTAAGATCTAAGATCTGTGTTTATTATCAACAAAGGACATGATGAAATGCAGCAATAGCTGAGAGCAGTGTAATGCTTAAATTGCAATTTCAATTTAACTCATATTGTAACCATTGTGTTTTTTACAAAAATTGTATAAGATATTTAGCATTATACCATAGGTGATTCTGCGAGTTAGGAATATTATAGACCAACAAGTTTGATATTGCTAATGTTATGAATGAATTGTACTTACATGCTGCACTGTATTTTCCTGTATGAATTGTGGATCACCCTCTTGTAGAATGCGCATGAATATTTTGAGGGCGTTCTCCAGGAAAGAAGGATACGAAGAGGATTGCATGATCATTTCGAAATGTTCACTTAATTCTTGGGTAGCCTTTAATTTGATATCTTCGTTCGCGGCCGGATCATTTAGAATATTTAAATAATTCCGAAATGTATTTACAGGTATCGATTCGCTGTGCGCCATTTCGATCAAACTTTTTATTGTTAACTTCCGAACTGAGAATTACACTTCATCAAAGCGCGCTTAATTAAGCCGATATTTTAGCAATGTAAACGCCGGATTGTAAATTTGCGGTAAAATTCTCAACGACGACATTCTCGGCATTAGTGATGGTAAGAAAATTTGCCTTGAATCGATAATGTGTCGATAATTTTCTATTTATTGAAATGTAACATCGTTTATTGTTTATCTTCAATATATTTTCTTATTCTCGAACCAGTAAGTTATAAAAAAATCTATCAATTATTCATATTAATAAAATAGGGAATTGATTACCAACTAATTTTTTCACATATCAATGTAAAATATATATATTGGAAGCTAAACATAAATAATTATTATACCCAAGAAGCTTATTTAAATATTTGAAGTTTGACAAATATAAATATAACACACATATTTTAAAATATCAGATCAATTCTAGAAAATTTGTTTATTTCAATCTGACGGAACATCCTAATTATTGAACTTTGAATCTGGGTGTTACTAATTTATATGATGTTAAAGAAGTAAAACTAGAATTTGTTTCCGCAAGATAATGTTTCTGCGTAATATAAGTAAGTCAATGCAATTTATTCATTATATTTATTATAATAAGTTTGCAATTGAATATTTTAATTGATTAAGAAACTATCGATTAATAAAAAAAATACCATCACAATTTACAAACAAGCGTCTGCGCGATTTTCTTGTACATTTATGCGCAGTTATATATTAGCCGAGTTTTAAAAGTAAGTAATTCGAAAAAATAAAGTTATACTTTCTACAAATATCTCAAAAGTTTCCTCGCAAAGCTTTTCTAAGCTTATGTGCTGAACTTCACTTGTCTACGCGGATGTGAATCTGACTTATCCATACATGCCTGAGTATAATTACATGCATATCAAAATTTATTTTACATTTAATTACGGATTTTTGCAATAATGTACTTTGTTAGTGGCCATATGATAGTGTTATTCGGAATATATTTATGGATATACAATTGGATGCAGTTCAAAAACTTGTTGTGCAGTGATAAACAAGTATTCAATTAAATATATGTATGTATGTACATATATAAATATTCATGTGAAACGCGTTTAATAAGTGTGGTATGTATATATGTATATGTCTCAGGCTTGTGAAGTTTAATATACATAATAATTCTACTTTTACAGCTGCAATTATAAAATTTTAAATAGTACTATAGGGTGTTTTATATGTGGATGCTTTATACAGACCCTCCATACAAGCCAGTTTCGTGAATAACTTCTGTTGCTATTGCCAGATTGGATTGCAACATTATGGTCAGTAGCCAAATGAGTTTATGACGTTTGGAGTTTAATAATTGACATGGAAACAAGTGATTTTTGAGGGTGGCACTCCATGTTTTTGAAAGAAATCTAGTTGAGTGAATTAGACAATTTGGCCGTTAAAAATAAATTCATAATATAAGGTTGTCAACTATCTCCCTTCCGTTTTTTTTTTTGTTTTTGAATTTGGCCGCTTTGTGCGAAGCGCTACACATCGGTATCGGGCAATGCTATATATCGATTGAAAGGTCTTGGCATGACCTAACAAACGACGCTATTTATGACAAGTTTCGTTATTGCGTTGAAAAGTTATACAGGTGTAAACATGGAGTTCACAAATGCCAAAATTCGCGCTGTTTTAAAGTTTTCCTTCGCAAAAGGTAAATCCGCTAGAGAAACAATCCGTGAGATTAATGGTGTTTTAGGGGATAGTACTCTATCACTTCGAACCGCGAAGGAAAGGTTTCGACGATTCAGAGCCGGTGAAAATGACACCATGGATAAGCCAGCCGGCGGAAGACCTTTGACGACGAAAACCGATCAAATCATGGAAAACATCGAGCGAGACCGGCATTTGACATCTCGTGACATCGCCGAGTTAGTCACCAAACCGTTTTAAACCATCTGCAGAAGGCTGGATACAAAAAAAGCTGGATGTTTGGGTGCCGCATGGCACGTATGACAATATCAAGAAAACGGTCGTGGTTGAAGGCCAGTGAATCGTCCAAAACAGTGGCCAAGCCGGGATTGACGGCCAGGAAAGATTGCTCTGTGTTTGGTGGGATTGGAAGAGAATCATACTGTTTGAGCTGCTCCCATATGGCCAGACGCTTGATTCTACCATCAACTGCGAACAACAACCGCTTGAAGCTGGCGATCGACCAGAAGCGACCATAATTGGCCAACAGGAAGGGTGTAGTGTTTCACCAGGACAACGCCAGACCAGACACTTCTTTGATGACTCGTCAGAAGCTATGGGAGCTCAGATGGGAGATTTTATCGCATCCACCATATAGCCTGGACATAGCGCCAAGTGACTACCACCTGTTCCTGTCCATGGCGGATGTCCTTACTAGTGTAAAGTTGGGCTCAAAAGAGGGCTGTGAAAAGTGGCTGTCCGAGTTCTTCGCAAATAAGGAGGGAAGTTTCTACGAGGGGGGTATTATGAGGTTGCCGTCTAAATGAGAACACATTATCAAACAAAACGGCGCATATCTGAACTAAATCCGTTCACTGTATCAATTTTTATAATGCATTGAATAAAAGGCAAAAAAGCGGAAGGGAGTTATTTTACAACCTAATATTAAATACTTATAAATATTAGCAAATCAGCACCAACGTGCTGCATCCCCTATTTTTAATGATTTGTTGGTCTCACACATTGACTTTGTTCACACATATAGTCAAACGAGTTTGTGTTGAACCTATACGCACACATCAGTTAAACGCTAGAATTGACGCCGGCCCTTAGCTACTTTTGGGTAGCAAACTTTTCGCGCTTGTTACTTCTGAGTTTATGGTCCGATCGGGCTGCAATTTGCAGCGCAAAACAACATTAAATGCTAAATGACAATGTTGGGATTTTGCAGGTTTTAAGTTTGCTTATTGAAGTTGAAATTCGCAGGACGTGGCCGTGGGCGCATCTAGTACCAACAATTGCGGATGAAAATGTTAACTAAGATTTTTAATAGCAGTGCGCGTGTTTTCTATTGCAATAGTATTGAAAGGATGAAAAATTGTATATTGTTTTGTGCAACTGTATGTAATAAGCAGAAGGAGGAGTGGCAAACCAGGTAGAGAAGGTATGATAAGTTTAGTAACTTAGACAATTTATCTTTATGAACACACGGAACTCAGCTGTTAAAGTCTCCTCTATAGTATACTTCAATAGTAAGCAAAGTCATTTGTCATTTGGAAAACAAGTAGCGAATATGATATTGCTTTTCGGTACAGATTGCAACCCTATCCGACAATAAAGATATAAGTTGTTTGTGCTTGTTTGTCCAATCGCATCTCTGAGCGGTGTAGATTTCTGCTACACATCCAAAAATGACCAGTAGAGGATTTCAGTGCTGTGAAAACGAAAAAAATAATAGCACGGCAATATTTAATACGAATACTGTTGGCTTTTAATTAAATTTTTCTTTTTATACCATTTACCCATTGGAAATGGGTAAAAAATGGTATATTAACTTTGTGCAAATGAATGTAACAGGCAGAAGGAGGCGTGGCAGACCATACAAAGTATATATATTCTTGATCAGCATCAATAGCCGAGTCGATTTGGTCATGTCCGTCTGTATGAACACACAGATCTCAGCTATTAAAAGAGCTAGAGGCACCAGACTTGGTGGGAGTGTGCGTGTATTCAATACACACAAGAAGTTTATTTCAAACTTAATGTGCCACGCCCACCGCCTCCGCAAATCGATAAATGCGTATTTCGATTTTTTCCAAATAATTCAATAACGAAAAGAGATAAACGCACCAAATTTGGTAGGAGGGTGTCTTGCAACATTATGCAGAAGTTGGATTTTAGAATTTTGGATGCCACGCCCACCGCCTCTAAAAAACACATTTTTATAGTTTAAAAGAAAACTAGAAAAGCTAGAAGCGCCAAATTTGAAAGTAAGGTGCCTGGTAACATTACGGAGAATGTTTGATTTTCAACTTTTGGATGCCACGCCCACCGCCCCCACACTATTGCATTTTAAGAAAAGTAGGGAAATAACAAAACATTTTTTTTAACACTCTTGTAGCTTACCATAGTACAGATCTACCTTATAAATTTCAATCCGATCGGACAATAAACACAGAAGTTATAGGCACGAGAAGTTTCGCTCACAGCAGTAGAGGCCCGACGCCGACGCCGACTGCGCACGCACAGTCGTCGTGTAGTCAGTGTGCAGTCGGCATGTGCCATTAGCGTCAATGCATGTGAATTTGTCCTCGAAAATATGCGATGCGTTGTTATTCGCCGAATAAAAGTAATTAATATTAAGAATTAGTTTTTAACAGCGAAAGGTAAATGGTATCTTACTGTCGAGTGCACTCGACTGTAGCTTTCTTCACTTGTTTTTTTTTTTTTGTTAATTGTCCATATGAAAAACTCATTTAAAATGTGCAGAACTATATTTGCAGAAAAACATCCGAAAATGAGGGAATCTAATCATGAAATTAGTATGGATACGTGGAAGCAGTGGATTCTTGAAGCGATATCAAAAATTCGTTCTCAGAAACAAAGGCCGAGTGTGCAAAGGATTTGTCAAGCCATTGGTACTCATCATAAGTTTCATGAAGATATTGTGGCTGAAAAACTGGAAAAAGCAGTGGAGTCTGGAGCAGTTATTAAAGTTTACAATAAAGGCTTACATTCTTATAAAGCTCCTATGGCAAAAAGAAGGATAAAAGTGGATAAAAATACAAACCTTTACAAAGTAGTTGCGAAAGCAGTAAATGATTTAGGAGAATGTGAAGGTTCTACGATCAAAAATATAGAAAACTATATTCAAAAGTTTAACTGCATAGATCTTTCCCCAGACGTTGAATTTAAAGCAATAATTAAATTATCAATAAAAAAGGCCGTAGACACAGGCTTCTTAATACAGGAAGGAAAGTTATATAAAAAGGGAAAATCCTTAACAACACCACGTAAGTCTTTACCTGATATGGGTATTAGTATAAAAGGTGAAGACACTTGCACACACTGCTCCGGAAATTCTCAAAAGAATCTAAACGGGATCCCCGAACCTTTAAGCTCCTGCAAGCAATGTGGAATTTCATTACATACAACCTGTGCGAATATAGCAGGCAGATGCAAATCGCAGTCTTATGTACTATTGTATATGCTTGTTACTAAAGGAACATTATGGCATTGTCAAAAATGTGCCGAATGTGTTGTGTGCAAAATACGAAATCGTGGGCCTTGTCTTCTACAGTGTTTTGTTTGTAAAAGTCATTTTCATTTGACTTGTCTTGATACAATACCGGACAAAAAACCAAAGCATCCATATCGGTGAGTTATCTGAATATATTATCATGTCTTAGAACATTTTTAAAACTAATTATTCTTATACAATTTAGCCATTCAAGATTGCTAAAATGGCATATTAATTTTGTGCGATTGTATGTTACATCTAGAAAAGTATGCGGGGTTGCCCATGCATAGTATATAAAGTTGCCATCAAAATAGTTGTGTACTTAAGTCGGGAATTAGCTCCTGGATTACAGTTATTTTTCAGGCGTTTCCAAATTTAATATAATCGAACTTTATTGAATCCCACATTCTTTGTAACAACAGAATATAGAGTACCCGCTGAGCTCTGCGTGGTGTTAAAGTTTGCGCTTGCGGGCGGTTTCTGGTTTTGGAATCTAGTTTATATTGATTAGAATACAGGCGAAATGATGTACTTTAAAAATGATATTGACAAATATCCAAATCATAAACCGGCTATTTTACAATCTAGGTTAATCTGAAGTCATTCACGCTTGATTATTTCACTAGCCCATTCATCTGACCTAAATGTATATCAGAGGCTAATGACAATTCTCAATCATGTCATTCACAATAGGTCCTTGTCAAGCAAAATTTGACTTAAAACCTATAAAGAGAATACAATCGTAGTAGAAAGTTAATATGCCAATTTCCTCAATAAATGTAAATGTCTTAAAAATTGTTTTTATTAACTTTTTAACATTCTTCTTTCATATATATTTACTCTAAAAACCAAACTTGAACGTTGTAAAAATGTATTATAAATGAAAAATAAAAAAAAAAAAAAATTTGATAGGTTATGGAGCAATTTCGTTACTTATGTATATTTTAATTTGTTAATTTCTAAATTATTAATTTCAGATGCAATTCATGCTTAAAACAAAATATAGATCACCCAAAATCATATAGGAGAGATATAAGCAGCATAAAATTGGAACATGGAAATGATGGGTAATTTATTTTTTAATTGCGTGAGTTATTTAATGGCTATCCGTCTGTGGCAACATAATCTTAACTCAGTTTTGAAGTTATCTTGATAAAATAAATGAATAAGATTTCGTAATTTACATTTCCTTCAAAGTTAATTAAATACGGTATGAAGACACAAATAATTTTGTATATTAGTATAGTAAAGCTGGCCAAAATTTCAATGAGATATTTTAATTGGCTCTATAGGAGCGATCAAATGAAAATTAAACTTTTTTAAGAATTTCGATATAACATTGAATATTCCAGTTGAAAAAATCGGCTTTTCAACAATATTTTTTTAAAGATTTGAGTCTCCCGTACTTTTTTGCTGATTGCGTCGTATCTATTTTATGTCACTGCATTTTTTACCAAATGTAATTACTAAATCTGAACTTATGTTTTTATAGAGATGTGCAGTATGATGTATCGCAAAAGTTTTACTCCAATTGCAAGCGGCAGATGATAAAAAATGAGCAGTTGATTGATAATCCATCAACTTCACAACAATTCACTAATATGAGCAACAGACAGAAAAAGAAAAATTGCGGCACGAATAACAATTTACAATCCCAACTTAAACAAAAAAAAACAAACATAATAAACCGTGAGCAGATTGTTACGCATTTCAACCGAAAGCGTACCTATTCAGATTTATCATCAAGTACTTCATCGAGTGACAGTGATGATGAAGATGATGATGATGATGACAAAAATTTGGGTTGCGAAGACCAGGATGAAAGTACAACTTCAGATTCTTGTACATCTTCAAGCTCTGAATCTGATTCAAGCGATAGTTCAAGTGATAGTTCCGAATGTGATGAAGATAATGATGATGAAGATTATGATACTGACAAAAGTACATTAAAAGAAAATATATTTGAGCATGAAAAAAAAAATGATGTAACAAAATTATCGAATGACAAAGAAAGTTTACTTGAAGGGTCTTCTGAAAATTGGGGATTTGCTGCCGTTGCAAAAAATCCTGTTGATAACAAATATAAAAACCATTTTAAATGTTCCAGCTTCCCAAGAAAAATAAATAGTTCTCAATTGTCAATATCTACCAAACCGATTAAGCAATCTGAAATAAAATCTGACGAAGCTAGTAAAGGTGTTACCCAAACAGAGAAAAAAAAAATGGTCATATTAAAGTCCATGCCACTTGAAACACCTAAAGAATATATAAAACAGGATGATGATATTCCATATCTCACTAAGGAGACTGTTTTAAAGTGCCGAATGATCAATGAAATAGAGCAATTTCCAGAACACAGAAAAGAATCTGTAAATAAAGATTCCACAAAAAATGATTTTGACTGTGCAGATAGTGTAGATGATCAGAATAATAAGTTCATGAATCGTAAAACTTCTCTAGGTATGTATTAATTTTTAAACTTAACTTATGATTTAATTCTCGTTATTTTAGTTGAATGAAATTTTATATACTTTGTGGTTAAATTACCTACTACAGATGCATCTCATTTCATTTCAATTTAATTATAATTTATGTATATACTTTATATGGTCGGTAATGCTTCCTATTGTGCGTTGCAAACATCTGACCAAAATTAGTACAACTTCTACAAGGGTAATAAAAATCCTCGTAAAAGTGTAGGAGCTAGTTCCATTTCTGTAAACATTTTCAAAATGTCTTTTTACTTTCGTTAAAACAATTTATTTGTAGAAAATCTTCAACTTCCACATGGTGTTAACCAACAGGATATTGAATTATACCAAGAAGTGTTGCAAAAAGCCGTTGTCAAAGTTTCCAATAACTGTTGCTCTACTTCGACTGAGAAAAATCAGACTCAGATTCGAAGTGGGCAAAGTCCAAAATCTATTGAAATTGGAAAATGGAATATTGAAACATGGTACTCAAGTCCATTTCCTCAGGAGTATGCCAGGTAGGTACATTTTCAAAACTCATGCGAATTGTTAGTTTTTAAATTTATTGTAAATTTTTATGTTTTTGTCTATTATATTTTCTACTAACTAATTAGTTATTTGAATACTTTAAATTTATTTTTAGGTTAATGAAACTTTTCTTATGTGAATTCTGTTTAAAATATACCAAAAGTCGATCTGTATTAGACAGACATCAAAATAAATGCATTTGGAAGCAACCACCCGGAACGGAAATTTTTCGGCAAGGCGATTTATCCGTTTTTGAAGTTGATGGAAATGTCAACAAAATTTATTGTCAAAATTTATGTCTCCTTGCAAAATTTTTTTTAGATCACAAAACTCTATATTATGATGTAGAACCATTTTTATTCTATATATTAACAAAAAACGATCATGTTGGATGTCATCTAGTCGGATACTTTTCAAAAGAAAAGCATTGTTCACAAAAGTATAATGTGTCATGCATTTTGACACTGCCCCAATATCAAAGGAAAGGATATGGACGGTTCTTAATAGATTTTAGTTATTTACTAAGTCGTGAAGAAGGGCAGTTAGGTACTCCAGAAAAGCCTTTATCGGATCTTGGCCGTCTTTCATATTTTTCGTATTGGAAGTCTGTAGTTTTGGAATACTTGTATAGGTACAGAAAAAAGAAAATCACAACATTTAAGGAAATAGCTATTAACACCGGGTTAGCAATTTCTGATATTGCATTGGCTTTTGAGTTACTTAATTTTATAAAATTAAGAAAAAATGAAGGTGACATTAGGTACCAAATAACTATTAAGATTGATTGGAAAAAAGTTTTACTGCACCATAATAAAGTGGCTCGTTGCAAAACAAGAATTGCCATTGAAGCGGATTGCTTGCGGTGGAGTCCATTAATGTCAATTTCAAAATCTCCAAGTAATAATATCAGGCCAATTTCCAATCGAGAATATCTAAGCTACAAATTTCTTGAGATATTTGACAACAGTTTTTGCAATAACAAAAAAACTGATGAAAAACAAAAGCCTCAAGTTGATTCAAATACCGAAGTAATTGTGAGCTTAAGCAATGAGAACTCAAAACCCAATTTGAAAAAATGTGAAAATACGAATGGCGATGTAAATACTCCGAAAAAAACCACATGTGTGGAAACTACATCTTCAGGACTAACAGACTTAAAAAGATGTAAACGAGCTTTTGAAGATAGTTTAGAAAATTCGGACTCTTCTGATAGCAAATGTTCCAAAAAGTCATCAGAATCATCAGATGGTAATATGTTGACCAAAAGAGCACTACGACTAGCAAAACGAAAAGATGTTATTACTCACACAAACAAAAGGAAACATTTTGAGCGTGAACAGAACATTGATAATTTTAACCAAAATACATCTAAAGGCTCGCTGAGCTATATTCCGGAAAGCTTAGAAAACAGTTCTGCGTTGCAAAATACAAATATTGAAGAAGTGCAGGAAAATACAAAAAAAATTGAATCAATAGAAAAACCTGTTAATATTGTACCAAAATTAAGAGGGAAAAAACCAAATGGAAAATGGAATGAGGATAAAATTTTCGAAAATAGTAGCATTGATGTAATACCAAATGAATGTGAAAACGATGAAAATGTAAAAACTGAAAAGCAGATGATAGATCCAATATTACAGTCTAAAGAAAAAGATACGGATTATGTTGAGCAATGCACTGGACAAGTTTTGGATGCTGTTGCAAAAAAAACCAAGAAAACATTATTTACTGATACGACTTTGTACGATAAAAAACAAATAGATACAAAATCCGAAGAAAGCATATCTGAGCAACATGTTATTCAGGATATTGTTATTGTAAAGAACTCTAATAAAGAATGCATTGAAACACAGGAAAGTGCACTTGAGGTTTCTTCGGAAAATAATATGACTAAAGATGCCAGCAATACTCAATGTCCTAACAACTTGGAATTAGTTACCCATATTCCCGAAAAAACAGATGATAAGCATCAACCTATAGATGACAATGTTATTAAAAGCAATGATAAAAATAGCATAGTTGATGAAAACATGAAGGCATCTCAATCAACATCAGTCTGCGGTGAAAAACTATTACCAGGACCATCAATTGACTGCGAGTCACCTAAAACTAAAATAAAAGATAATACTTATAAATGCACTAATCTTGAAGCAACCGAACCCAATAAAACTGATATTGGTGTTACAAGGATTCCCAATATTCCGTCTGAGCAATCATTTAACAATGAAAACAATACCAGTACACTTAAGGAACAAGAACCTATCGAAAAATGTAAGGTTTCCATTTCGCAAGAAAGTGAAATAAAGCATAAAATTGTCAAAAAAAATTCAACAGAACCGTCTACCGGAAAGAATGAAGCTATAAATGTTGTTACGAAAAAAACTGATGGCCATATTCCAAGTAAATTAAATATAATTTCTGAAAAAGAAAAACAAACTCAGTTACTACAAGTAAAAGAAGAAGAGAGGGCAAGAGACCCATCGACTACTTTACCTATTCGAGATAAAGTTCCAATAAAGAACAATGACCATGCCCAGTTACAGAGTTCTATAACTTCACAGTTTCCAATTAATCAGATGCCTAACTATCATCACACTTCACAATACTGGCAGTGGGACTATTATAGCTACAATTTATGTAACTTAGATGCTGCGTCACAAAAAGGTCAAAAACAATTTCATAAAGACCTTGCAACGACAATGGCTTACACACAAAATTTGTATCAATCTGCTAATTTCGCTATGCACGCTCATCACCAAATACACCATCCTAAAGATAAACAAAAAGTTGATAGGAAAGGTAGTGGAAAAAGAGATGATCCGTTAAAAACAGTGTCCTCCGTGAATTCAATTAATATTTCCAGGGATGAAGTACATTCATTGAATTGTAATGAATATGTTAACAACCAATCGACCATTTTTAATCAAAAATTCACCACTCAACAAAAACAATTTAAAATCACCGAGCAAACACAACCCCAAAATAAGCCAATCGGTAATACGCACAATTCTGTGCCCAGGCAAAATAATTCTAACCCCACGGAATCGACAATTTTGCTATCAGGGCGGGAAACTTCAGTGGCTACTGCAAAGCAAAAATCGGAGGATACAATCTTGGGTGCTTCGCGTGATGAAAAATTAAAAATTGTCCAGCCTATTTTACAGTCATCTAATCATGCAACCTTGTCTGGGGGAGGTCAACCTAATGTTAACGCTAATATGGCTTACAGTTCGGATTCAACGTCAAATGTACCCATACAACATTATGACTGTGGTATAAGTGTGCAAATTAATATGGATTCCCCAGCGGCGATTGGACCTACTAATCATGGAACAGATATCACTAACGTTAATATGCATAGACAATTTTCAGATTGCTCAATGCAGAATCAGTCGGCAACGACTCCAATGCACATGTCAATCCAAAATTCACATATCCAACAACAAAATAATATTAATATGAATATACCTCCAGAGGGGCCACCAAATTTGAATATAATAGGAAACGCACAGCACCAACATCAAAATCGAAAAATTAATTCACAGGTATATATTAAAAAATCATTTCTAATATAATATATTTAAATTAATGTAATGTAATTTTATTTTCAGGCCGATATCGTAGTCAATTCTCCAACGTCATCACATCGGGCTCCCACACCTAAGCAGATTCGCGGTGGAAGTTCAGCGAACAACGCCCAACAACGTGATGCTAAAATTGCGTCTACTTCAACTTCAACAACACAGAATGCTCACCATCAACATTCTCAGAGTTCATCTTCAAATATTTCGAAATCTCAAGAATCTCTTAGTAATTTACAGTTTACACAACTAAGTGGACAACATGGTCATCAACAAAACATGCAAAGTTTGGACTACGTATCTATTCCCCAAATTACTCAAAATTTTTCTACCAATCCATCAAATTATGATATAGCCAGCATGCCAGCTGTAATTCAACAAAGGATGTCTCTTAATAGCTCGGTTCATTCTTTACCCAACTCGAACCAACGCGTTGAGCAACCATCATCAGCTTGTGCCGTAAATAATTTTTATTTACAAAATAACATGCCTCCAAATGAAACTGTATCTAATGCAAGTCGCATACCAGTGGCTAATGCTCTAGGAGCAGCGGCTTCCTCTGCTAACAACGACCAGCGGCAGACAAATCTTGACTCAACGACAGTACCTAATAGCACGGGAACGACGCCTGCACATGTAGGAAACTTGTGCAGTCTTTCAAAGTTACAACAACTTACGAATTGTCTAGAAACTCAGCCATGCAATACGTCCCCTGGAGCTCAAGCAAATTTAACACCGTCTCCGCATCACCCGATTCCACCCAACTCTATGACTCCTCCACCACATTTATTAATGCAAAATAGAAATATATCAACACCACCAAATATGCTGCAAACTCAAGTAACACCATTACAGTATCATAAGTATTACGCAAGCAATATGAACATTGCACCAATTACAGCATCTTCCCAGAATACAAATCGAAATACTCGAAATGCCCAAGCTACATCTGGCCAACATGCTTCAGCTGCCATAAGCAGCAGCTCAAATAACCGCACTAACGTTCATATCAGCCCCAATCTAATGTCACATTATGGAGCTATAAACAGCTATAGAATGTCACCTCAGCAAAGTCCGCCAACATCTGCGTACAGCTCTGGTGGTGAATATCCGAATTCGCAAATTCCAATGCAAATGGGTGTAATGAATATGCAATCGCAATACCAAGATGCATGTGTATTACAAAGAGCTGCACAGCCGAATCCTATGTATCCGACGTATTCCCCTTACTTGCCCTTAAATAGTTCAATTCGCAGGTAGTAAAAAAGAACTATATTGTAAAATATTAATTTTTTAAGAAGAAACATGAATAATAAACTTATTGTATTTAAATACGGCGTATGTAATTGAGCGATTTGGCAGACGCTAGTAACAAGAAATAAAAGTTTTAAAAATCTATTTTAAATTTGTTTTTAAAGGGGTTGTTCTCAAGCTTTGATATTAGACTTGCGATGGAGACTTATATAGGGACTTCTAGAAAAAGTCTCATATCTAAAGAACTACGATTGTAGAGTTAGATCTCTAGATCCGCTCAATAAGTTACCGGCGCAACAAGGAAAAACACATTTTTTTCTGAAAATGTTTTATTCATCAATATAGTTTCCATCTACCACAGTCAGTCCAGCGCCATCATTGTTGCCATAGATTTGAGGCACAGTGCATTATCCTGATGAAACATCGGTTTCTTCCTTGCTATATGTGGTCGTTTTTCCTAGATAATCCACCAGTTTTATATAATATTCGTTATTTTACCTTTTTCCAGATAGTCTATATAAATCCCATACGGACGCCATAACCTTACCCGCCGATATTTGTGTTTATGGACGCTTCGGACGGCTTTTACCGGCCCAGAAGACTGGTGACTGTATTCTGGAGTATAGTGGTGTATTCAAGTTTCTTCCATGGCTACGTAACGGCGAAATAATCGGTCCTTTTGCGCTTCAACATGGTTAAACCCGTCTCGGAAGCATCGATGCGTTGTTGCTTTTGGTCCGGTGTTAGCAATCGCGGCACCCAATTTGAGCAGAGCTTTCTTATATCCATATGTTCATGTTATATCGTAAACACCTGCCTTCCGATATCTTTAAGGCATAGGCTATCTCCTTTAATTTCAATTGGCCATCGGCCAATACCATTTTTCGGATTTTTGCGAAACATTCTGGTGTAACTGCTGTTCACTGGGCGACCACTACGTACAGTCTTCGGTATCCACAAATGTACCAATATTAAATGGTTGATTTTCCTTGAGAAGAATCTGGGTAATGTTTATTAAACCAAGTTTTTGATTCTACTGCATTTTTCCTATCAATATTTTAGAAAAACCCAAAGGGTGTATCACTATAAAAATTTTAACTTAAAAGCGCGTCGCAGAGTTGTACACAGAGCTTATGATAATCGACACTATCGATAAGAAATATCGATGTTTGCTAAGTACTGCCACCTATGTGCCGGAAACTTACTGAGCGGTACCCACAAGGGAAACATCTGATTAAGAATTAAGTAAAAATATAATTTATTGCGAATTAATTTGTTTTAATTATTCTTAGTGGTTTATCTAATAACTTAATTACTGAACACCTGCAACCAAGGGTTTTTGACTTCTGGTAGTCCACGTAATTCAAACATCGTTCATAATTAAAAAGCAATTATGTTCAATAATATTTATAAAAAATCACTCAAAATAATTTATATTTATTTATTAGATATCCGTTCGTAAAAATGGTTTTGTTTTTAATATTTTAGAGGTTTTATAAGCGCAACAGTGATTGTGCTCAGGTGCTTTAGTATTTTCTGATACCAGTTCTTTCTTAAGAACAAGTTGAGTTGAAGACTCAAAGTCAGTTTGAGAAAGGGTATTAATACTTTTTGTCAATTGTTTAAAAAATATGAGATCCATGGCAAATAGAACGGAGCACATGAACGATACTCCTGCAAGAGAGTAGGCAAAATATAAAATTTTATCGGACAGGTCTTCAACAGTAGCAAGCAATAATAGTCCTGAAACGAATAAAAAGGACAAAAAGCGATAATAATCGTAGTCTTTAAAAGAATAAACAAGAAATTACATAATTGGAAACAAGTTTTAATGTTAACCTACTTACGTCCAATTGAGTTCGAATTTATAACAACTTTACGGTTATTTTATTTTTTATAGAGTTATTTATCCAGGTATTAGGTTTCTCTCAAAACTTGTACATATTAATAAAAACTGTATAATGTTGCATAAATATTGCTAAATATTAATATTTAAGGAGTTTCAGAAATTCTGTTTCCCGATTTGTAGCCTGCATTCCAACATTCCAGCTAATCTAACCAGCTCTTTTACAATGTAAACACTGAAGAACAGTCGGGCAGACGGGCTGACAAGCGGACGTAGGAACCGCTTCTGAGGTTATGGTAATTTACAGAGTTGTAAACATGTACATACGTATGTATATTAAATTGTTAGATTCGAAAGCACCGTATGCAATCTTCGATACGCCAAAAGTAATTTTTTTCTCTAGTTATTATAAAAATTTGTAGCTCAAATACTCACCTTGTAAAACAAAAAAGAAAAATCCGCAAGTCAAGAAAAAAATTTCGCATGTTGAATAGTTACTTTTTTTTTCAATGATTCTGAAAAAATGTTTAAAAACATTAAGATAAAATTAAATTTTAAGCTTCAAATTATGTATATTCTTAACGGTAAAGTATTATTCATTTTTTCGTTTTAATAACCAAAATTCCAAGTCATTTTCGCAATTTTCTTTTTTTAAGGCTATTAAAAGCTCATATTTCTCCTGAGTTTAAATTTATAATTAAAAAAGTTTAAGTTTAAGTAATTTTTTTAATTGTATAATAAAGGTAATTAATATATAAATAATAAAATATTGTTACCTGGTTATTAATAAGACAAATGAGATAAATGTGAATCCCATGATAGTCAATACAATAAAGTCATTTGCATAATTTGACGATGAAATAGAATTCAGAAGGTCCCATTCCATCAAAATTTTTTTATTTAGTCGTAGTACTCGCTCAGAATATTCATCGGATATCTTTTTTAGTATTAATGCAGCTACACAAGAAATCTAAAATAGAAACAATAAGAGATAAGAAAATATAAAACATTTTAAAAATGTCTTAATCATTGAACTTAACGCTCAACACTAATCTCAGTTTTTGACATGAATCATTTATCTTTTATTAATTTGCTTAATCAGGCAGTCGAATAAGTTTACTGTCGATGCAGAATATTTAACGAATTTATGCATTCAGTGATGAAAGAAAATTAGTCTATTAATGGATGTAGAGTGTATAAAAATAGTTCTTAATATAATTGATATAATTTTTCACTAAATCTTATTATTATTATTTTTTTATATAGAACTCAGATTTCCAAAAACTTTTTAAATGTTTGATTACACGCCATAAAACTGAATAACATATTATAATTTAAAAATACTAACAAGTTGAAAGATTTTAACACAAAAGCAAAATGCCAGCTTCATTTTGATTCCGCAAGATAGTATACAAATTCAAAAATGGTGAATCATTTAGTTAGACTTCCATTTTAGAATTATAAAAATTTATGAGAATTGTGAAAACTGCAGTAAGATTTATTACTTATTATGGCTTTGTTTGACACTAAAATACATTTTCATATCCAGATTATATGTATCTTGTATGGTCTACCACGCCTCCTTCTGTCTGTTTCATACATTGGCATAAAGCTAATATACCATTTTTCCCTTTGCTTTTATCAATTGCAATAAACGCAACAATAATAATATATTCTCTATAAAGCAAGAAAATATATAAAAACAACTTTGTAGTTTTCGAATTTCTCGTAGTTAACTTATACTTATACTTATCTTCAATTAGAGCGAAGCGCGTTTCGAGGCTTGCACAAGCGACGTCGTCTGTTTCATACATTGGCATAAAGCTAATATACCATTTTTCCCTTTGCTTTTATCAATTGCAATAAACGCAACAATAATAATATATTCTCTATAAAGCAAGAAAATATATAAAAACAACTTTGTAGTTTTCGAATTTCTCGTAGTTAACTTATACTTATACTTATCTTCAATTAGAGCGAAGCGCGTTTCGAGGCTTGCACAAGCGACGTCGTCAGCCTATGCCTGCGAACCACACTCGGCGACAGCGGCTCCGTCGCCGTGCCATCGCTGTCGCCTCGCTAAAACGGTACCTCATAAAGCGAGATCATGCAGACAACCAATCACAGCACAATTAGAGGCTTATGCAAAATTACTGTTATGATGAAATGCTTTTCTAGGGAAATGCCCGAAAATGTGTATTCGTACACTGTCACACACACACTTATAACTACGCAGTCTTAATGTGCCGACATATGTATGTATATTATCCTGCCCTATAAACTACAATTCCATCGGATAATAAAGAAAATACCCAAATGCTAATTTTCAACATTTGGATAACATAAATATTTTGTTTCCAACTATACGAAAAGTATCTTTTAGACATATTTTTCGATATTTAAAAGTGCGAGAAGTTTCAAGTAGAAAGTTGTAGCGAATTAACAGAGGGCGTGTAGGTTTAATGCAAGCGCTTAATGTCGAGTACTGTAGGTTTTCTTACTTGTTTTATTTGTAAATATCGAAATAAAATGGAAAATTTATATCGCATATTGAGAGTAAATCTGCAAGGCACATAAAAAGGCACACATATAAAAAATGACATAATATCGCAAAGTATTTACATGCTATATATGTATATCCTAAAACAGCATCAGCTTTAAAAGAAAGCGAAGCCTTACAGCTACTTTGTCATTTGGCTTAGACAACTAATTTAATAAATACACGGAAAATAAACACAGTTGCGTCCAAAACAAAATCAGCCCGGACAGAGCAGGGCCGAATGCGTAGCGTGATTTTATTTCAATCAATTTGAAGTTCCGACATCTCCGACGAGCGACGATCACAATTCCACTTATTATACCATTTACCCATTGAAAATGGGCAAAAAATGGTATATTAACTTTGTGCAAATGTATGTAACAGGCAGAAGGAGGCGTGGCAGACCATACAAAGTATATATATTCTTGATCAGCATCAATAGCCGAGTCGATTTGGTCATGTCCGTCTGTCTGTCCGTCTGTCCGTCTGTATGAACACACAGATCTCAGCTATTAAAAGAGCTAGAGGCACCAGACTTGGTGGGAGTGTGCGCGTATTCAATACACACAAGAAGTTTATTTCAAACTTGATGTGCCACGCCCACCGCCTCCGCAAATCGATAAATGCGTATTTCGATTTTTTCCAAATAATTCAATAACGAAAAGAGATAAACGCACCAAATTTGGTAGGGGGTTGTCTTGCAACATTATGCAGAAGTTGGATTTTAGACTTTTGGATGCCACGCCCACCGCCTCTAAAAAACACATTTTTATATTTTAAAAGAACACTAGAAAAGCTAGAAGCACCAAATTTGGAAGTAAGGTGCCTGGTAAAATTACGGAGAATGCGGAATTTCAACTTTTGGATGCCACGCCTACCGCCCCCAAAAATCGATTTTGTAAATCGGTAAATCAAATTATAGGAAAAGTAGAAAAGTTTCCGAAATTTTTTTTAGGTATTATTGTAGATAATAATAATATTGACCAACCCTATAAATTAAAATCCGATCGGACAATAAACACAGAAGTTATAGGCACGAGAAGTTTCGCTCACAGCAGTAGAGGCCCGACGCCGACGCCGACTGCGCACGCACATTCGTCGTGTAGTCAGTGTGCAGTCGGCATGTGCCATTAGCGTCAATGCATGTGAACTTGTCCTCGAAAATATGCGATGCGTTGTTATTCGCCGAATAAAAGTAATTAATATTAATATTATTAATATTAGTTTTTAACAGCGAAAGGTAAATGGTATCTTACTGTCGAGTGCACTCGACTGTAGCTTTCTTCACTTGTTTTTTTTTATCTTTTTATCTAGTAAGATCACATCGAATCACCCGAGGGCGATGTTAGGCAGTGACGGACAGAGCGGTTCGCAGGTTAACAGTTAGTGGACTGAAGGTGTTATAGGTCGTGTTTCGTCATGCTATGACCAAAAAAGCAAATTTATCAAGGAACGCCCAGCGACGAATAGACACTGGCAATCGGGAACAGACACGCTTCAAGCCGATTCTCTCGGACTATCGAACCATGGAAAGGTAATCCTGTGGTAGTTGCAATGAGTGTATCCCACGGCCGAGTACTGAGGATGTAGTCGGTCACTAGTTCACAAGGAATAGAGACAAGAGGAGAAGTCGAAGAGAAGAAAAAATTATGGACGGAGGATATCGAACCGGCATACCAACAGTTTCGAAGAATTGCAAGGCGGGTTGTATATCGCCCGCACCGTTTGATCCAGAAAGATGTCAGGGCGCTCAGGCAGAATTACTACTCGAAGAATCCAGTGTCGAATTCACACAAGCTGGCGCAATCGAAACGCCTCGGAAAAGAAAAATAATGTGCGGCGAATATGTGTTGACTACCGCCAGCGCGACGCGCACTCATTCCCAGACGTGTACCCAGCAACAACGAGGATCTGAGCTGACTCCACAAGCAGCCGATCTTGAAGTCCTCAAGGAAGCTCACAAGAAGATTTAAGAAGCAAGCTTAAGATATTACTCTACATTGCAGAAGGCAGAAACATTTGCGGACAGATTACAGACATACATACAGTGAATCAAAAAAGTTTTGGCACACCTTAGATTTCTAACTTTGCTCCAAGATAACTTTTAATCAGCCCAAAATTAAAAAAAAAAAAGTAAAGAATATACTTCAATCAACTTATTTCAATATATTTATAACAAAATAAAACTTAAAAATTCAAGGTTGGAGAAAATATAGGACTAAATAACATAAAAGGCACTTATTTATGCAAAAAAAGTATTGGCACATAAAAAATTAAAATTAAAAAAAGAGGAAAAAATAAATGAATTTAAACTAAATTAGTATTTAGTAGCACCTCCCTTGGCTTTAATAACAGCTTGCAAACGCCTACGCATACTTTTAACCAAGTTGGCAGTCTCTTGGCTGATAATATTGTCCCATTCTTGTCGTAAAGCGTTTTTGAGGGATTCTTTCGATGAAATTTTGTGTTTTCGAATTTTTTTTTCGAGCAAATGCCAAACATGTTCAATTGGATTGATATCCGGTGACTGTGGAGGAGTTTTTAGTTGCTTACAGTTGTATATAAGCCATTCCTGCACTAAATAAGACGAATGTTTGGGGTCATTGTCTTGCTGAAATGACCATCTTTCATCACTCAAGCCTAATTTATGTACGCTTGGCATTAAATTTTCCTTCAAAATGTTTAGGAAAACTGTCTTATCCATTTTTTCATCGATAAACACCAAATTCCCTACTCCACTTGCCGCCATACACCCCCACACCATCACATTTCCGCCACCGTGCTTTACTGTTTTTATAGTATTGTTCTCCTGGAGTTCTTTGTTAGGCTTTCGCCATATTTTTTGAGATCCATCTGATCCAAATAGATTATATTTGGACTCATCACTAAATATGACTGTGTTCCAAAATGTTTCCGGCTGATTTAGATGGTGTTTGGCGAATTCCAACCTCTTTTTCCTGTTGATCTTCGAAATATGAGGCTTGCGTCGAGGTACACGTCCATGGTAACCAGCTGTGTGCAGCGTATTTCGCAATGTTTGCGGAACAAAGTTTTTCCCAAGTTGCTCCTGCATGCTTTCACTCAATTTAACTGCAGAAATTTTTGGGTCTTGAGCTACAGCAGCAACTATGGATCGCTCTTCTCGTAGGGAAAATGTTTTTGGCCTCCCAGATCGCATGTCTCTTTCTAAATTTCCAGTGTTGTTATAATGATTAATTATATTTATGACACTGGAAAATGATCTTTGGACAATTTTGCCTATTTCTCTAAAAGATTTGTTTTGTACATATAGATTTAATATTAATTTACGCACATCTAACGAAATTTCTTCTCCGCGACCCATTTTGCTTAGTCTTTGACGAAACTAACATCAATACTGAAGTCAAGTGCTCTAATTATTCATTACTACGCAATTACTAACGAAAGTCAACACAAAAAAGGATTAATGAAGGTCAGCGTAAAGAGGAATATGCAAAAAACGTCATATGTGCCAATACTTTTTTGATGTGTTTCTAGCGGTTTTTTTTTTTCGTTTGGTCTGTGTGTGGAGTGGGTTACACATATTTGTAATTTTTTGTTTGTATGTGGTTTGCAACAGATCCATTTTTAATATGTACAAAAAAGAATTGTACAAAAATGTTTTTTCTTGTATTTGTATAATCTTTACTTTACGATTCATATGTGTGCCAAAACTTTTTTGATTCACTGTACATACAGATCACATACATATCAACTAAAGACATGCAATTTAGGTTAGGTAATGTAGGTTCAACTCTTTTCAAATGTCCCCTCCAAGTGATATAATCGGAATCTGCCTATTATCACAATGCATGAGTCGATGCTAGTGCACGTGACGCTCTACAATTTGGGGTCATAATACTAGGGTAAAATTGGTTTAGGTCAGTTTAGCAGTATAGGTTAGTAAACGCTATGGAGGAGCCAAATGCAGACAGCGTATTGGCAATCAAGAAATATTCTTCTTTGATGTGTGATGAAGGTGTGTGTTAGCCGACAAATAAACAAAAATTGTGCAACGTGTTGCTTTATATTATTTGAAAATTTGTAAAGGTAAAAGCTTTTATTTCATTAAATTGTGGTAAATAAATAAATAAAAAAATAAATAAATAAATATGCTTAACTTAGTTAAAATAAAGCATAATTTTATTATATTTGCTTTAAAAAAAATTTTTTTGTTGGGCTATACTATCGAGACACTATCGATGGCAATATCGACACTATCGATGGTTTAGTATAAACTATCGTCGACTATCGATGGCGCCCAGTATCTATCTCACACATGCAACGCCGGTCCTCTAATGCGTCACTGCTACTTTTGTAGATCGATGCGTGACTACGGACTGCGGACTAAAAATCAGAAATATCATTTTTTGAATTGGTGGACATATCGGTAAAATTAGATAAAATTAAATAAAATTAGATGTATATGCTATAAACAAACCTTCATGACGAATTTGGTGTCTCTAGCTTATACAGTAGCTGAGTAGTGAGTGCTTACAGGCGGACATGATTTACCGATCTCTCGCGAGTACCTTATACATAAAGTGTTTTGTGTTTTGATTCTCTTAATATCAATTAAGTATAATTAGAGCAATTACATCAGAATTAGGTAAGACTATGAAATATTATATATTTAATAATAATAATATTTTAATAATAAATTATAATTTAAGTGTATAATCAGTTTTTAACTTCAAATGTGTTAATTATTACTATAATGTGACTTTGATTGAAAAGATCCTACAATTCTCTTTCCCTCTGCGACCCAAACTTTATAAATGTTTATTACAATAATGGCTTTGTTCAGAACCATATTACCGATATTTTGGATTAATAGTAAGGTAAACAAAGACCAATTTTTTCCAAACGATATTTTTATCAAGAGACATGCATATGCCTTTATGATATATATGTATCGATAAAATTTTATCGTAATCTAAAATAAATATGCATAACAAATTTTTTTAGAATTGTAATATCAATATGTAAATATGTCATTTCATTAGTTTATTTCCTTATACGCTAATACAGCTTGCACACGTGTATTTTTGCAATTTGTCATATGTTGGAATACCTCTGTTAGTCATGCCGTTTTAATTGAACCTATAATCACCCTGTGTCAAAAACATATGATGTTTTAGCATTGCAGTTTTTGTGTTAAATCTGTTAAGGGTTATTTATTTAAAAATGTCTAGGTTACTACTTTCCGCGCGAAGAATATTACCACATGTAAGTTTAGTAAGGTCTCTAGAGTATTGAAGTAAATCTTATTATTTTACAGCATGATCTTTTGCTTTCCGGTTCCTGTGTATTAAGGCAATCCAGAGGAAGGGCATCAACTCCAATGAACACAATAGTAATGTTTGTCCCCCAACAAGAGGTAAATACATACGCACAATTGGTTCACATGTTAAATAATCGCTCTTTTCCCTGTGTTAATCCATCAAATGTAGGCCTGGGTTGTCGAACGTATGGGAAGGTTTCATAGAATCCTTGATCCTGGCCTTAATATTCTAGTGCCCATCGCTGATAAAATCAAATATGTTCAAAGTTTAAAGGAAATTGCCATTGATGTTCCTAAACAAAGCGCCATCACATCTGACAATGTTACGCTTAGCATTGACGGAGTGCTCTACTTGCGCATAATTGATCCCTATAGAGGTTCGATACCAATAAATTTGAAATAAAAACAGTGTACTTCAGATATTTCTATCATCCACAGCTTCTTATGGTGTAGAGGACCCAGAATTCGCCATAACTCAACTCGCTCAAACCACCATGAGGTCCGAACTTGGAAAAATGTCATTGGATAAGGTATTTCGAGAAAGGGAATCCCTAAATGTCAGCATTGTCGACTCAATAAATAAAGCCAGTGAAGCCTGGGGAATCGCCTGTTTGCGTTATGAAATTCGAGATATTCGGGTAAGTACTCAAAAATCGAATATTTACTTATAATTTCAAGCCTTCACTTATTTTTTAAAAGCTTCCAACCAGAGTTCATGAAGCTATGCAAATGCAAGTGGAAGCGGAAAGAAGAAAAAGAGCAGCTATTTTGGAATCGGAGGGCGTGAGGGAAGCCGAAATTAATATTGCAGAAGGCAAACGGAAATCAAGGATTCTAGCATCTGGTATGTGTCTCGAATTTGATTCTCAATGAAAAATGTTAAGGTATCAGACTATTTAAACAGTTATAGCCAATTTATTGTTTAGTTGGAAAGAAAATATTTTTATAAGCATAGTAATCCATTTTTATCAAAAGTATTGTGGGAGTTCTCCGATTATAATACTCTAATTTTTTTTTATTATTAGGTGGCACTACAACCCGTTTCGGGTTTTGGCCGACCTCAGCGTCTCTTTCCAGGCGCCTCTGCTCTTCGCGCGCCTCCTCCAATCGGAAATCCCCACTGCAGCTAGGTTCTCTCCACTTGGTTCTTCCATCGGAGCTTTGGTCGTCCCCTTCGTCGTCGCCCGTAGTCGACCCTCGCTTCGAATACTTTCTGAGTTGGAGTTTCTTCATCCATTCGCACAACGGGACCGATGCGCCGGACCACGACCACGTCGTCGTACAACTCGTACAGCTCGTGGTCCATCCGAATGCGAAAGTCGTCTCCAATCCGAACGGGACCAAAGATCTTGCGAAGAATTTTTCTCTTGAACACTCCAAGCGCTGCTGGCTGCTTTTCGACAGCATATACTTCGTCTTGCCCTCGTTTACCGCTAAACCCACTTTTGCTGACTCTTTTTCGATAGCAGAAAATGCAGCAGTGACATCACACTTGCTACGGCCAATGATGTCAATATCATCAGCATAAGCAAGGAGCTGGATACCTTTATAAAAAATAGTACCAGATCGATGTACACCGGCTTTCCGCAGAACCCCTTCCATCACGAAATTGAAGAAGTTGCTCGACAGGGGTCGCCTTGTCTGAAACCTCGAACGGTATTAAAAGGTTCGGAGAGGTTCGCTCCTACCTTGACATAGCTGATGGTGCTGCTCAATGTCATTCTGCAAAGACGTATTAGCGTAGCAGGAATGCCGAACTCAGATATGGTGGCATATAGGCGTTCCCTCGTTTGGCTATCGAATGCAGCTTTTAATCGATAAATGGATTGTGTGTGTCAATTCGATTTTCTTGGGTTTTTCCAAGATTTGGCGCAATGTGAAGATCTGGTCTATGGTGAATTTACCAGGTCTGAAGCCGCACTGATAAGGTCCGATCAGTGTGCTGGTATACCTTGTATGAGATGGTAATCAGGCTGATTCCCCGGTAGTTGGCGCATATCGTCGGGCCGCTTTTCTTCAGTATAGGACAAAGAACGCTGAGATTCCAATCGTAGGGCATGCTTTCTTCTAGCCATATTTTGCAGAAAAGCTGATCCATGCACCTTATCAGCTCTTCGCCGCCGGCCTTAAACAACTCTGCAGGCAGTCCATCAGCACCGGCGGCTTCGTTGTTTTTGAGCCGCATAATAGCTACTCGGACCTCGTCATGGCTAGGTAGTGGTATATCCACATTGTCGTCGATTGGTGGTATCGGGCTGCTTCCTCCAATGGCGGGATTGGTGCCGTCATCGCCTGCTAGCAGCTTGGAAAAATGCCCTCCTTTTCTCCCTGTAACGTTCACACGTAGCTCGCGTTGCGCTAGACTGCAGCGTTTTTGTGTAGGCGCTGTTTTTTGCCGCAGCAGCGACGCGACACTCCTCGTCATACCATTGGTTCCGTGTGGTTTGGCGCTTGTACCCTATGGCTGTTTCAGCAGCAGCTCGCATGGAGTGGGATATGTGCGCCCAGAGTCCGCCAGCGTCAACAGGGAGAGAGGGGTAGGTTGGTGGAGCAGTTCCGAGAGGTGAGTGGAGTAGGCCATTGCTGTCCGTTGTGATCGCAGCCTAGTGACGTCAGGCTTTCGTTGCGTGATAGGGCGTATGTTTTTCGCACGGCATAGCCTCATGCGCATCTTGGCTGCGACAAGATAGTGGTCCGAGTCAATGTTGACTCCACGAAACGTACGCACGTCCATCACGCTTGAGGCATGCCTTCCGTCTATCACAGGTGTTGAAATCTGGTACTACTCACTACCATGTTTTGCGCCGCGGCGAAGTCAATTAGCCTGAGACCGTTGTTCGAGGTGGTCTCATGGAGGCTGAATCGACCGATGGTGGGGTCAAAGATGCGTTCGCGCCCAACCTTTGCGTTGAAGTCCTCGAGGATTATCTTCACGTCGTGGTCTGGGAAGCGGTCGTATGTGTCCTCGAGTCTCGCGTAGAAAGCACCCTCAACAGCATCGTCCTTCTCCTCCGTCGGGGCGTGCGCGCAAATTATGCTAAGATTGAAAAATCTAGCTTTGACGCGGATTGTAGCCAGCCGTTCACTCACTGGGGTGAAATTGGAGACGTGGTGGCAAAGTCTCCGTCTTACTACAAATCCACATCCAAATTCGCGCCTCTCCGCATGGCAGCTGTAGTAGATATCGCAGTTTGTTCGCTTGGAGCAACCTTGTCCTGTCCATTTCATTTCCTGGATGGCGGTAATGTCAGCCTTTAATTTTTCTAGGGCATCCGCCAGTTGGATAGATTAAGAGTTCCAGGTGCATAGCCTTAAATCGTAGTCCTTTTTCGTTTTGCGGTGGTCGTCATCATAAGGGTGGATCCTATCCGAGGCTTTCGCTTTGGTTTTCGTTGGATTTTCTTTTTTATGAGGCAACCATTTACAGTCCTGGTAACCCACTGCACACATTAGCTCACTATCTAGCGGATGCTAAGATAGTTACCCAGGAGGTGCCACGAGGAGGCTGTGTGTCAACTTGCAATCATTCGTAGACAGAGATCGCACTGGCGGTCGCCAAGTTGACCGCGATCAGAAAACTTTACTCTGTACGAATGCATGCCAAACCATCCCTATACTCTAATTTTCTCTAATATATTATACCATTTACCAAATGAAAACTGAAAAAAATTGTCGAGTTGCTTTGTGCAAATGTGTTCAATGAGGCGTGGCAAACTATACACATTTTTGATCAGCATCAAGGACCGGGTTGAGTTGGTCATATCCGGTTGACTGTTTGTCTACATGAACATACAGATTCATATTATTACAAGAACTACAGCTACCAAATTTGGTATGGGGGTTCGTGTTTAACATAAACAGATTATTTTAAACTTTAATACGGATTTCCAACACCCGGATGCCACTTTATTTATAAGTCGTTTTTCAAATTACAAAAAGGTAGACAAATTACCCATAGAAAATTGCAACGACACAGCAGAGCACCAGCACCAGTGTCAATACATGCGCGATTGACTGAAAATTTGAGTTGCGATGCGTTGTTAAGTTGTCTCAAAGAAGTATTTAATATTATGAATTATTTTTTAACTGGAAAAGTGGGTAAATGCTATCTTACTGTCGAGTGCACTCGACTGTAGCTATCTCTACTTATAATTTTTTTAGTTTAAAAGAATATTGTTGATTATTCGTTCTTATAAAATCGTTAGGATTTAGATACCCGCTTAAAATCTGTGCGTCCTATAGTAAACATTTTGTCGACTAAATATTTTTACCCATTACAATGGTCTTGGAATGATTAACAAATTTGTAAATATTAATATTCGATTACATTTTATTTGTAGAGGCTGAAAGACAAGAGCATATTAACAAAGCAAGCGGTGAAGCTGCAGCCATGATAGCAGTTGCAGACGCTAGAGCACGAAGTCTTCAAGCCATCGCCAAATCTCTAGCAAATTCGGTAAGTACTTTAAAAATATAAAAAATTCTACACCGAAACAAACGGAAATATACTGAGATTCTCAATGAATTTAAGCTAATAAAAGACGTCTTAAAATGCGTTTTACCATTAATTGCAATTAACGAGCTAGAAAGAGGGGCACCTTGTTGGCATAACTCAGAATGTGAATCTTGAACTTACCATAGAAATAGTTTATTTTTGTTTCAAATAGTACGTAAGTAGAAAAGTTATGAAGTTGGCCAAAAATGACAACCCCATCTGACACTAAGCCCAGAAGTTCTGAAAGATACAAAGTAGGTACGCAAAAAGACGTTGGTAAAGTTTCCTGAGAAAGGAGATGCTTAGAGATGTTTGCAAGGTTAACCATACAAACTTTATTTCAAACTCCCAACGCTGTCGATAATCGAAAACTTTTATTAAAACCTCAAATACATTGCTAATTTTTCCAGTATAATATACATACAATACAATTATTTAAAATATGAGTGACAAACAATAACTTTAGCTTTCTCCGCAAATTGCAACCCGATGAATGGAGCTTAATGCTTAAGTATGACATCTTACGTAATTGGTTATAGAACGCTGGAAACTTGATGCGCTTGATATGGTTAGTGGTTTTTCTGCTGATACCTTCATTTCATGGTTAATGCATATTACACTGGGCCTTTTAAATTGTTGTTTAAAATAAAATTGAAAATCAATCGTTTAATAAATTTTATATATGAAACTAACAGTTTTTCTTTTTTTTTTAGGATGGAAAAAATGCAGCATCACTTACATTAGCTGAACAATACATAGAAGCTTTCAAAAAATTGGCAAAGGCAAATAATACTATGATATTACCTTCGAATCCCGGAGATGTAAGCGCCTTTCTTGTTCAAGCCATGGCAGTGTATAATCATGTGTCTAAGCAAAGTGGAGACTCTTTTCCACAAAATGTTGAAAACTGCGTTAGCACAAACGTAGATTATAAACCATTAAATGAAGAAAAAGCTCCTGTAAAAATAAACATTGAATAAATTTAATTTTTATATTTTATTAGCAAACCAATTTTCGTTTTAATTTTGTATATACAAGGTTGTGTTCAAAAATAAAGAAAACCAAATATGTCCCAGTGTGCAGTCCACGAGTGCGTGTAGCGTCAATGCAGGTGTTTTTGACTGTGAAAATATGCCATGCAATGTTGTTGACTTGCCGAATAAAAGTATTTAATATAATATTAAGAATTATTTTTTTAAAAACCAAATGTAAATGGTATCTTAATATCGAGTGCATTGACTGTGGCTTTCTCTACTTATTTTGTTTTGTTATGTTCCAGAACCAACTTTCAAGTTTGCTTGTGAGAGGGGTAAAGGTTATAATTGGTAATTCTAAATCTAATTTCCATAATAAAAAAAAAACAAAAATTATTATTTCAATTTAATTTAAAACTTTTGTAGCTTTTGGAACAACCTTTGATACTTAATCACTCCGTATACGTTCCAATGTTTTGCAAGGCTCACACTTTTACTCAAGATATTTGCACTACAAAATAATAACATATTCAGTTTTATTAATTAATTTTTAATTTTTTAATTATCTCATATCAATCTATAAAGTTGACGTTTTAGTCAAATTATTTTCATAAGTAGTAAATAAAACAAGACTTCCTTGAATCACTACCGCATAAAAATAAATAATCTGAAACTTACAAGATTCCACAGCATATAAACACATCCTTTTGCTACAGCGAGTCAATATTACCATTCAGTATATTTTGCAGCCTTACGTTGGCAGCAGAAGCAATAGAAGAAATTTGGAGTGTCAATGTAACTATAAAAAAGTAACATTTCAGGAACACGCTTATAATTAGCAATGAGATTTCCCTTCTGGAAGCTATCTTTGGTTGTTCAGGGTTGCATTTGTACTTCAGCAGGGGTACTCGCCAAGAGGACTTAGACGACAATGATGACGAAGTGCCTAATGCTCTACAGAAAGTTAGTGATTTCGTCAAAGGAGAGGCTTACCTCATGCCTAATAAGATTTTGGAAATTTAATAAAATTACTAACAAAAGGAATAATATAAGCAATTAGAGTTAATCACAATCGGGAGTTAGTAAAGAACAATCACAGGAATATAATATTTAGTACTAGATGACGGGGAACTACAAGATGCTCTGAGTCATATAGACAGAGATGAACTATTTCGAGCTTTAAATAGCTTAAAGAATAAGAAGAGTTAGAAGATTTTATCTTCTACAATGCTGCAAGTATTCAATTATAATGCTGACATTCGCTGAAAATTACAGCCTGATCATACAGTAAATACAGAAGTTAGAGGCGCGGGAAGTCTCTCATACCAAAGTAGCAGCTACACAGCAAAGGGCGTCAATGCTCGCGTTTGGCTGTATGTGTCCGATATGTGCGTGTAGCATTAATACAACGTATAATGTAATATGTAAAAGGTTTAACTTCTATCTTTCAACCTCGAACATGAAAATGTTGATTTACTAAGACTAAGCTTTCATTCAACAATTTTTATTTTCATACGACATTATATTTTTCGGCCGATTGTTCCTTTGACAGTTATCTGTTATAGTAGAAGTGCTCGCCAATATCTTAGCATAAAAAATAACAAAAATCGGCCAAGGCTCAATGGAAGCTATACCATATATTGGTCCGATCTCTCTCATTCCGACTTACTTATAACGCTCAAATGCAAAAAGTATATTTACAACATTTTATTTATACGGAGACTTCAGATATGAGACTAGTATTTGTTACAATAGGTATGACGACGCACATGGCTAGATCGACTAATGATGCTGATCAATAATATCTATCATTTAAATAAGCGGAGATATTTCCTTCTAAAAGTTGTAAAAAGCTGCCGAAAATTACTTTATCCAAAACATGGCTAGATCGACTAATGATGCTGATCAATAATATCTATCATTTAAATAAGCGGAGATATTTCCTTCTAAAAGTTGTAAAAAGCTGCCGAAAATTACTTTATCCAAAACATACAAATCTAAATTATGTTTTAAAACATCTTTTCATATTTCAATTGAAATTTCCTTAAGTTATGCATTTTGGATAATTCGAAATGTTAATACATCTCAGAAGTTATTTTTTCTGGATATTAAGAATTATTTTATTGACTCAAAAACAATACATGTCTGCCCTCCAAATCAAATTGATTATTGACTGAAAGATTGAAAGATATATAAACGAGACAGTCACCAATAAGCCAGAATAAGTAAAATAAAACATATTCGTAAAAAACCATTATTACAAGCATTTATTGAAAATATATATTCTTCAGTTTAGTATTGTAATATACGCGTTCATTTAGGTATGTACTTCAGAAATTTAAGCTCGTGCGTGAGCCAAACGGCAAAACTTAGGAGTATTAAAGAACCAGACTGATGAGCTGTAGCCAATGGCACTGGTACATAATTTAGTAATGTAGTTACGCCCAGTGTTGCCTGCGTCCAAGCCATGAGCATTACACAATTAATTGCGCTAACAGCACGCTTGGGTAGCTTATGGCGTTTAGTCACAAGCCACAAGCCCGTTATTAGGGAAACTGTTGTGATTCCCAAAACACGATGATTGAATTGAACCGTTGTAGGGTTTTCTGTTATATTTTTGTGAGCTGGCGTAAATTGCAGTATATCGCTAGGTATCCAATCATCACCCATTTTCGGAAATGAGTTGTAAACCAATCCAGCATCCAGTCCGGCGACAAACGCCCCGGAAATGGCGGTAAGAAACACCATGCCTTTTGTTAAGTGTGATAAATGCCTAATCCTAAGTGTTTGTCGAATTGAAGTTGTAAACTTTTCGGATGGTATCAGCTTGGACATCGCATTTGATAAAAACAGCGTATATAATACAAATGCGGCAGCTAAGTGTGAAGCCAGTCTGTACTGTGAGACACGTGGGACATCATTTGGATTGTTAAATCTATCTTCCAAACCAGATTTCACCATATACCACCCCATTAAACCTTGGAGGCCAATTAAAGTGCCTGACACAATAACCATTTTTTTTGTTCTTGTACAAAAATAACCCTTCTTCCAAAAGTATGCAGCCGGGATGAAAAAAAATGCTCCTATTGCACGTCCCCACATTCTATGCATATATTCCATCATAAATATGAATTTGAACTCCTCCAATGTCATGTTGGCGTTTTTCCTAAAAATAAGAAATGGAGATACGGATACAGTTAGGTGCACTTGATTTTTAAATACCAGTCATTCTAAATATTAAGTAATTGTGTTCACTGTTATGACATTTCTGCACACATACTTACATTTTGAACTCGGGGTATCTTTGATATTTTGAAAACTCTTCCGCCCACTCTTCACGACTTCGTGGCATACTTTCTCCCATTAGCTTCCAACTGACCATAGAAAGGCCCGACTCAGTCAATCTCGTGACACCACCTTGATGAAATTAATTTGTTAAAAACTGTTGAGTCTTAAGCTTTATTGGTTTACCAAGTCCGACCGCAACAAATACCATTCCGCTGCATCCTAAAAACCACTTTCCAACTGTGCGATCTGTTTTGGATGTTTTTATCTGTTGCAATGGGCGCGCAACCGTCTAAATAAAATACAGAAGAAAATATTGACAAAGAGTATTGGTGAGAAATTACAACAAGGCGTAGGACCGCCTGTTTTTATTGATTAGTCGATAAAGGTTAGTTTCATTAAACTTCATTATAGGTCATACAGAAATCTTCAGGCTAAATTGTGTGCTCCAGATTTTGTAATAGCTTAGTTCTGTATGTCCAGCAGTCGGGGTTCAATATGTCATACTAGGTCACTCCTTTCATATCAAATGCACAACGACCAAACGACTGTTTTTAAAAGCTTCTTTTGGATAAATGGAAGATAAATACAAATTCCGGTATTGAAAAAGAAGGCCGGGTTTTATGAGAGAACAAAAACAGTTTTTTTTGCTACGCAACAAGTATCATGTATCAAATGTCAACAAAAATTGAGTGCTAAAAATAAACTAGGGAATGTATCATGCTGAAATATGAATACACTATAATCATTTTACGATAACAGCACCTTATGACGGTCAGAAAAGATCTTGTCCGACCTAGAAGCAGCTGAAAACAATTACACATACCACACCACTTTCCAACATTTTTATGTCAACCGAAAATACGTTTGTACCTTGCATTCTAATAATGAATAAGAACCTAAAGGGTAAGCGGCAAATTATTTAACTTTGGCATGTGTGCTTAAGGGTACAAGCACTAAGACCAATTTTGAAAATACTGGCGAGTTGGGTATTTTATTGAAATTATAACATTGAAACAGAAATTTTATATTGTTTTTGCCCAAATGTATGTAAGGAGAAGGAGGCATTGAGAACAGTACAAGTTCTAATAATATTGGAATTGTGATTTCATAATAGAGCACACGCTTGTACAGATTATTTACATGTATTTACATTTATATATCGATCCCATCTGCCTCGTCCATCTTTATTTATAGCATGGAGAAAATGTACCAAGTCTCATGGAGATATCTTCAAGACAAGAGATTATTTCCTTGCAACAAACGGGCATACGTATATGACTAGATGTTAATCAACCGTTGATATCCATAATACCCCAATACTTTAAGTGAAAATACTTTTATATCCACAAATTATACCCCCAAATCTTTTCTACGCATTAAGTCAGAAACCTTATAAAACCAAATTATAGGCATTAAGTTTCTTCTGTAAGCAAAACCCCTTTTAAGATGAGGATCCTGGCACAGCAAGTTTGAAATAAACTTCTTGTGTGTATTAAATACACGCACACTCCCATCAACTCTGGTACCTCTAGCTTCTTAAAAGCTGAGATCTGTGTGTTCATATAATCGACTCGGCTATTGATGCTGATCAAGAATATATATACTTTGTATGGCCTGCGACGCCACCTTCTGCCTGTTACATGAACTGAAATTTATGGAAAAATCCACATTAGGCATCGTATATATATAAATATGCAAATATGTACAAAATATGGCACACAATTTAAAATGCAACATTTTTATTTGGAACCAGACAATAGGCAAACGAAATCCCATAGCTTAAAATCCTTTTAAGAACAACGAACCCAACGCAACCTGCCGCGAAGAGCTGCTTGTATTGAGATATATGCGCTAACCCACACCAAATCATGTTCCTTTTGCAGCAGGTCAACTTCCATAGGGGATTACAGGTGTATTCCCCTAAACCCAGAGGTCAAGAAATATTCCAAAACACGAACCTACTGCAATACTTGGCAATCCCCACAATAACATCAAAATACAATTCCAAATATATTTACCTACACTATTACGCTATTTGAACACTGAAACATGTAAATACAATTTAAAGTAATAATATAAATATAACTAAAACTAAGAGGCACCACGCCGAGCTGAAGTCAACTGCTGCCTTAGCTAAGGACCAATAGCTTGTAATTTTAGTAGTACCTTGCTAGCCCCTTATTAATGAATTAATTAATTAACATCTAATATATTTTGTTTGGTCCGTTAATGGGGTAAGGATGGTATGAAAGTGGGGTAGAAAGTGGCTTAAGAGATTATTTAAATAATTTATTGTATATACCGGTAACTTCCATACCAAAATTGGAACCGGCAACTTTGTAGTAGAATTATCAACGCATGCAAGGCACAATTTAATAATCAACACGTGTGTTGCAATTTGATAATAAAGACAATTCATAGCTTCGCTCTACTATTTTTCGGTCGACAATAATTAGGAACGGACAACGAATTGTAGCGAGTTTTTTATCACTGATGTAAGACCATTTTAATAATAACACATGTATACTTGGTTTTCTATGATAGCCTGTTGAAGTCGACGAGTGTGCAATTTTGGCAGAAGTAGTTTTCCTTTGTTAAACATATGCCGCAACATTTTATAAAAAAACACTTTTTTTCTACTTAAAATATGTAATTATCTACGTATATTAGGGACCCTAATTCTGATAAAATATAAAACTATCACTATATCGATACTTTTTGTAGAAAAATGATATGCTCTAATCGAAATTTTGTATTGTTAAATATCGAAAATAAAATAATATTGTTTTATAAATAATTATATATTTTGATAATTATTATGTTAAGAAAGTGGAAAGAAAATATACATTAAATCTAAATTTAGTGAGTCAACTTTAGTTTTCACTGGTATCGTCTATGAAAACTGAAACATATATGAAACTCACAAGTTTGATATTAATATAACAGTTAAATGGTATATATATAAATGCATTTTATTTTCTTAACATATATTAATTTTTTATATTATGGACGAGAGTAGGCATTTTTTATGTGAATATCGATGATATCGATAATTTAAATTTCATTGTCATACAATTTAAAACAGAAATTCGATACATCTAAAAAATATTCGAAAGCCCTACGGTTAAAAATTTTTCTTGACTCGAAGTTCTAATTAAGTAAGGATATCTAAACACCACATATCGATATGTTTTTAACAATAATAGAGATGCAAAAATTGAATAATAATATCGATATATTTTTTTTTAAATACGATTCCATACTTTGGTAGTTAAGATTCCTTATTAAGATTAAAAAATTATCTTCAATGCAATGCAATGCACACCATGTATTTGCACTTATTGGTTGACCTCAATATTGTTAGCTTCTTATGTGGTCGATAATTTCTATTTGCAATGTTGTACTTTGCTTATAATTGACGCTAAATACTAAAAAATATCGATTTTCATTGCCAAAATATTTGGGAAAATCTCTTCGCACTATACTTTAAGTGTTTATTTTTTCTGTACACAACTTGCGTTAATTATTGGTGCGATTAACTTAGCTTATATTCGTATAAGGATTTGATTTATCAAGACAAATTTTTCGATTACTTTTAATCGTCATCCGAAGCAAAATAATCGGGTTTTGTGTATAATACCGTGCCACCACTGCAAGCTTCAGAGTTTTAGGAATCAGGCTGCATCAACATGGAAAACATTTTGAACAAGCAGTTTGTGAATCTAAAGGAAACTGTTGAGGACATCTTACAATATAAGCGCAAGGTAGATATGCTTCCATTTATTTATTATGTGCCAGTTGTAACAGCTTTTTTTGTTTTATATTCTAGGGGCAGGGCATCGAGTTGAAACAGTCGATGGCGGCCCTCATATTTATAGCACTAAAGCATTCAAACCGGGAAGTCAAACGCAGCATCAAATCGGGTCGAGATGAATTGCATTCTGAAAAGTCAAAAGTTGATCTGAGCAGACTGCAGTTGCAAAATCTTTTGTATGAAGTTAGTCACCTGAAGAAGGAGATAGTGCGATGCCAGAAATTCAAAAGCCGCGATTGCTACCTGGAGCTGTTGACGGATAAAGAGTATGCCAACAAGTTGTCTGTCAATATCGAGCAAAAGCCTACTTTGTCAAATCACAAAACACACTTGTATCGTTTGGAGTGCGAGTTGAAATTGCGCAAGGAGCTCGATGACCAGTATAGTGCGCTACTCGCCTTAAAGCAAGAGTTACTGCAGGAAAATCTTAACCAGACGCAAAGGTACCTCTCATTTGCTCCAGCGTTGCGAACGCTACTTGAATCGACAAAACCCCTGCATGATGCATTGCAATTATCGCTTGATGTTGAATGGAAAATTAGCTCGATTGTAAAATATCTTCCGCGGGCCCTATATATATTGTTTATAAATCTGGAGTCGCTACATCGTGCGAGCAACAATTTTATATTTAGCTCTGAAGTTGTCGGTTTTGAGAGCGATGTGCAAATGCAAGAATATCTATTGGAAACAAGCGATTTGCCAAAGGAGCGTCGATCATTTACAGAGAAAAATAACATACCAGAAACTGCGAGTGATCGAGTTTTAGAAAATGTCCTTAAACCCCATCGCCTTCATATACGATTGGTTGTAAGTTTTACTTTAAATTATGTATTTTACGTGAAATGCAGTATATATATATATATTTTTTTTTTGCCCGACGGTTCAAAAATTCCATAGATGGAGACCCCCGATAAATCCTATGAGTTGGTGTTGTTAATTCGATATTGGGGATTGCTGAAGTGTGCAACAGTGCGAGCTGAACTAAGCAGCACAAATAACTCAAATATTCAAGTGTAAGTACCTGAAATATAAGGGGTTGCATCATTTATAAATATTGCCTTTACTTATCTAGGGACTCTAATTCGCTGCAGGATCTTTTCGATCATTTGTATCCGAATGATTTGGGGAATAATATTTCAATACCAGGAATTCAGTATGAGGTATGCGACATACATAGACTTGAAAAAGTGTTAAAGATAATGTTGAAAAAAAAACATTTGATTTCGGTCTCATGTTCATCAGTATTTCGATTGTAGAGCAGTTGTGCCTATAATTCTTTTACTTTTACCTATTCAAAACGCAGTAAGGTGGTATTTTAGCTACGTCTAAATGTATGTAGCATGCGAAAGGATCAGAATCAAAAGCTGAGCCATGTCCGTCTGTCTTTGTGAAATCAAAGAACTCAATTATTGTAATTGTTAGGGACGTCAAATTTGTATGGCATACGCATAAGCTTATTTGAAACTACCTTTAAAAATCGATAGTTTCCTTCAATAATTAGCAAAGTAAAATATATAGACATTTAGATAATTGTAATGTTAACATTTGCTGCAAATTGCAACTCGATCGAATACAAATTTATCAAGCCAAAGAGCTGGCCTCAATGCTTGCGTTTGACTGTATGCGTAAGATTGGCGTGTGAGTGTAGCGTCAATGCATATGTTTTTGGATTCATTTTAAACGGCCAATGTATTTTAGGGAAATTGTGTTCAACTGTCGAGTTCAGTTTAGCTTTTTTCGTTAAAATTTCAAAACAATGTTTTCTTCAAGGAACGGTAAGAAAGAATGTGACAGTTTTAATATATATAAATTTGGTATGATATTTGAAATAGCTTATGCTATAATAGATCGAAGATGTAGCTTCCTTAAAACATTCGGTTGTCAAAGTGAATACTATGTCGGAGCTCGAAAAGTCCAAGATTCAAAAACTACCACACAAAAGCATCGCAAAATGGTTAACTTTATGTATATGTATATAGTTACGGAATTTTGTATAGGCCACGCCAACTAGTAAAAAATACTCATAGTTTTTTTTGCAGTGCACAACAATTTGAGCGTTAATTTACGTAATTTTTTCAGCTGCAAAACTTGGAAATTATTGAGGAAAAGTGTCTGGAATATTTAGTTCAGCACGGATATGGTAAACCCTACTGTTGGTTGCAAAGCATGTGCTCAATACCAACTATCAGCAAAAACAAAGTCTTAAATCATGAAATAAATCTACAAAAATGGACGGCAGATGTTTTCGCCCGAATATCAAAGCGTTGGCATTCTTGGTTGAATTTAACTCAGCAAATCAGAGGCTTGACACATAAAGATATCGATTTGTACGCTCTTAAGGAGAATATATATCCGTCAGGCTTATCCTGCAGCTTAGTGCAATGGACTGCGATTTCCAATGAGGAATTCAATGCACAGAACTCAGCTTTTCTTTCAAATTTGACGTCTGTAAATAGATTGACGTATACCTCATATAGAGCTGTATTTGTGCGTGGATCTGCTAAGATGGAGTGTTTTATTAGAATTCCAAGCAATTACCCAATAGAGAATCCTCTATGGATTATAAGTGTGCATTGGAACGGACGACATACAGCCATTAACAACTCGGCTATCAAGGTTAACTGATAATTGTATATGTAGTTCTATCGATTAACACTTTTTATTTTAGATGATGGAATACTGGACAAACTCGCTGCTCCCAAATTTTGGACAAAACAATCGCCTCCTGTATACACAGCTTTTCAGAACTATTTACAGTTTTGATATATTTCTTGAGACTGAAGGATCCATGCAAACTACAAGGGAATACACAAAGGAAAAGCCATACTTAAATGCGTTTTCAAAACGGATTCGATTGCGACCATACAGATACGTCGTAAAAGGATCTATGCATGCATTCAAGCAGTAATTTACAACAATGCACAAAAATGCCATGGTTCTTTAGCAGTTTCGTTCACATTTTATTTGTCGGATCAAGTTGATACATTAACTGTGAGATGACTAAATAAAAACAATAAATTATTAAGCAATTACTGAAAATTAATTTTTTGTGTTGTCGTTGCCGCCAAGGACCCAGTTGGTAGAGCCGATGTAGAGTTATCTCCGACGATTTCCCGGCTCTCGTCCGGCATTATCTTGTCGACGATTTGCTTGCTTATTAATCCGTCTTCGCCTAGGTAGCAAATAGAATATCCATCGTACCATGCCTCCTGGTCCTTCAGAACTTCTTTCAGTTGCCACACCTTATATTTCCAGAACTGAAACATGACTTTTAAGCCGGAAATGCCTCGCACTCGCCATCTGATCCGAACTGTGTAGTCCTCTGTGTGCTTGGTTATCTTAAGTATCTCAAATTTAACATACGCGTATTTTAAATGACCCACTGTACGAAGAATTGCAATTTGTTTAACATAGTGGTACAGCCCCACTGTGTGCTTGCCAGTTATGTTGTTTTGGAAGATCAGATTGGGGCTGTAAATTGAATAATCCAATGGTTCGACGAACAGTTTTGGCAGCGTACTCTTGAGTACATCAAACGCACGTTCTAAATCCTCTGGTCCTTTTTTGTGTTCATTGCTTTTGACAAAGTTTGTTGCTGGGGTTTTGCGGCTATTCTCGTGGACAGAACGTGTCACATAGCTTTTCTGGATAATGGGAACGCTATATTTGGCAGATCCCATTTCTGTGTCGTACAATTGCCGCATAATGGAAACCCATGGCCGTTGTCTGTGATACCATCCACACAACCATATCATCTTTGGCCCGCGCATCATTTTTCCCGAATGGTATCTTTCGAACGTCACAAAAGGAACATATGATTCCGAATTTGTATTATTTCTTTTCAAATGTTAACTTATATTTATGACTTGGCTTAAATCACAAACGTAAATCACTCAAGAAATACATGTGTATTTAATCAAAATTATACTTTTTATTTAAGAAACCCAATTTTTCCTGTTCAACATTTTCGTTTAGGTTATCAAATCGTTTGATAAGACAGCTGACAGGGCTGAAATTCTATCGAATGCCTTATCGAAAAAAAGATCGCTAAAAAATACTTTCCTCGAATTGTTTTATCACTAATCGATTTTGGTGAATTTAAGTTCCATAAACCATATCGAATGCATTATCACAAAAAAATGATCGATAAAAATCCTTTCCCCTAATTGTTTTATCATTAATCGATTTAGATGAATTTAGATGCCATCAACTCCACGAATATCTATTTTTTTAAAAAATTTTTTAATGATTTTGGATTTTGTATTAATAGTCGATAGATTTTTTTTTTTTTTTAGGAAAAATAGTGATAATTAATTATTTTGTTATTGATCGATTTAAGTATGTATTTTGGTCCCATAAATATCTATCGCATGCGATAGATGCGATACTGCAAGGCCAAACGGGTTACTATTTATAACATTTTTCTATTGAAAATGTGAGAATGTGTGTAAGCGTATACATATACATATATTGTTTATTGTTTAGCATCAATAGCCTACTCGTTCTGTATGCACACACAGACAACAGGTATTACAAGAGCTGGAGACACCAAATTTAGTTCGAGGACTCGTGTATACTCTGCACAGATGACGTTAATTTCAAACTTCGCCTTTGTAAATCGAAAAAGGGATAACGCAACTTTTATAATAGTTTAAAGCATACAAATTGTTATGAAGGTTTCTGGTAACATTATGCAGATTGCACATTTTTAAATACTATAAATAGATAAATAGATTTTTTGAACAATTTTGACTGAGAAATTCATTCACAAAAAGTTTTGCCCGTTCTTTCTTATAGCAGCGAAATAATAGAGTGATTCGATTAATGAGTTAGATCTATTAATGAGTTAGATGTCCTTGTAAGCTGCGATCAGATTTATGTACATATGTAACTTCATACATTATAGAACATAGTAGAAATTATGAAAACTGAGGCCATAAGTGCTATGTCAATATTTTTATTTCCATATTTATGTCAGGAAAATGAGATGATAAGCTCTGCGATCTAATTGTCTAATTCGGCTCGCCCCGAGTAAATTATATCCTGCAGTAAGGAAGGGAATATTTAAATATCCTCGACTAAAGTGGGTGACCAAGTAAATTATGTTGTCCATAGCCCGTAATTCATGCCACTGCTTTATTAACATGAAGAGTTTGCGGTAGTGGTATTTCATCTGCGCTATCTGCATTCATAAAGACTTGGTCAAAGCAACTTGTTCCTTGATGCTGAGGCGTGGGTGTATTTATAGTCGATTTGGTGGTCATTTTCATCTTCAATTTGGTACAATACTTTTTTTTAGGCATGCTATAAATAAGTCGAAACGAGTAGATCGGACCACTACAGATATTACAGGACCTATCAACCGATATTATTATTATTATTATTATTATTTACCAAATTAACAAATCTAAGCAGTATTAGCTTATAATATTTTTTACAAAATCGTTCTTTTATAAAATTCATGTATTTATCAGGCGTAGGCACAATCAGACCAAGAATAATTTTAACACAAATTGTTTAGCATGACTGTAACTATAACTTAACTCAACCTACGCTTGCAATAACTTCAAGTTACCATAATATTGGATTCCAATATCCTAAAGGTATAAGTTTGTGTCGATTGCGCAAGTTATGATTTGGTGCCTCCAGATTGTTGACTTCCAGTAGAGATAAGGTTTTATTCTGCAGTATAAAAATCGTTTTTATACTGAATACTATAATGTGCCTTAAGCGAGTATTTGTTGCTAAATTTCATCAGTTTAAGTGCCAGCAAAACAGAAGACAATTACTTATTTACTCTGAACAGTTGTATTAGATATTACAAGTAAACGTGTGTTTACATATGGTACAAACAAATTTATTCATTAATTACTAATATTTCTAACATAAACTATACATTTTTCCATTGGCTAGACCAAAAACGCAGAATGATTTTCTCACAGAATGGGGTAACTGCACTCACTGGCAATACCACAGAAGCTGCCGGCATTGCGTGGAAGGCGCATAAATCCAGACTCTCCCCAATTTTGTGAGTATGAGTTCTTAATTATCCAATAGTCACGCCCGTTTTCAGTCCCATACCCAACAACAACTACTGAGTGATTAACTTCATCCTGGTTGCACTCCTCATCTTCGTATATTCCACCATCATATTGCTCGAAAGATATGACACCTGCATTCATTGAACAGGCTAACGGTCCCAGCGTAGCAATGACTTGCTTCATTTTCTGCTCATTGCCTGTATCGATACGCGCATAATCGCGTATTTTAATAATACTTTTTCGTGGGTAGGTGCCCGCAGTCTCATTTTGTCTGCACTTCATTTCAGACTGTTCGTAGGGATATTTGTTTGCCAGCGTTATACCATGGTCTCTTATATACTCAAAACCATACTCCTGGAAGCCACCATCGCATCCCATATTTCCGTAGTCGTCGGCACAATCCATTAGATTTTGCTGCGATAGTGGAACCAGAACACCGGTGCGACGAAATAAATGTCCCTCTAGAGCTCCTGTAGTTGCAAATGACCAACACGAGCCACATTCGATACCTTGAAAACCAGCTGCTGTGACACCGCCCTTTTCACGCCAGTCAAACGATTCTGGCAGGTTATCATTGGCAAGATTTGCAGCCGGCAGAAAGTTAATATGCCGAGATATTAGCTCCCTGCAAATAAAAGAATTGTTTATAAGTAAGCTTTTGGCCTTTACATTATATTATATATACTACAATATATATTAATTCCAGGAAACGTCCTCCAAATTTACTTTCTTTTAGTGAACATTTTAGATTAAATCTTTTCTTGGGGCGTTGTCAGCAGATTTATAAGAATTTATTTTTCGCTTTTATTGCCGTATCAGGTTATATTAACAATAAGGATCTAATCTTTTGTCTTAAAATTTTGATATTTTCAATTTGCATTTCAAACTATACTTTTAGTTTAAGGATTTTAGTAAAGCCAGAAGACCTTTCGGCTTTAAATAAGCTGTTTTCAAACTGTCCTGTGATCATTTAGGGTAAGATGTGCTTAACTATGAGTTCATTATACAGGATTCTCCCCTGAACTTAGTTTCACAGTATAATGCAAGTACAAAATCCAAAATAACCCGAAATCATACAAGCAGCTAAACTGATTGAGCTTGCTAAAACTATTATTATTAATTAATAATAGTTCGTCTGCCTAATTGTATAACTTATATTTCGGTTATTGTAAGTTTGCTCTAAATATAAACTTAGCTTAAAAATACTCACTCGCCCTGAAAGGATATCTTGGATCCGAGCAATGTGAGAACTTCTTTTCGTGTCATATCCGCGAATATATTTAAGTTAAGTCGGTAACTGCTTACTCGACTGTTAGATAAATCGATTAATGACTTTTTCGCAAGAAATATACTTTCACGAAACTCTCGCTCTTTTTCATCCGGGTACACCTTTCCTGTCTGCCGCAGAAAGTCATCAAAGTCTCGTACATCGCACAGCTTTGGGAATGACATTAGTGTCTGCAATGACACAGCGTTTAAACATCCCATCAGCCATAAAAGCTGCAGTATTTGTGATTGGCACATCCTCATCTACAAACATGTAAAGAAAGCTACAATAAAGTCTGCACCAATACAAAATACTCTTCAATATTTAATATTTATTATTTGCATTTACAGCTTTTTTTTATTTTAAATAGTGAACTTTTGTAAAAAGAACATACGCGAATAGCTTTTAATAATATTTATTGGTGGTATGGGCAAAGTCAAATTAAATTTCCTAAATTCCTAAGTGGAATATTGGAATAGTGGAATATTTAAACCATATGAGAAACTACCACCTTATGAAATCGTAAAGTTTGTTTAAAGGGTTACGCAAAGGTGCCTACACGGGCTATTGATGCTGCTTCAAATAAGTTGTGTATACTTTATAATATTGGACTACCCTTCTCTTCGAAATTCTCCACAATTCAGTATAACTAACACATAGGTAAATTTCGAATTGTTATTATTTTCTCTTGATTAGCTTTCAGATGAATTGCACTTTTAAAATGATAAATAATTATTTCTACATAAAAGAAAGTTTTAATCATGTGAAACGTGCAGTCAAATTAGTCACTCATATTTATATGCTTGTTTTATATGAATGCTTGTTATTATTTCTACACCATGCTGCCAAGCATAAGCATCTGCATTTAAGTTGTTGAAAATCGGAAGCTGTAGAAATCGAATGTTATGCCTGATTGATTATTTTTGAAGCTTGTAATACTTGAGTTTTTAACTTGAAACACTTTATTAATAAGAAAATGCACGTTAATCACCATTGATGGCTTTTTTCTTCTTTTATGTAAAAGATGTCGTTGATTCGAAAGCCGTAAATAAATTGGGAAGCGTTCGCGAGAGACGCTCTGTCTTTATAGGGCCTATCCCAAGCAGATGAAAAACCGGCTGTAAATATCTTTCTTTTTATACCCTTCTAGAGGGTATAACAATTTTAGCTATATGTTTGCAACTCATAGAAGGAAACAGCTCCGACCCTATGATCGGAATCAATAACCGAGTAGATCTAGCCTTGACCATCTGTCTGTCTGTTCGCTTGTTGCAACGCAAACTAGTCTCTATTTGTTGTAGCTATTTTAATGAAACTTGGTTTACATATTTCTTTCTTTAGCAGGCTATAAATAAGTCGCAACGAGTAGAACGCACCAATATATCCTATAGCTAAGAAATTCATTAAAATTGATCTACTACGAAATATAGCTCCATTGGAACGATCGGACGAAAAATGAGTTTTGGTATGAAAACACAAATACTACAAAAATTTTAAGTAAGCTATCTTAGGCAACCAACGTTTGCAAAAGCACATCTAATTTTCATAAAATCGGATTAAAATATTCTATAGATTATATTATATTTTATTATAATTTTTAAGAATATTATATTGTAAAATATACAATTTTATATATGATGGAAAAATATACGGCAATAATAAATTCACAAGTATCTCCAAGGGTATCCAAGTTTCGGTACGGCGAGACGAACGCTTTTTTCTAGTTTCAAATTTCGATTAAGTTGCTTTCTTCGTTTGTTGACTGTATTTTGACTTAAAAATGTTGTGCTTATCTGACTTGTGCTCTTATAAACAGAATTTCTTACCTTAATGTTAAGATTTAAAAAATAAATATTTGGAATATCCGCGGGCAAAAATAAAAGAGCTGTTCTGCACAATCATTTAGATTGTATGCATTTATTCTTCCTTTTTTTAGTAAAAATTAAGTAACAATTCCATTATGGATTGAATACAGGGTATTTAAAAGTTGACTATCCTCGATTTACTTATAATTATTGACATCCATCAAAGCGGTGTCTCAGAAGAAACAGAGAAAACAGTTCGTAAAAGTAGAAATGGCTGCAATCCTTTCCCTTATGAGATACCCTTACTTATTATACATGCATTTATATACACATAAACAAATATATATAAAATATAGCCAATTCGATTCCATCTTCGTTTTCTGCATCTTTCCGTAAGCTTTTGTATTAACAAAAGCTATAAACTCGGGAACAGTATACCATAAGAAGCTTACGTTAATTCATCTCAATTATTCATTGTCTGTATGCATGAGACTGTATTTGACAGAGATATAAAGGGAAAAGCTTCGCCACAAGAATTTAATATTTGTAATATGCATTTATTATTTTCATGATGGGTAAAAAGTATGTACTAATGTAACCAACCACTTAATTTTAAATAATGTGATAATAAAAATAAATACATATTTTGTAATCCGAATTAGAAATTTAAATATAGTATGCTATTTAATCCGTTGGTTGCCTAGGATATGCTGATTAATTCTTGATATGCCATCTATATTTTATATCATAATGGTAGGCGCAGGAGCAACTAAAGTTAGATGTGGTGAGTTTGGTTAAGATATTCTGAAAAAAACAGATTACAAAAATGACAAGTATGTGTACTAACTTTTGTAAAGATATTGGCATAAAAACTAAGAGAATATTTTGCCTTGCGACAGATAGAAAGACTAAATTGATTCGGAGATTTTTTTTCTCTGCGTTGCAAATATCTGACTATGCATCTCATTACCTCAGATTATACTCTCAGCAAGCATGTAATAATACCATTTGTCCATAAAAAAAACAAGTGAAGAAAGCTACAGTCGAGTGCACTCGACAGTAAGATACCATTTACCTTTCGCTGTTAAAAACTAATTCTTAATATTAATTACTTTTATTCGGCGAATAACAACGCATCGCATATTTTCGAGGACAAATTCACATGCATTGACGCTAATGGCACATGCCGACTGCACACTGACTACACGACGACTGTGCGTGCGCAGTCGGCGTCGGCGTCGGGCCTCTACTGCTGTGAGCGAAACTTCTCGTGCCTATAACTTCTGTGTTTATTGTCCGATCGGATTTAAATTTATAGGTTTGGTCAATATTATTATTATCTACAATAATACCTAAAAAAATCGATTTTTGGGGGCGGTAGGCGTGGCATCCAAAAGTTGAAATTCCGCATTCTCCGTAATGTTACCAGGCACCTTACTTCCAAATTTGGTGCTTCTAGCTTTTCTCGTGTTCTTTCTGCATAATGTTGCAAGACAACCCCCTACCAAATTTGGTGCGTTTATCTCTTTTCGTTATTGAATTATTTGGAAAAAATCGAAATACGCATTTATCGATTTGCGGAGGCGGTGGGCGTGGCACATCAAGTTTGAAATAAATTTGATCTGCGTATTCAATACACGCACACTCCCACCAAGTCTGGTGACTCTAGCTCTTTTAATAGCTGAGATCTGTGCGTTCATACAGACGGACAGACAGACGGACATGACCAAATCGACTCGGCTATTGATGCTGATCAAGAATATATATACTTTGTATGGTCTACCACGCCCCCTTCTGCCTGTTACATACATTTGCACAAAGTTAATATACCATTTTTTACCCATTTTCAATGGGTAAATGGTATAAAAATACGTATTACAGGGGTGGTAGGCGTGGCATTCAAAAGTCTAAAATCCAACTTCTGTGTAATATTGCAAGACTAATTTAGTGCGTTTATCTCCTTTCGTTATTGAATTATTGGCAAAAAAAAATCGAAAAACGTATTTATTGATTTGTGGAGGCGGTGGGCGTGGCACATCAAGCTTAAAATAAACTTCTTGTGTGTATTGAATACACGCACACTCCCATCAAGTCTGGTGCCTCTACCTCTTTTTAAAGCTGAGATCTGTGTTTTCATACAGACGGACAGATTGGCACACGCCGACCGCACGCTGACTGCATTTTTATTTAAGTAAATGATATAAAAACAAGTGAAGAAAGCTACAGTCGAGTGCACTCGACAGTAAGATACCATTTACCTTTCGCTGTTAAAAACTAAGTCTTAATATTAATTACTTTTATTCGCGAATAACAACGCATCGCATATTTTCGAGGACAAATTCACATGCATTGACGCTAATGGCACATGCCGACTGCACACTGACTACACGACGACTGTGCGTGCGAAGTCGGCGTGCGCAGTCGGCGTCGGCGTCGGCGTCGGGCCTCTACTGCTGTGAGCGAAACTTCTCGTGCCTATAACTTCTGTGTTTATTGTCCGATCGGATTTAAATTTATAGGGTTGGTCAATATTATTATTATCTACAATAATACCTAAAAAAAAATTTAGGAAACTTTTCTACTTTTCCTATAATTTGATTTACCGATTTACAAAATCGATTTTTGGGGGCGGTAGGCGTGGCATCCAAAAGTTGAAATTCCGCGTTCTCCATAATGTTAACAGGCACCTTACTTCCAAATTTGGTGCTTCTAGCTTTTCTAGTGTTCTTTTAAACTATAAAAATGTGTTTTTTAGAGGCGGTGGGCGTGGCATCCAAAAGTTTAAAATCCAACTTCTGCATAATGTTGCAAGACACCCTCCTACCAAATTTGGTGCGTTTATCTCTTTTCGTTATTGAATTATTTGGAAAAAATCGAAATAGGCATTTATCGATTTGCGGAGGCGGTGGGCGTGGCACATCAAGTTTGAAATAAACTTCTTGTGTGTATTGAATACACGCACACTCCCACCAAGTCTGGTGACTCTAGCTCTTTTAATAGCTGAGATCTGTGCGTTCATACAGACGGACAGACAGACGGACATGACCAAATCGACTCGGCTATTGATGCTGATCAAGAATATATATACTTTGTATGGTCTGCCACGCCTCCTTCTGCCTGTTACATACATTTGCACAAAGTTAATATACCATTTTTTACCCATTTTCAATGGGTAAATGGTATAATAATAAAAGCACGCATCCGGCATAATGATACATGAAACCATCCTACAAAATTGTATAGTTTTAGCTCCTATAATAATTGCGATATGCCTTTTTCGATTTCCAGAGGCGGTGGGCATGGCACATAAACTTCTATTCTGTACGGTATACACGAACTCTCTCACAAAGTTTGGTGTTTCTAGCATTTTTATACCATTTACCCATTGAAAATGGGTAAAAAATGGTATATTAACTTTGTGCATTTACCTTTCGCTGTTAAAAACTAATTCTTAATATTAATTACTTTTATTCGGCGAATAACAACGCATCGCATATTTTCTGGTGACTCTAGCTCTTTTAATAGCTGAGATCTGTGCGTTCATACAGACGGACAGACAGACGGACATGACCAAATCGACTCGGCTATTGATGCTGATCAAGAATATATATACTTTGTATGGTCTACCACGCCCCCTTCTGCCTGTTACATACATTTGCACAAAGTTAATATACCATTTTTTACCCATTTTCAATGGGTAAATGGTATAAAAATACGTATTACAGGGGTGGTAGGCGTGGCATTCAAAAGTCTAAAATCCAACTTCTGTGTAATATTGCAAGACTAATTTAGTGCGTTTATCTCCTTTCGTTATTGAATTATTGGCAAAAAAAAATCGAAAAACGTATTTATTGATTTGTGGAGGCGGTGGGCGTGGCACATCAAGCTTAAAATAAACTTCTTGTGTGTATTGAATACACGCACACTCCCATCAAGTCTGGTGCCTCTACCTCTTTTTAAAGCTGAGGTCTGTGTTTTCATACAGACGGACAGATTGGCACACGCCGACCGCACGCTGACTGCATTTTTATTTAAGTAAATGATATAAAAACAAGTGAAGAAAGCTACAGTCGAGTGCACTCGACAGTAAGATACCATTTACCTTTCGCTGTTAAAAACTAATTCTTAATATTAATTACTTTTATTCGCGAATAACAACGCATCGCATATTTTCGAGGACAAATTCACATGCATTGACGCTAATGGCACATGCCGACTGCACACTGACTACACGACGACTGTGCGTGCGAAGTCGGCGTGCGCAGTCGGCGTCGGCGTCGGGCCTCTACTGCTGTGAGCGAAACTTCTCGTGCCTATAACTTCTGTGTTTATTGTCCGATCGGATTTAAATTTATAGGGTTGGTCAATATTATTATTATCTACAATAATACCTAAAAAAAAATTTCGGAAACTTTTCTACTTTTCCTATAATTTGATTTACCGATTTACAAAATCGATTTTTGGGGGCGGTAGGCGTGGCATCCAAAAGTTGAAATTCCGCGTTCTCCATAATGTTAACAGGCACCTTACTTCCAAATTTGGTGCTTCTAGCTTTTCTAGTGTTCTTTTAAACTATAAAAATGTGTTTTTTAGAGGCGGTGGGCGTGGCATCCAAAAGTTTAAAATCCAACTTCTGCATAATGTTGCAAGACACCCTCCTACCAAATTTGGTGCGTTTATCTCTTTTCGTTATTGAATTATTTGGAAAAAATCGAAATAGGCATTTATCGATTTGCGGAGGCGGTGGGCGTGGCACATCAAGTTTGAAATAAACTTCTTGTGTGTATTGAATACACGCACACTCCCACCAAGTCTGGTGACTCTAGCTCTTTTAATAGCTGAGATCTGTGCGTTCATACAGACGGACAGACAGACGGACATGACCAAATCGACTCGGCTATTGATGCTGATCAAGAATATATATACTTTGTATGGTCTGCCACGCCTCCTTCTGCCTGTTACATACATTTGCACAAAGTTAATATACCATTTTTTACCCATTTTCAATGGGTAAATGGTATAATAATAAAAGCACGCATCCGGCATAATGATACATGAAACCATCCTACAAAATTGTATAGTTTTAGCTCCTATAATAATTGCGATATGCCTTTTTCGATTTCCAGAGGCGGTGGGCATGGCACATAAACTTCTATTCTGTACGGTATACACGAACTCTCTCACAAAGTTTGGTGTTTCTAGCATTTTTATACCATTTACCCATTGAAAATGGGTAAAAAATGGTATATTAACTTTGTGCATTTACCTTTCGCTGTTAAAAACTAATTCTTAATATTAATTACTTTTATTCGGCGAATAACAACGCATCGCATATTTTCGAGGACAAATTCACATGCATTGACGCTAATGGCACATGCCGACTGCACACTGACTACACGACGACTGTGCGTGCGAAGTCGGCGTGCGCAGTCGGCGTCGGCGTCGGGCCTCTACTGCTGTGAGCGAAACTTCTCGTGCCTATAACTTCTGTGTTTATTGTCCGATCGGATTTAAATTTATAGGGTTGGTCAATATTATTATTATCTACAATAATACCTAAAAAAAAATTTCGGAAACTTTTCTACTTTTCCTATAATTTGATTTACCGATTTACAAAATCGATTTTTGGGGGCGGTAGGCGTGGCATCCAAAAGTTGAAATTCCGCATTCTCCGTAATGTTACCAGGCACCTTACTTCCAAATTTGGTGCTTCTAGCTTTTCTAGTGTTCTTTTAAACTATAAAAATGTGTTTTTTAGAGGCGGTGGGCGTGGCATCCAAAAGTTTAAAATCCAACTTCTGCATAATGTTGCAAGACACCCTCCTACCAAATTTGGTGCGTTTATCTCTTTTCGTTATTGAATTATTTGGAAAAAATCGAAATAGGCATTTATCGATTTGCGGAGGCGGTGGGCGTGGCACATCAAGTTTGAAATAAACTTCTTGTGTGTATTGAATACACGCACACTCCCACCAAGTCTGGTGACTCTAGCTCTTTTAATAGCTGAGATCTGTGCGTTCATACAGACGGACAGACAGATGGACATGACCAAATCGACTCGGCTATTGATGCTGATCAAGAATATATATACTTTGTATGGTCTGCCACGCCTCCTTCTGCCTGTTACATACATTTGCACAAAGTTAATATACCATTTTTTACCCATTTTCAATGGGTAAATGGTATAATAATAAAAGCACGCATCCGGCATAATGATACATGAAACCATCCTACAAAATTGTATAGTTTTAGCTCCTATAATAATTGCGATATGCCTTTTTCGATTTCCAGAGGCGGTGGGCATGGCACATAAACTTCTATTCTGTACGGTATACACGAACTCTCTCACAAAGTTTGGTGTTTCTAGCATTTTTATACCATTTACCCATTGAAAATGGGTAAAAAATGGTATATTAACTTTGTGCAAATGTATGTAACAGGCAGAAGGAGGCGTGGCAGACCATACAAAGTATATATATTCTTGATCAGCATCAATAGCCGAGTCGATTTGGTCATGTCCGTCTGTCTGTCCGTTTGTCCGTCTGTATGAACGCACAGATCTCAGCTATTAAAAGAGCTAGAGTCACCAGACTTGGTGGGAGTGTGCGTGTATTAAATACGCAGATCAAGTTTATTTCAAACTTGATGTGCCACGCCCACCGCCTCCGCAAATCGATAAATTCATTTTTCAATTTTTTGCAAATAATTCAATAACGAAAAGAGATAAACGCACCAAATTTGGTAGGATGATGTCTTGCAACATTATGCAGAAGTTGGATTTTAGACTTTTGGATGCCACGCCCACCGCCTCTAAAAAACACATTTTTATAGTTTAAAAGAACACTAGAAAAGCTAGAAGCACCAAATTTGGAAGTAAGGTGCCTGGTAACATTACGGAGAATGCGGAATTTCAACTTTTGGATGCCACGCTTACCGCCCCCAAAAATCGATTTTGTAAATCGGTAAATCAAATTATAGGAAAAGTAGAAAAGTTTCGGAAATTTTTTTTAGGTATTTTTGTAGATAATAATAATATTGACCAACCCCATAAATTTAAAACCGATCGGATAATAAACACAGAAGTTATAGGCAGTGTGCAGTCGGCATGTGCCATTAGCGTCAATGCATGTGTATTTGTCTTCGAAAATATGCGATGCGTTGTTATTCGCCGAATAAAAGTAATTAATATTAAGAATTATTTTTTAACATCGAAAGGTAAATGTTTTTATTTAAAAGAACACTAGAAAAACTAGAAGCACCAAATTTAGTAGTAAGGCCCCTGGTAGCGTTACGCAGAATTCAGATTTTCAATAAACAAAGAAGTTAAAGGAGTTAAAATCTCCCATACAACTAAAACGTTGAATCGACGCAGCAGAGGGCCGGCATCAATAAAAGTCTCATTTTCCGACCACATTGCGTAACTGTGCGTGCTCTAATGGTTCAGATTTCGTGAATTCGTCGGTTCTCGAATCTTGCGCGGGCAAACTTTTTTATTGATATATATATTGTTTTTTAAATTTTAAATTTTTTTTAAATTTTTGACCTACTCTGAAAAATATAGTATGATATATTTAATCAAATTGACAACATGGATGATGAAAAAAAAATAAGAAAAACCAATTGTTCTTAGCAATACAAAAAAATAAACTTGCGCTGGGAAGCGAGCCTGCGACACTAACTTAAAGAGCCGACAGCTCTCACACCAAGCCACCGACTATAAACAAAACGTCGGTTACAAACTTCACTCTAATATCTCAATAGAGACACATTGTCTGTTCCTAGTAAAGACATATGTATGTACGAGGGTCGTTCAATAAGTCCTTAGAAAATCCGAGTGAAGTATATTTATTATTATTATCTATTTATTCTAAAGACTTGTTGAACGACCCTCGTATGTATTTATGTATATAAGTTATAGGCACGAGAAGTTTCCCTAGCAGCAGAGTCGGAGCAGAGGCTTGACGTCAATGCTTGCGCCGACTGCGCACGCACAATAGTCGTGCAGTCAGCGTGCAGTCGGCATATGCCATTAGCATCAATGCATGTGTATTTGACTTCGAAAATGTGCAAAGCGTTGTTGCTAGTTCACCGATTAAAAGTAATTAATATTAAGAATTATTTTTTATCAGCCAAAAGTAAATGGTATCTTACTGTCAAGTACACTCGACTGTAGCTTTCTTCACAAGCTTTTCAATTAATTTTAGAAAATTATTTTCTATTTATTGTTTTTAAATTTAAGAAAATTATTTTTTTTTCAAATGTAATGTATAATTTTTATCAGTTTGAATGGTTATAATTTTCAAATTAGCTTATCCAAAAAACTTTAATTTATGATAAACATTTTTTTTCTAAATCATTGAAAATGTATGTAACAGAAAGGATGTATAACAAATTGTGCAAATTATATACATATATTCTTAATTATCACGAAGAGAAAAATGGATTTAACCATGTTCCTTTAATAACATGTGAACATGGTTAAATCCATTTTTCTCTTCGTGATAATTAAGAATATATGTATATAATTTGCACAATTTGTTATACATCCTTTCTGTTACATACATTTTCAATGATTTAGAAAAAAAATGTTTATCATAAATTAAAGTTTTTTGGATAAGCTAATTTGAAAATTATAACCATTCAAACTGATAAAAATTATACATTACATTTGAAAAAAAAATAATTTTCTTATGTATATAGAAACACTTATATAGAAACACTTACTTGGGCACGAAAATTCCTGTGTTGCAATAATTAAGGAGGCTAATCACAAATGAAATTCAAAAAATCAATTTAATTTTTTATACCATTTACCCATTGAAAATGGGTAAAAAATGGTATATTAACTTTGTGCAAATGTATGTAACAGGCAGAAGGAGGCGTGGCAGACCATACAAAGTATATATATTCTTGATCAGCATCAATAGCCGAGTCGATTTGGTCATGTCCGTCTGTCTGTCCGTCTGTCCGGCTGTCCGTCTGTCCGTCTGTATGAACACACAGATCTCAGCTATTAAAAGAGCTAGAGACACCAGACTTGGTGGGAGTGTGCGTGTATTCAATACACACAAGAAGTTTATTTCAAACTTGATGTGCCACGCCCACCGCCTCCGCAAATCGATAAATGCGTATTTCGATTTTTTCCAAATAATTCAATAACGAAAAGAGATAAACGCACCAAATTTGGTAGGGGGTTGTCTTGCAACATTATGCAGAAGTTGGATTTCCAACTTTTGGATGCCACGCCCACCGCCTCTAAAAAACACATTTTTATAATCAAGTTATAGGAAAAGTAGAAAAGTTTCAGAAATCTTTTTTAGGTATTATTGTAGATAATAATAATATTGACCAACCCTATAAATTTAAATCGGATCGGAAAATAAACACAGAAGTTATAGGCACGAGAAGTTTCGCTCATAGCAGTAGAGGCCCGACGACGACGCCGACGCCGACTGCGCACGCACAGTCGTCGCGTAGTCAGTGTGCAGTCGGCATGTGTCATCAGCGTCAATGCATGTGAATTTGTCTTCGAAAATATGCGATGCGTTGTTATTCGCCGAATAAAAGTAATTAATATAAGTAATTAATATAAAGTAAAGAAATTATATAAAATAAAGATTTCGGAAACTTTTCTACTTTTCCTATAACTTGATTTACCGATTTACAAAATCGATTTTTGGGGGCGGTAGGCATGGCATCCAAAATTTGAGAATCCGCATTCTCCGTAATGTTACCAAGCACCTTACTTCCAAATTTGGTGCTTCTAACTATTCTAGTGTTCTTTTAAACTATAAAAATGTGTTTTATAGAGGCGGTGGGCGTGGCATCCAAAATTCTAAGAACCAACTTCTGCAAAATGTTGCAAGACACCCTCCAATCAAATTTGTTGCGTTTATTTCTTTACGTTATTGAATTATTTGCAGTGGAGGCGGTGGGCGTGGCACATTAAGTTTGAAATAAACTCGAACTGTGTATTCAATACACGCACACTCCTACCAAGTCTGGTGCCTCTATCTCTTTTAATAGCTGAGATCTGTGCGTTCATACAGACGGACAGACGGACATAATCAAATCGACTCGGCTATTAATGCTGATTAAAAATATATATACTTTGTATGGTCTACCACACCTCCTTCTGCCTGTTACATACATTTTCACAAAGTTAATATACCATTTTTTACCCATTTTCAATAGAATATAACACAACCGTCTCATTTCGTATGCCCACTTAAGTCATTTTCGAACTTGTAGTGACATGCCTACCATCTCCGTAATTCGAATACGTGTACTGCGTTTTACTACTTATTGCAAATAACGCTAAAGCTAAAAACGTAAAACATGATAAGAAGGTTCCTGTTGTCATTACGCCATGCCTACCGCCTACTTATAAATACTTTTTTAAAACAAAAGTTACACATTATTCTCGTAGCTTACAATAATATTGACATGCCCAAAAGATGACAATCCAATTGGACAATACACATAGAAGTTATGGAAGATAAAATTTTGTAGGTGGCGCAACGATATTGGCAAAGGGCCACGAGAAGTCTTTCTTGGTGAAGCAAAAGATGTAAGTTCGAAAGAACAATATCCCACATTGTTAATAATTGCTTATGCGATGGTATTAAGTTTTAACAATCGATTATAGCCTTCCAATTTGAATAAATGGTATCCTACTATTGCGCTCGCTGTATTGTTCTTAATTTGTTTTTAATCCTGCTGATCGAAGCATTGCTAAATTAATCTATTCGCTGTTTGGCGTCAGTATTTTTGCTAAAAGTCCCCAGTTTATTATCATTGAAGAACACTACTAAAATGTATGAAGCAGGCAAACATGTTGAACATGGGCTTATTGAGATTTTAAACATTTTTTATCATAAAAATTTCATCAGGGTTTTATTGGTTGAGTAGCAAAAATAAGAAAAGCCAAGAATAATATAAGTCATATTACTACTACCTACTACTAGAAAAAAGTAATTTTTGCATTTTTAAATAGAAATAAAAATAATAATATGGGGTATATTATGTTTCAAGCGAATACGGTGTTCCAAAAGATGTTTGACCTTAGAAAAAAGTGAAGCAAGGTGGCAGTTGCAGCTTTGCAAGTAGCTTCTGGCGGATTAAATCTAGTTTTCTAAGATGGTTCACTTTGTATTATATACCAACAATTATCATGCACAATTTTATCAAAAAGACGGTCGAAATCTGCTTGGGAAGACGGTTTAGATTCAACCTAATCACAAATCGACAACTGTGCATTCCTGTTTGGTCAGAAATTGCCCAAAATTCATTATTCGACCAGCCTTGCTTATGATGCTTAAATAATTTTAGGATAGTTATCTAGCACAACATTTGTAAAAAATCTTTATCAAGCTAAAATTGCCTTGATTATTATTATTAATTATTTATCAAGGAATAATACAAAATACCAGTAGATAGTAAGTGAAAAGTTAGTTCCATTAATAAAAACATTAAATTGAAAAATTGTACTCCGATTGGCCATTCTTATCTTCTAAATTGCCTACTTATCCCAAAGCTAATAAACAATTCTTTAATAAGTACGAGGTGTGTTCAAAAAGTAAGGTGACTTTTCAAATTTCGCGGGCAACATATTTTCGATTATCGATTTTTTTGTTTTGTTATATTGGTACACTCTTCCCTAACATCTGTACCAAGTTTCAATGGAACATCCTCTTTTGTTTGGTTGTGAGAGGCGTAAAGTTACAAGTTATTTTGCGAGCTCGGCGATTTTTTGCTATCGAAAAATATGGATCAAAGGATTTGCATCAAAATTTGTGTAAAAAATAAAATTAAGTGCTCTGAAACACTTGAAATGTTGACAGTGGCATACGGTGAAACTGTTCTGAGTAAAAAAAATGTGTACAAGTGGTACAAACTCTTCCAAGATGGCCGGGAAGATGCCAATGACCAGCCTCGCTCTGGACGCCCAAGCACGTCAACAACTGATGAAAACGTTCAAGCAGTGACGAAAATTGTTTTGGAAAATCGTCGAATCACTATCAGAGAAGTTGCTGAAGATGTCGGTATATCGCTTGGCTCGTGTCATAAAATTTTTTCAAACGTTTTGGGTATGAGTCGTGTGTCAGCGAAGTTTGTTCCGAAATTGCTGAATTTTGACCAAAAGAACCGTCGCATGAGCATCGCTCAAGAGCTGTTGAATGACGTCAACGACGACCCAGATTTACTCAAAAGGGTCATTTGGCCCCATGTGACTTTTTCTTGTTCCCAAAACTGAAGAGACCTATGAAAGGACGGAGATTTGCAACGATTGAAGAGATAAAGGCTGCATCGCTGCAAGAGCTCAAGGCTATACCGAAAAGTGCTTATGCTTATGCTTTGAGGATTGGAAAAACCGTTGGCATAAGTGTATTGTATCTGAGGGGGATTACTTTGAAGGGGACAACATAAATATTGATAAATAAATTAATAGTTTTTCTTGAAAATACAAAGTCACCTTACTTTTTGAACACACCTCGTATACAACTAGATAGATGTTTGGGATAAAGTGATCCAAACACAAATACAAAGATGTCAGTAAAAAATTATTATCATTATATCAAATAAATGCAATGCCATTTAATCTATTGACAATGCGTAAAAAATTGTATATTATCTTTATGGAAATGAAAGTAACAGGCTGAAGATTGCGTGACACTCCATAACACAACTATAGCTATAAGATTCCCTTAAATGGAATTTTTTAATTATAAGAAAAGTAAAAAAGTTACAAAGTTTGACTTTCGCAAAGCAATAATATTTGCCTAATCTATAAATTACATAAGCATGGAAGTTACGGAAGATACAATTTTGAAGGTGCGCGCAATGATGTTTGCTGTCGCCCGGCTGGGCATAAAACTGTAAGTTCTACACTTGCAAGAAAGAATGAAAGCAATAGTGCACCTTTCTATTAATACGTTTACAGTGTAAATGGTAAATGGTATATTATAGTTGTGCGTGCTCAACTGTAGCTTTCTTTACTTGTTTTTGCATTTAATTTTAACACGTAGTAAATATCTATACATACATATGTATAATATGAGTAATACATGTAGATTCGACCATGCTCTGTCGGTTACTTCTGATAATGGAGATACTAAAGAGCCTGGTCTTAACTGGGCCAGTGAAAATTACAAATTAACAGAGATATGACAATATTCAGCTGGAGACATGCAAACAAAACACACCCAACTAACAAGGCGTATTGACAAATATCAATGTGAAAAGTATACCAATAACAGTATACCATAATTAGGCAGCCGTAAATTATGCCTTTACGTACTCAGAAATCTGTTTGCACTTTAGTGTGGCTTTTATCTTATATTTGCATTTCTAATCAAAATGAAAGTCCATGGATAGATTTGCCTATATAAAGGCTTGGAAGCGTCCAAACGTTAACTAGTGTCTCTCGATATTCTGCGATGTTAAAGCTGTGGCTCTACAGTGCCTTACTCGTCTGTGTGTATACGTACAATCATGGGCAAGACCTTATTGATTTCCAAGAATACATGGTAGGCCGTTATCTCTCGATCTTTGCGGATACAGTTATTAACACGCGAAATATTCAAATATTTCAGAAAGAATTCAATAAGAGTTATACAACCGTGGAGGAAAATAATGCAAATTACTATTTCATATATCATAGAAACCTGGTTAACCAGCAAAATAGGCTGGCAGACCGCAATGCCAGTTCCTATCGTGTTAAAGTTAATCAATTCTCGGATATAAGATTAATCACATTTGCGGCAAGATTACCACAGGCTGTGTATCCAACAACCTCCCACAATTCAACGCCTATTTCAACGGAAGATACTGTCGCAGATGAAATTAACTTATTAGAGGAATATGGTATTAATGTAACGGCACAGGATCAAGGAACAGTTTGCAGTGGTAGCTGGGCATATGCTGCTGCCAAATCAATACAGATTTTTAGTGCTATACCAAATGAAAAATTACCATTAAATTATTCTGCGCAGAACCTTATAGATTGTGTCGGCATGAGCTCTGCTTGCACAACACAAGTTCCTCAAATGGCCTTTGACTATCTAACTCAAGTAAATGACGCATTGTTGCTTTCTGAAGTGGATTATCCAAGACATGACAACGGTCTTCAGGGAATGTGTATACCCACGATGGCCGCAACGGGAGTGAAAGTGGAAACATATTCCACGATAGCTGATGGTGACGATGCCTCCGTGAAGCGTTTCGTTTCAAGTGGCATTCCTGTTATAGTAGAGTACAATCCCGCTACCTTTGGATTTATGCACTACGCCAGTGGAGTTTATATGCCGCCAGTAAGAGCCAGAACTAACAGTTCTCAGTTTTTGGTAGTAGTCGGATATGGACATGATGCAGATAGCGGTTTGGATTATTGGTTGTGTCTCAATTCTTTTGGCTCCAAATGGGGTGACAAGGGCTTCATAAAAATAGTGCGAAGCTCAACTCAACCCATAGCAAAAAGAGCAATATTCCCTAATACTTTGGGAAATATCAGTGGATTGTGAAAATATAATAAATTAAAATAATAATTACGAAGTTTTTTAAGAAATAATAAATTCTACGTACACATATTTTGTTATTTAATCTTCATTACTATCCAGGAGGCCAAGTTACCTAGTTACCTACGAAATTACTTTCAATAAGTATAGCTTATAAACAGAAATTCTAAATTCTACGTACACATATTTTGTTATTTAATCTTCATTACTATCCAGGAGGCCAAGTTACCTAGTTACCTACGAAATTAATTTCAATAAGTATAGCTTATAAAGCAGAAAGTGTGAAAAATTTACTAATAAGCACCATAAGCCGAGTTGATCTTGCGTAAATGCAAATACATTAAAGTCATAAATGCTAGAGTTGCTAAATCAGGCAACAAGTATTTAGATTGCACATACAGATTTAGTTTATTTTAATATGTTACTATTTTATTTTTTTTTATTATTATTAAATTTGGGTTTTAGAATTTTTATTGATTTTTCATCTACAAGCGGAGTTTTACAGACTTACTCTAAAAATTAACAAGTTAACATAATTCATTTTAATTTCTGGATTTTGTTTGTTTTAATATTATGTTGCATATAAATAATTTCTTAGTTTTCATTAAAAATCAAAACACAATTATAATAAGTTTTTCGACTCAGGCAGCGCAGACAAAACGCATTACTATAATGTATTTGATTTACATAATTTATATTATGCGCAACTGTACTTATATTTTCTTATATTTCAAGTGAAAACTTATTCAATTCTTCACATTTGTTTTTATTTAAATTTGGAGGCAAATTTTAAGTATGCTATATTATTGGATCAACTTTGTCGAATTATATTTTCACTACACTCTGATTTTTTCTTGGTAGATGTACTATTATCGATCTTATTATCATTTTAATAAGATGTTACTTAAGATTCTTAAGCATGATCAAGTTCTCTGCATTTTGTTTTACCTATTAGCATAGGTGCGACGTGGTTGATATTGAAGGAGACGTGACCGCTTATATAAAATATACATATTCTAAGTCATCGAAAACAGTTGAGGCAATTCGGACTGTTCTTCTTACTGTCTGAAAATATGAACTATTAGAACGATTCTATGGAAATGAAAATCAGATTTGCTTTAGATAACTACTTTGCCGCCTTTCACTCTAATATAAGCACTCATATATTTTCCATAATGCCTATAATATTTTCTATTAGGCATTCCATTAAAATGTTCCAAATTTGTATCATAAGCAGGCACAAGACAAATTCAAGGAAAAATAAGAAAATATACCGAAAATAAAAAATATGTACCAAAAACATAGGCATAGTCAGCGATACTTGGCGTTCTTAGTGTTCAATATGTTCAATAATAATTTTGGAATACCTCTACCAGTAGTAGTTTTGATAAATTTAATTCGCAAGTTAGTTGTGTTGTTCCGATTTTTTCAGATTCTTGCAGTTTTACAATTTCAATATATCTTATATACGTAAATAACTTTTTTCTTTGACATTGTAATGTAAATAAAAATCAATTTTGAAAAACGTATAACTGGTTTATTCGTGTTTTTTGTGATTATTTATGTTAAATATGTTTAATAAATTTTAATAGTATATTTTTCTTTCTTTGGAATATATGAATACATTATTTCATACGAATCTCTTAGGATTTTATTCGCTACGGTACATCGGTAGTTTGTTAGATTTACTATGCACATGATTTCCTTTATTCCCAATGTAGCATTAGTTCAACCTAAATTTATTCAAGGACAATATATGTTTAACTAACCATAAGCCCCTTTTAAATATATAACACAGGGCAACATCGATTTAGGCTTTAGATCATTCATTATTAATTCCTAAATGGGGTGTAATGGATAGAAAACATTTATTTTATTTTGCCAAATGATGTATGTAAATACACTTAATAGTGTTAAAGCACTAATCTTTGCATACACATATCCCTATTGTGTGGTCCTAGTGGTCTAGCGGCATCCGAAAATCGAATTTCAAGAACCCATAATAGGCCCTCAGCTCCTGACTCCTCCTCAGCTCCTCACTTTTATAATCATATGTGCAAATGTTTTAGTAAATTTGTTCCTTTGAATTTTATTTTTCAATGTTTGTGAAACTAATTACAAATCGAATCAGATTGGCTTGTTGCCCCGTGTTATAGACGCAGGTATGTGCAGGTACATATATTAATTTGTTAATTCATTTCATTAATTGCACAAAATAATGTGTTTGCATATTATAGGTGTGTTATTGCGTGCTGTCCCGTTTTTTCTGTATATGAATATTTGTGTGAATTATTTATTGCTCATTATTACTTTGCAGGTAGTATTCCTGTAAAGCTAAACATATTAAAATATAAAATAATTTGTTTTTTTGAGTAAGAAGTTCTTTTGCAGGTTTTTTTTTATTTCAGATACAAAGGATAAATAATTTCACTAAAATAATTAATGTTACCACTGGGTTGTTTTGCCGGATATATATTTGGTAGTCAAGCATATTTTCGTGTTTTAAAATTGTTTCTTGAAATTAAAGTATATTGACATTAGTTATACAATTCGAAAGAAGATTTAAGAGATTTTGGAAGATAAAATTATGAAAAAAAAACTAACATAAAAAGTATCATCTCGTAGTATTTCTATTTATTTTAAGTTAGGCTTTCTGCACATTTTTTTTAAGTTGGGTATGATATTTGTGTATTAGGCGGAGACATTTACTGGCAGTTTTAAGTTTTTATGGATATATATGTATGTACTTGTTTTTATGTTGAAAAGTGTTTCCATTTTATTGGTTTGATCAATATCAATTTACATAATATGTATGGAAATAAAACGAAACTCGAAATAGTAGGGTAACTAAAATTGATGACACACTGATTCCGGCTTGAGTATTCAAAAGCTTGCCAAGCCTATGTGAGCTGTTCTCATAAGGTAGTTTTATGATCGTTCTTCTCAATTGGTTAAAAATTTATTAAAATATTTTTAATTCACAATACAGAAAACATAAGCCCTTTTTAAATATAAATTGTTCTTTTCTATTTTTAAGTTAAAAAAATATTAAAACATTTTACTACCATAACGTTTCTTTCCCATTACGAGTATCACTTAAGGGAGCTTAAAATGAATTTTTTGTTTTATGAGCCCAACAAGCCGTATAGTTTTTTTTTATTTTATATATTCGAAGATCCTATGCTTAGAATCATATGTGTCTCAATAAAAAATGATGCAACCAAAATGTCATCCCACGCTGCTTGAAAAACTAAATAAATAGTAAAAAAAAGAATTTGAATAACAAAAATAACTTTTTATGAGCTCTGAACTCTTATGCTGTATTTAGACGTGAATAACTTGAATCCGAAGATCAATGCAAAAAGCATTAAAAATATATTTGATAAGGCTAATGCAGTAGCTCCATTACATAACTCTTTGGTGCATGCGCAGTAGGTTGCGGATACGTCGTGAGTGCCAGAACGTCTTATACATTCCTTATCGGTGCGATCATCGGGAATATAGCCACAACCACGGACTATACGGGTTTTGCCGTAAACTAAAATAAAAAGAAGCAAAAACGTTGTTAGCGGTATTGAAAATAAACATGCAAATATAATATATATAAAATACAATTCTATAAAATTTATATTAAAATAAAGAATTATACGAGAATAAGTTTAATAAAACCATTCAACTGTACGTATGTTTATCTGGGTGTCTATTAATTTGTCATTATGAAAATATGTCTATTTGTCCATCTGAACACCAAATTTTTAATAATTTTCTTATATAGCTTGCCGGATTCACGAATATTCATTTTTTCACAGCTTACTTTTCTGTACGGTCTTGCGGCACAACATTGGTTTATATTTGTCCTTAAGATGTTCCAGAGGTTCCTGTTTGCTACAGTTGACTTCGCCAATGGAGTATGACTCAAATGGATCTCCACAGCGGGGATCGTACTCACTATTGCAGTCATAACACATGAGGGCAGTTGTCACTAAAAGCAAACGTAGTTTTTTAGTTTCTCACCAATATTAGAAACAGTTAGGCCCATACCATTTATGCAGCATAGAATGCATACAAATAGGATGGCTTTTTCCAACATAGGCGACATTTTTATAATGTTTGCGTTGTTATAGCTTTCACGAAAAACAAGCAGGCAACGTTTTATAGACTATTCACTCCTTGGCTAAAAAAAACAAAAAACATTATTGCATTACAAAATTAATACTTATACTCAACCATTGGCATAATTTTGCATTATCTATCCTTAAAAACGGGCATTTGAGCATTGTGCACTATATCGAGAGTATCGACAAAAAAATTAATGAAATAAACTGATTTATAATCAATTGAACTCAAAGTTATGTAGATATTTTGAAAAGTATTTGCCTTCTGTTATCAAGTAAACTCATATAACTTACGAAGTAGGGTTATTTTAATTAATTGTTTTTAGCTTTTTCAAATAAAAATCAAGGTAAGCCGAAATAAATAATTTTCAAATATTATTTTAATTTTAATTAAACGTTGATAAATTAGTTTAAGAGTTAAACAACTATGTAGTATTATTTTGAGAAGCACATCAGCCATGTCCACCTGGTTAAAGTTCTTCAAGAAGCTCATTTTATGCTGCTATGGACTCGATAAGCCATATCACCTACTCAGTATTGAATCATGAACTTGCAATGGTTTTCAAATTGGGTAAAGTGTCGATTATATTAATGGTTTAATTTCTAAAAGATGTTTGCCTTCTCCATCATGAGAGTTGTTGTTTTCTAGCTGCTGCTTTGCTATGTATGATTATATAAATACGTAATCAAGTCTACTGCGCCGAAGCCATACGTACCACTTTTTAAGTATATATGTAAATAGGTTAACTATTTGTTCGATTACACTAAACACACATACAGATTATGTATTTGCTTTAATGAAATCACGCTTGGGTCTCCATAGTGCCATAAAGTGGAAAGGTAAACAGAATCAATATGGTAGTCAAGAGACCAAGAAAAAGAAACCAGAGTAATAGTACCTAGCTGTCACCCATTCTAAACCCGGAAATGTTGTTGGGGCAAAATAGGTTAAAACAGGTAATGAAAGCTACAGTCGAAAGCCCCGACAGTAAGATACCATTCACCCAATTAATTATTATTCACAGAGAGAATTTTAGAATTAAGAAACTCACGAAAACGCGATTTATACTGTTGATCTCATACGCATTGACTTTTTTCACACATACAGTAAAACTGCATTTATTGACGTTAAAAGCACATGCAGTCAATCACAACTATAGCCGCCGGCTCTTTGTGAGGTCCCGCTACTTTGGTATTGGAAGCTTCTCATACTATAACTTCTGTATTTGTTTTTCGACCGAGCTGCAATTTGCAGCGAATGTCAACATTATAATAAGCATTTTGTCTGTCAAATGACATTTTGTGGCTGTCATACTTTACTTATAATTTAAGCTTTAAATAAAAATATCGATTTTCGGTGGCGGTTTGCATGATAAACAAAGTATGAAACACACTTTTTCTGCGTATTGTACACAATAATCTATATACCGAGTTATGGCTATTATATTGAACAATAATACTGCTACGTATTTTTCTACTTGTTACATGTAATTTCACAAATTCAATTCTTTCCCATTCTCAATGGTTAAATAGTTTAAAAACACCAATATTTATATATAAATATGTTTTTAGTTTATATAAGTTATAGTTGGTATATATTGTATATGTTTATACATGTATGTCTCATTTACTTATGTCTATTATTGAATAGAGTTGTTTTTTAGCAGCAGCTATCTGAAGAGAACAGCTTATCACATTTATACTTGCAAAGGGCACGTGACTGTAGACATGCTAATCAAATCAGATTGTAGCCTACGCTCCTATAAGAGCGATCCAAAAAAAAGCTTTTTTAAAAATTTGAAAGTTTCACTGGAAAATGGGTAAATATCGTATATTAACTCTCTGAAAGTCTTTCTAACTGACGGAAGGAGGCGTGTCAGAGTATATTTATGTACCTACATACATACATATACGCACCGAGTTGATTTGCGTCATGTACGTCTGTAGGAATGCGTCGTTTTCAGCAACTACAAATGCTAGAGACATCACCTTCGTCAAGAAGACTTTTGTGAAGCATACACAGAAAAGTTACATAACTTTTTTTTGTCATTTTGTTTGCCTTATAAATTACAATGCGTTCGAACAATAAACGCAGAAGTTATGGAAGCTTCAATTTTTATAGGTACTTGCAGTTGGCCGGCGGTGCAAACATGAGAAGCTTTCATTTGTAATGCGTAATACTGCATGTGTGGTTGTTGTTGTTAATTCTTTAAAAAGTAGTATTTGGTATTTAGATTAAATTTGAAATGTAAACATGGTTATTGGTATCTTGGCTGTCCATTTTTAAAAATTGGACTGCGTGGTAAACAAAATGTGCAACGCTGTCAATGAGAAAATTCAATAACTGACCTACTTCTACTTCATGCTACGGCGTAATGCACGTCTTCATATACCCTGCCCCAACGATGTATACGGCATATTCAGTTCAGTAAATTTCGGTAACAGAATGAAAAAGGTGTGGCGTTCAAAATATTTTAGTATGTTTTCGATTAGTTTTGCAAGAATGCCTATCTATATGATTGAAGAACTGAGTGCGGATCAGGTTAATTTTATACTTTTGGGCATTGTGCACTTCTCCCGCCAATAGGTTGTTGTTAAAGTGGAAAATGTGGAAGATCTTAAACGAAAATGTATATTATTGTATCCAAGCATCTGTGCTGTGCCCTGTGTAGCCTGTTTGCGCAACGTGTCTCGGAGAATCCAACAGTCGACCTCAATCAACTGCAGGTTCACTTGTTTTGATTATTGATTGATAACAAGTTGTACCGTTTTGTGCAGATTATGTAATATAGTCACATGCCAAATATGTAGGTAAAATGAGGATTTTTTCAGTTCCTTCTTTTTCCGGGTTTATCGATTCGGATATTCAGGAAGTGGGCCAAAAAGGGCTGTGACTAGTGACTGAACGTGTGAGGTAATAACCCCAACCGTTATTGTTGATATTTTTATTGTTGCTTGGGCTGGAACGGGCGCTAAGCAGGAGGAGGACAAGCATGTTGTATAATGGAGGAAAATTACTGTGCGGTGGTAATGATTTTGGAACGTAGACAATCGTTGTTTTAGTCGTTCGTTTAATGGTTTGCGTCATATCTGTGTAATTACATTTTAAGTATGTTTAATATTATTTAATTTAATTTCAATAATAGATCTTGTTTTTAATTTTTTTTCGCATTTTAATGATTTCTTGAAGAAATTGTTAAGCCATAACTTTTGTGCGCTAGTACTGTTTTGCAATCACTTTTTATACACTGTAAATGGTGTTTGTTTCACTTTTACGTAGTGCAGGCACTCAATTATATAATACAAAATGCATTCATATAGACAGATGTGGAATCTGAGAAATGCTTTCAGGAGTCAGTTTTAATCAGGAATAATTCTTTAATTTACATTTAGGAGCACACGGGAATAATTTTTTTTATTTTTAATTTCTTTTAAATGAGTGTATTTCAAATGAGGGCTCTTAGAACAAATGAGCGTACTTCGAGAAATACCAATTGAATCTGAGGAACGAAAGGGAAAAGCAACGAAAGGTCTCTGCGGGCACTATGTTGTTTCTGCCAGCGATTTCGGCTCTAATTTTTTGAAAAGCAAGGACGAAGCAAGCAGCAAAATGCATCACACGATTGAGAGAGAATATAGGTACACAGGGGTGGCAAAATAATAAAAGCGAATTTAAGAGCGAGCAAGAGAAAGTAGGAATTCAAAAAAACGAAATTGATAGCAGCTGCGCACCCTCCCTCACGCGCCTTAAAGGGATTATCTAATTTGCCACTTTTGCATAATTTGTATGTAGTTATTTATTTCAATAATCCAACAACTTCTTGCCTACAATGTTTGAAGCTGCGATTTAACTCTTAAGCAATAGTATTAAACTGTTTTATTGGACACTGTATATACGAGGCGAAAAGCGTTACAACCCCAAACACTTTGAATGTGCTTCTGCATGGCTTCGCTGAAAGCTAAGGAGGGTTAATTCCAGCGCATGCGCAGAGCTAAATGCAATTGTACATTCCTGTTGTACAAGCGAGTAAACTTAAAATGTGACCTCTTTGAAAATTCATGTAATCTTAGCTTTTATTTTTGAAAAATTGCAACGAAATCTTCACACAGTTTTTCATGCGCCATTCGCAAACCAGTGTCACCCTATCTTCGAGCGGTCGTGCAGAGTTGCCACATCATCGCAATTAAGTCTAACTCTTAAGGGCCGACATTATTTTAGACCATAGTGATTGTACATCCGGATTCAGCATTAGTTCCAATTTCTTTTTTATTAGCACCATGTTGAGTATATCTGTACCCTTTAGACGCTCTCGATTGATGTTCTTAGCATCTGATGATTCCGCGACGCACTCGAGATCGGCAAGCTCGTCAAATGTATCCAAATCACCTGCGAAGAATCATCCTGCAATGTTATTGTCTTCATTATGAAACGTATTGCCCCACGTACCATTTTTACAATTGCTGTATTCCTCCTTGATCTTTACAGCACGTTTTTGGTAGGGTTTTCGTGACTTTTGTACTTTCGATTGCGTGAAAGTTGACTTACAGCTTTTGCTTACTGCGCTCCCACCGCATGGGTCCGTCGATGCAGATGCTATTTCTGCACCGCCCGTTGAGGCGTCCTGCAGTAAGCGTCGCTTCACGTGCAGATTCAGACGCTCCTTGATTTTAGACTTTTCCGGTGTTCCAACAAGCTCGACTCTTGTTATTTGCAGGTTTTCAGGCAAATTGCTCATTGCAATGCTTAATAGAAAAGAGATCTGGCAACGCTCAAGCAAATTAGCTGTGCATGGTGTCACCGACAAATGAGATTGCACTGACTTCATTTGAACAGCTGAGGCACAAAAACTGTTGAACTTAATAAAAGTTCTTTTGGTTTCGAATATATTTGCATATATGATTTATTTAACACTTTTCGCTTCTATTTAAAATTGTAAACTACTTTCTCCTTTACTTCCTGTACCACATCTGAAGAGTCTTCATGCGCTTGACCTTCTTCTGCAACTGCAAGACACCGTACATTAGAGCCTCTGCAGTGGGTGGACAGCCAGGCACGTAGATATCGACGGGGATTATGCGATCGCACCCACGCACTACGGAGTAGGAGTAATGGTAATAGCCACCACCATTCGCGCAGCTTCCCATGGAGATGACCCAGCGTGGTTCTGGCATTTGGTCGTAGACCTTCCGCAGGGCTGGAGCCATTTTATTGGTCAGTGTTCCAGCGACAATTATGACATCGGCTTGACGCGGGGATGCACGGAACACAACACCATACCGATCCATATCGTAACTGTAATAGATGGCAGATTAATATTTATGAATGAGAGTTGGGTTCAACATACCGTGGTGCAGCGATATGCATCATTTCCACAGCGCAGCAAGCCAGACCAAATGTCAGAGGCCAAATCGAGCCTTTGCGGCCCCAATTGAGAAGATCATCCAACCTTGCCAAGGACCATTCTGCCATGCTCGATTGTTTTGTCCCAAAGGGTGAGTAGCCCTTCTTGGGCAGGTTATCGTTGGCATCGACGACAGACATGGTCTGCTGATGCCGGACTATCATCGTGCTCATCGAACCATTGAACGCATTTTTGATAATCGCAGCATCTGCAGGACTGCTAGCCGCGTATATTAATTTCGAGAAAGTTGATCCAAACATTTGCCTAAACATTTTATTGTTTCCCGCAGTCTTTTATATAATTTGCAAACTGTCCAGGGCTGACTAAAAATCTTCTTCTTGAAAAAATGTAAACAAGTACAAAAGAGTATTTTTGTGGTATTTTCACTTGTCTGAGAAGTTTATTTACGATTTCTTTATAATATACGATTTCTAAAACCCATTAAATAATGCTTATGTAAGTATAAGTAATATGTGTTTCTGTATTAATTCTGAAATATGAGCGTAAAATATATAATTCAGTCTTAGTTGTTATTATTTAGAATCGAATACTATAAAAGAATTAATCGAAATGGTGTCAATAATCGAATTTTTCACATCTCTAGTTTTCTGTTTAATGGCGATACCAACGACTCCATGGAAAATTGCCAAATAAACGTAATTGAATTTTGTGACTTTGTATTTAGCAATCAAAAGTCAAAGTAAATAAAACAATATCTAAAGTAATCTAAATACAAAGTTGAGGAAGTGCAAAGTACTAGAAATCTTCGATTAAAAATTGCAAACGAAGTAATTAAAATTTTTGCTTTCCTCGAGTTGTCTACAGAATATAGCATTTGTGTTGGTGAGCAGGCTGGTCTGTACATACAAATTTTGCGTGCGTGTGAGAGAGAAGAGGTGCTCCGCTGGCAGTGAACAGAAAGTTTTATGTGTGTTTTTCAGTGTATACATGCCCATATAAAAATCGACGAAAGCAAACGACCTAAAAGAGCAGAGCTTTGTACTAAGTTATGAGTGTCGCTGCAATGACTATGGACGATCAGAGACCCTTGATGAACAGTTACGATAAAATGACTACAAAATATGATCCTAATTTGCACTTGATGAGCAGCGGCGGCGGGGCAGGAGATGGTGGTGTTGTTGACGGAGTTGGCAGTAACGGCGGTGCTGGGGCTGGTGCGACTAATGGCCCCTGCGGACCTGCATCGCCGACACCGTCCGGCTCTGAAGAGCTACCATCTTCGCATCAACAACCGCATCATCACCATCATCATCATACGACATCATCTTTAGTGCAACAGACACAGGAGCAAGATCAACATCGACACCACCATCACCTTCAAACACAACAGCAACAACAACATCCACAGCAACATGAAGCCGTTGTTGCCGAAGCTGTCGCCGCAGCCGAACAACGAAGATTGCTCGAAGGTATTAAATTATTTATAAAGACATAAAAAAAAACAATTATAATATATGTATGTAAAAACACCACGATTAATTCAAATCTGCGTGCATTTGTGTAACTTATAATTTGCCTAGTTCTTTTATCACATAATGTGTTTATGGTGCTTGAAGAAAACAACCAAAATCTTAGACATTCGATTTTTATTTAAACGGGCCCTGATTAACTTTTAATCATAAACCACGTGCAAACATACACACAAACACGATTTAGTTACTCTAAAGTTCTTGTAAGTCTCAATAAATCTCAAACACCATTAATTGAAACAATATTTTTGTTACATCGCGCACCCTGTATACATAAGTTCTAGGAAAGGTATCTTAAGGGTTAACAGCCTTCATTTGAGATTTCGTGCAAATATGCGTTTTGAAAAACATTTAAAAAACTTTAAGCATGTCGGATATTTGACATTCTTTTAAAACGATTTCAATCGAAGCGAACACTCTTTAAGACTTTCAGCTCGCCGTTTAATTATCCTTAATTGGAAAATAATAATAATAAAAATAATCAATAAAAAGCAATATCAAATATCAAAAATGTGTGTTCAAATAAACTTGTGTAAACTTCTTGTAATGATGACATAATACGTAGGAAAATTGCATCCAAGTAGATAAAAAATAAAATCACTCGTGAAATAAAAAAGTGGTTAAAAGTGTTGTGATACAAGTAATATCATATTGATTAAAAAAAAACCAAAAATAGATTCAGTAAAAAGTTCGTTAGTGTAAACAAAAAAAAAAGTTTATTAAGTTCTCATGCTCGCGATTACCACATTTGCTGCCAATATTTGTTAAATCCTAATTGATCTACACAGAAATATGTGTTATATTTATGCCATTTTAGGATAGGTTCACACTCGTGTCCTTTTTTTTTCAGATGCTCACAATAATGACCATTTACCTTCTGATTTTCTCTTGTTATATTGTATTAATAGACTGTTAACCATTTTAAGTTAGCTGAAAAGTGAAAAATAATAATCAGTTGACATAAATAAAAGAGTTAAAACAGTAACAAAATCATTTTTTAAAAATTACTTCAACATGATGATATAAAAAGTTAAAACGAAATAAATTTCAATTATTTTAATTGAAATAAACTAAAATTTAAACCATATTTTAATACCACCTATTAATAATGTTTATAATCTTATATTGCTTAACATGAATAAAATGGTATACTAATTTTTATCTTAAACGCCATTCCAATGAAACTATTATTAGAAATATTAATCGAATTAAATGTTTACTTTTTCTAAAAGTAAGACTAATTACTTTTAGAATGAGCACATTTCTAACGATTAACTTTTATTTGACCAACCGGTGCCTGTTTATACAACTTTGTATTTAATTAATATAATAAAATAGCATTATACTGTTAAATAAAACACAAATAAACAGATACCAAGCTGAAATACCAAAATGCAACATAAGTTTTTGTGAGTTTGCGCAATGAAAAGTCGGTGAACTCTATTCATGAGAGCCCATGGGCTGACGGAAGAAAAGAGTGTTCGTGTTATCACATACACCATGTAATGGTGATGATGTAGGAGCAAAGTGTGCGCGATGAGTTTTCCAAGTGTTTTTCCAAATAATTTTCAAGTTTGCAACAAATATCTCAAAACGCTTGATTTCCCACAGTGCTCCTTCTCCATTTAAAATAAAAGTAAAAAGCAAATGCAAATGAAGCAAGCAATGTAAAAGTGCAAGCCAGTGTTAAGCAAATGCTGAGGCGCAAATGAAAAAACTTAGAGATGAGTGTAACTACCGAGCAACATTCGCAACAAAAACCAATCCGGCGAGGAGGGCACATCGAAAAGCTACCGCAATGGCTATAGCTACAGCAGCGGAAGCAGAAGAAGAAGCAACAACTACGAAAATGAAACGTCAGCAACAACAAACTACAACAAAAATGTCACGAACTTACACGAATGATTGCAATGCATTGGTATGATTTCGTATTAAGTTCTATACACAAATAAAATAGATATGTATCCACATGAACCTACAAAAATATATTCAGCAGGCACAGAACTTGTGAATCTTTTTGTGCATTAAGAACTTGTACAATTTTATGATGGGGAAACTGCCCGTTAGCCGGTTCCTTTCCTCTTGCCGTTGCGTTTGCTGTTTGCTGCTTTTTACTTTTGATAAGCGATTAGTGATCTACTTTTGTATCGTAAATTCTCATATGCGACTACAATATTTCTGTTTTGTTTACTTTTGTCTTGTCCACACATAAACCTTTACAGATGAAATCGAGAATCTTAAATTGGAACAAAACCGCCTGGGATTGCAATGTGCTGATGCACAGCGGCGTGAGAAGATACTCATGCGGCGTTTGGCCAACAAGGAGCAAGAGTTTCAGGACTATGTGGTAAGTGTGATTATACACAAGTATACAATTTTATATATAAAATTGATTGCATAGGTATAATAACATATTGCAGTACATAATTATACGATTTGAATGAAGTTGAAATGGTGGATGTTTCTGAATTTATATTCTATAAGGCAAAAAATTATGGTGATTTTGGTTGCGATATCCAATATCCGATTGGATACAAATTTTAGTTTTAAATTTATTTTTAGGTTATTTGAAAAATATAATTTGACCTGTAAAATTCAAAAAAGCATGAACAGATTGAAAGGGCAATTCGACTCCGATAAAAATAAACCTTTTTCCTATGGGCAAAATTAATTACAAGATACCATGATTTGGTTCAAAATTCAATAAAAAGGAATCTTTATAAGAAACTGCGTTGTATCTTAGAGGAAAGTAGACAGATTCGATTCGTCAAAGCTTGTTGAAGATAAAATTGGGTATAGAGTTACTGCACCGACTCTCCAGTGCTACGACCAGTCAACCAATTTAATGGGAAAGACCGTATTTATGTGCCTACAGAACAAACTATTGCTAACGATTAAAAAAAATGCAATGGTAAAAGTGTTAGTGATAAAAATTCTATTTGTTTAACCAAAAAAGCAGGAAAGCACACAGCTAGCAATCAAACGGTGTGAGTCAATTTATAGAGAACCTACAGAGTGATGGCTGAGTTCATTTTTGGTGGCTATTGCCAACTGAAATCCTTTGTATGAAAGATAAAACAAGAGAACTAGTTATGTATTATTAAAAGTGAACTACGCTCAAAGCGTTAATTAAAGTGCACTTACATAAAAAATTGTCCCCTTTAGTGCATAATGAATATCCATTAAATTGCTCGTCGTTGGTTCCTCTTCCCCCATTTTTTGGAAATAAAGAATTATTTAAAATAATCTTATTAATTTAAAAGCAAACAGTAAACTATAAAAGAAAAGACACCTTCGGCATACCGAAGGTTATATAAATTAAAAAACATTTGGGGAAGGTTTAGTACTTAGAATTTGTGATATTTTTTTCAAATAAGGTAAATAATATCTTACTGTTGCGTTCGACTGTATCTTTATTTACTTGATTTTCATTGTAGAGCCAAATTGCTGAATACAAGGCGCAACAGGCGCCTACGGCTTTGGCCCTGCGCACTGCATTACTGGATCCAGCTGTGAACTTGCTATTCGAGCGTCTCAAAAAAGAGCTTAAAGCTACAAAAGCTAAATTGGAGGAGACACAAAATGAGTTATCTGCCTGGAAATTTACTCCCGATTCGAATACGGGCAAACGTCTAATGGCCAAATGTCGGCTTTTGTATCAGGAAAATGAAGAGTTGGGTAAAATGACATCCAATGGAAGGCTAGCAAAGCTAGAGACTGAATTAGCCATGCAAAAAAGCTTTAGTGAAGAAGTTAAGAAATCGCAATCCGGTATGTAAATTCTCATTCCTGAAATGCATATGTCAATAGAAAATTAGTAACGGTAAAAAGTTGTTTTACAGAACTGGATGATTTTCTTCAAGAACTTGATGAAGATGTCGAAGGTATGCAGAGTACTATTTTGTTTCTACAGCAAGAGCTAAAGACAACGCGCGACCGGATACATTCCCTAGAAAAGGAGAATGCTCAGCTTCGACAGATAACCAACGAAAAGAATCAAAAGGAAAACATCGAAAATACTGCTACGACGGTGGCGACTATCACAAATGGTGAAAACACCAATGCCACATCTGACAAACAGTTTCAGCAATCTAGTTGTAACAGAAAACTGGAGACAATTGAGGAAAACACCAGTCAGGAGATGACGAAAACAACAGTTGACTACTACAATGGTAAAGGCAATGAACAACAGCCGCTGTCATCAGATGTGATGTCAGATGAGTGCTCCAATAGCAATAGTAGTAAGAGTGGGGCTGTAGCGCGTTTGGCTCGAAAGCGTAATTACGAAGACGAGTGCTCTAATGTTGTATGTGGCCAAGAAACAGCAGCGATTCCGGCCAAGCGTGAAATCAGTACACCAAGAACTCTACCGCCCAAGAAGTCGAAGTTACGTGGCATTGCAGCACAACGGCGCAGTTCACATCTTGACGAGCAAATTGTGATAGCTACGCCCCAAGTGGTAGATGGTGGTAGTGGTATGGCTACCGAAGTATCGACACCAGCGCCAGCAATTATAACAAATGTTTCAGACCAGGTACTGTCTCAAAGTGCAGACGCCGAAGTCGGATCAACAGCACCAGAACGCATTCTGACTCGACGTCGATCCGTGCGCATGCAACAGAATGGCAACAGCGGAAATGACTATTAAGTCATCAGTAAACATATAATGAAAGCGATCACATTGTATTTCTTTTCTGGTATCAGAATTGTATATTTTCGTCATATTACGAGAATTGAGATTCAAAAAGCCTTAGGGCTTATTTTTTCTTATTACACATTTTTACTGTAACATACGTTTATAGTTTTATTTCTGCCAATGCATGCAGCATTCATATATATTTACTACTTAATTGTATAGAAAATAATAAAGAAAAGAAAAAAATACGAATAACATAATTATATATATAAATAATATATATTCATAAATTAAAATTACAATTATAACGAAATCAGATGAAGTTTACATTCATCATATTAATACAAATTAAATAATTAGCTTTTTAATGATATTTGAAAATCTAAGAAGTTGGACTCTCATCATCGTATAGCTAAATTCGCTTTTAAATATTGAATTAAGGAATTTTTGTAATGCGTAGAGTTGTAAAGTAAATCAACTTATGTTAAAATAAATTGTTAAGCATAAAAAACGTTTATATTTCACTATTAGATTAGATCAGTTATTACAAACGAACTCTTCGATTTCAGGAACTACTTATATGAATCCTACAGATATCAAAACAAGGTGTGGCAGATCATAAAAAGTATAGGTATATTTTATCAGTAATAATAGCTGAGTTGTTTTGGCCAAGTCTGACTGTGTGAACTCTTCGAACTCAGGTCTTGCACTTATACGTCCGATAAGTACTAAAACTGTGGTCTGTGGTTCGATTCTTGCTTTTGGAAGGGAAATCGCGCAGCGAAATCAAAGCGCTTGGATGTTGTGTACGGTCTCTTTTCCTTCGATGGCGACCGTCAAAAATTGGTTTAACGAGTTTCAACGTGGTCGCACGTCGGTTTTTGATGAGCCACGCCTAGGTGCCCTGAAAATGGCTACCACGGAGGATAACGTGACAAAAATCCACGATCTCGTATTGGCAGACCGCCGATTGAAGATGAGCGAGATACCAGGTGTAGCCATATGAAACTGCGTTTGTTTACAACTTTGGAGATTTATTTAAAAAAAATGGTGACAATTTCAATCTTCAAAGTATGCCCCTTCAGAAGCCACACATCTTGCCCATCTTTCGGGCAATTTATGAATTCCTCGCCAGAAGAATTCCTTTTCCTTGGACCTAAACCAGTCTTCTAGCCAATCCTTAAGGTCTTCATGGGAATCGAAGCGCTGGTTGGCTGACCAAACGTGGCTACCAATTCCTTGATGCCTCTTGCCTCTTGTGATGGCGCGTTGTCGTCCAGAAGAATTGCTTTGTGCTGCCTTTTTGCATATTCTAGGCGTTTTTGGAGCAGAGATTTTTTCAGTTCTTCCAATTGTTGCTAGAAGCGTTCGCCATCAACGGTTTCACCCGGTTTTAGGAGCTCATACAAAACGATTCCGGCCTGATCCCAGAAAACGCACAGCATGGTTTTGCGGCCGAAACGGTTTGGCCGAGATTGGGATTGGGCCGGCTGGCCTGGGCTAACAGGTTTTTTTTCGTTTGGGGTTTTGAAAATATATCCACTTTTCAACCCCAGTGACAATGCAATGCAAAAACGACTTCCTTTTTTACCGTTCCAAGAGAATTTCGCAAGTGTTTTTCTGTTCTCTTGTTGGCGTTCATTGAGCTGATGCGGAACCCATCTGCTGGCCTTTAAAATTTTCCCCATGTCTTTGAGGCGTCTTCCAACGGTGCTCTGGTCAATATTCAATTGTTCTGTTAGTTGTTATTGGGTTTGGCCATCCTCCTGATCAAGCAACGCCTGCAATTCAGTGTCCTGAATCTTTTTTGGTAGTCTTCCACGCTCTTCATTCTCAACTCCAAATTCACCGCTCCGGAATTTTTTAAACCAGGCTTGGCAACTTCTAATGCTTAGGGCATGCACACCGTAAGCTTCAACAAGCATCTTTTTGGGCTTCCATAGCAGTTTTCTTTAAAATAAAGCAAAAAAAGCAACGATGTCCGCGAATCGTGGCTTGTGGGTATAAAACTCGACATTTTCAATATTAAAAAAAAAAAAATTGCTATTGGAACAAAAACTCGCAAAAACCGATTGAGCAGTGTTGCCAGATATCAAAAGATGCTAAAAAAATTTGTACTAAACATGTATCGATCACTTTTGTTATCGATAATTAAAAATAAAGTATGACGCATCGCTGGGTCAAGTGTATCGACCTAACAGGAGATTATGTTAAGAAATAAATCTCCAATTTCCAAAATGTTTGTTATACCATTTACCCATTGAAAATGGGTAAAAAATGGTATATTAACTTTGTGCAAATGTATGTAACAGGCAGAAGGAGGCGTGGCAGACCATACAAAGTATATATATTCTTGATCAGCATCAATAGCCGAGTCGATTTGGTCATGTCCGTCTGTCTGTCCGTCTGTCCGTCTGTATGAACACACAGATCTCAGCTATTAAAAGAGCTAGAGGCACCAGACTTGGTGGGAGTGTGCGTGTATTCAATACACACAAGAAGTTTATTTCAAACTTGATGTGCCACGCCCACCGCCTCCGCAAATCGATAAATGCGTATTTCGATTTTTTCCAAATAATTCAATAACGAAAAGAGATAAACGCACCAAATTTGGTAGGGGGTTGTCTTGCAACATTATGCAGAAGTTGGATTTTAGACTTTTGGATGCCACGCCCACCGCCTCTAAAAAACACATTTTTATAGTTTAAAAGAACACTAGAAAAACTAGAAGAACCAAATTTGGAAGTAAGGTGCCTGGTAACATTACGGAGAATGCGGAATTTCAACTTTTGGATGCCACGCCTACCGCCCCCAAAAATCGATTTTGTAAATCGGTAAATCAAATTATAGGAAAAGTAGAAAAGTTTCCGAAATTTTTTTTAGGTATTATTGTAGATAATAATAATATTGACCAACCCTATAAATTTAAATCCGATCGGACAATAAACACAGAAGTTATAGGCACGAGAAGTTTCGCTCACAGCAGTAGAGGCCCGACGCCGACGCCGACGCCGACTGCGCACGCACAGTCGTCGTGTAGTCAGTGTGCAGTCGGCATGTGCCATTAGCGTCAATGCATGTGAATTTGTCCTCGAAAATATGCGATGCGTTGTTATTCGCCGAATAAAAGTAATTAATATTAAGAATTAGTTTTTAACATCGAAAGGTAAATGGTATCTTACTGTCGAGTGCACTCGACTGTAACTTTCTTCACTTGTTTTTCTTTTGTAGGCTAAGTACTTATCGGACCACTCTCGTATTTACATCAAATTTACCATGAAGATTATTGCAAAGAATAAAAATCATGTTTTTTAAAATAACACCACGATCAAGTAGATGTTACTCTGCACAGTTGTGAGCTGTGACGCAACGGCAAGATCTTTCATTTCACTTCAAGTGTGCGAACGGACTGTACGTTTGAGTCCAACTGAGCTGAATAACAGATTGACTGACGTATGTGTAGAATTAGAAAATCTGAAATGATATACTATTTATTGATTATTACAATTCTTGAGTAAAAATAGCCAATGATAACTAGATACACAAAATTTCGAGTGAGCACTTACAATATAGAATTGCAATACAATATAGAAATTATAATAAAAGCTAGAACATTGCACAGAATGCAGAATGCCACACCTGAAAAGTTAAGAAATGTAGAAAGTTGAAAACTTTGTGTAGCTAACGATAATATTGTCTGTCGGCACAGAGCTCAGTTATTATATATCTACAATATATATAATAGTTTACATCAAACTCAAGGTGGGTAAATGATATCTGTTAATGATGATTTGCAACGGTAAAATGGGTGAATAATAACTTACTGTATGAATAATGGTATTTTAATGGTATCCAAAATGGTTTTTTATAACATTTACCCATTGAAAATGTGTAAAAAATGGTATAGTAACTTTGTGAAAATGTATGTAACAGGCAGAAGGAGGCTTGGCAGACCATACAAAGTATATATATTCTTGATCAGCATCAATAGCCGAGTCGATTTGGCCATGTCTTTCTGTATGAACGCACAGATCTCAGCTATTAAAAGAGCTAGAGGCACTAGCCTTGGTAGAACTGTGCGTGTATTGAATACACAGCTCGAGTATATTTTAAACTTGATGTGCCACGCCCACCGCCTCCGCAAATCGATAAATCCGTTTTTTGATTTTATGCAAATATTTCAATAACGAAAAGAGATAAACGCACCAAATTTGGTTGGAGGGTGTCTTGCAACATTATGCAGAAGTTGGTTCTTAGACTTTTGGATGCCACGCCCACTGCCCCTATAAAACGAATTATTTGAGTTTTAAGAACACTAGAAAAACTAGAAGAACCAAATTTGGAAGCAAGGTCCCTGGTAACATTACGCAGAATGTGGATTTTCAAATTTTGGATGCCACGCCTACCGCCTCCAAAAATCGATTTTGTAAATCGGTAAATCAAATTATAGGAAAAGTAGAAAAGTTTCCGAATTTTTTTTAAGGTATTATTGTAGATAATAATAATATCGACCAACCCTATAAATTTAAACCGATCGGACAATAAACACAGAAGTTATAAGCACGGGAAGTTTCCCTTACAGCAGCAAATGCCCGTCGTCGTGTAGTCAGCGCGCAGTCGGCATGTGCCATTAGCGTCAATGCATGTTTATTTGACATATGCGATGCATAATTAATATTAAGTATTATTTTTTTAACAGCCGAAGGTAAATGGTATCTTACTGTCGAGTGCACTTGACAGTAGCTTTCTTCACTTGTTTTTCTTTTCAATTTTTCTGAAGAATATAAGAATAAATAGATTTGATTGATAAATAGATTTTATTGAAGTATGGTTTACAGTATAAAAATCTTAACCAATACTATAACGCAAATAGACACTCAGATACATTTGTCAATTAACCTATGGAAATTAATTCTTTTTGTTTGAAAATTTTTATTTCAGTTTGTGGCATACTTGGCGAGGCGTCACACTGCTTACCAAATCAAGAGTGGCGCGCAATGATCATAGACAATTATGTGGCATGCTTCCTGAATAAAATGTAAAATAAGATGGGCACAAGTCAAGAGTTGAATTTAGTGTATGCGCCGGCTTGTTTTTGGTACTAAAAGTTTGCATATAAGGAAGTATGTTTATTGTATGTGTTTGTTAAAGTCTCCATAAAATTGTTTTTAGATTAAATCCGATATTTTAGCACTGCTAGCAAGTCAGATATATAGCATTCAAGTTGTTTTTACAGATAGCCTTTTCTACGAATTTAAGCAAAAAAAATTAGTAAAGAGATCAATATATTTGGCCTTGGCTTTAAATAGTTACTTACAATTTTCATTGGGCCTCGAATTGCGACACATACCTATCATTTTACAAATAGTATTAGGGGGTACGTGCTTTGTCATTAGATCAATAATCTGATCTGCGTGTTTATTAACCATATCCTTACAAATATGATTCAGATGTAACTTGTCGCAAACGTGAGTTAAAGCGTTCTTGATTTCATTTCTATCGCCATGATGTAACATGTGCTGAAGGGCCTTTATCGCCGTTTTACAGATAGGGCATTTGGGTGAGCCTTTGAAGACCTCCTGGATTTCATCGACCTTTACAGATGGTTCACTTTCAATTTCCGCTACTAAAACAAAATAGGTACCAGAAACCAAGAATATTAAATTTTACTATAATACCTACGATTCTCGAGCTCGAATGACGGACACATGTTCATCTTTCTACATATTTCCTGGTGCTCTGTGCTCCGCGACATTAAATCGAGTATCAGGTCAGCGTTATTATGCACAATGTTTTCACAATGAATTATATGTTTTCCCTCAAGCATTGAGCATGCAATTTGTAAATTCTCCTTCATATCATTTTCAAGCACTGATTGTTGGTCCAAAACACTTAGAACAGTTTTGCAAAGAAAACAATTTGCAGAATTTTGTGCTAAATTATTATTTAGCAATTCTTGAGCCTCAACATGGTAATCGTCACTATCTGTTTCAATTCGATCTACGACCATTGGATTATATACCTGGTCTTCCCAGAAAAAGCACATTCCTATCATTGAGCATATGACTTTGGGACTTCTTGCAAACCTAATAAGCTGATCGCCATGGTTGTTAACAACTGTGTGACACTTTTTAGATAATTTGCCAAGCTTATCGCACGCGTGATTGAAAGCGTTCTTTAACTTTTCCTTACTAATTTTTTTTGTTGCCATTTTTTTAATTGCTCTAAAGGCAGTTTTGCATGCAAGACATTGTGGCGATTTCAACTTGTTGCTTGATTTAACGGACATTTGTGAGTCAGGATCTACGCCATTTAAATTAAAGAAACTTCCAGAGTTATTTTTACAAGCTCCGAAGAAATGGCAAATCCTTTTACCACCGAGTGCCTTTTGAAGATCGATATATATGATATGATAATACTGATCTACAAGGCTAAAACATTCGTGTTCAAAACTTTTCGTCAATCGGCAGAAGCTATGCAGTTTTCGCTGAAATGTAACTTGTGAAATATTTGCCAGAAAGTTACTCAAATCTTGTATGATTTTCTTGCATTGTATGCAGTGAAGTTCTTTTCCTTTTTGGCTGGTTCCATTTTCACTTGCATGAATGCAGATGCCTGCAGCGTGACAAATGTTATTTGAATGAAGTTTCTGCTTTGCAAACTCGCTTATGTAATCAAAGTAGTTGATCACCATAGTAGCGCAATTGTCCGATAGGCCTTCAAGACTGTTGCAAGTGGTATGTATCTGATCGATCGTGTCCTCGCGGCTGCTGTCGAACTTTTCCTTTACAATCGACTCCATTAGAGTGCAGGCACTGCAGGAGAGTTGATCCCGTTGAGTAACACTTCTTGTTTCTGTTCCCTCAGCGGAAGACTCAAGGTCCTTCTCAACTGGCCTTGGAGTGTCATACCGTCTACTATCAAAGCCCGATGTGAGCCACTCTTTTGTGTCAGAATTACACAAGGCCACTACAGTACAAATTTGCTTTTTGGAGTTAGAACAGTAAGTCAGTTAAGTGTATAAATAAATAAACTGAATATAAATAGATTAATTCACCTCATTATTCATTTTTGATGACAAAAGTTCCTTGAAGTCATTCAAGCTATACATTGCCATAGTTTTACAAGTGTGTTGAGCCTGTGATATGGACATACGACTACAATTGTCTTCAAAGACATTCAGGAGTTCACAATTTGTGTTTTTGATTGCCAGACTATTGCGGGCTTCGTTAATTATAGTTTTGCATGTCTGACAGATTGGGTTGTCATCCTTTGGTACCGTCAGAGTTTCCCAATTGGAATGTATGCAGTGCTTTGTTCCTTTGCAGTGCTTCGCAATGCTGCAGAGTAAAAGTTTAATCCAAAAATTATAGTACGGATTCTGAATAATGTTGCGTTTCTGCGTATTTAAAGCCAGTAAAGAAAGCTATAGTCGGGAGTATTCGAATGCATTCTAAATATTAAATACACACTTAATTTTAACATACACATGTATTTACTGATTTTTTGATTTCAAGCTTTGACTTTGTATAGTACATACACACACAATCAAATACGCATGCATTTACACAACATAAGCCAAACCACACTTAGGCCATTCGCACACCCAAATGCCTGTCTTACACATACAGACTCGACTTCGCTTGGCCTTTTCTGCGTCGCAATACTTTTTACATAAACGTATTTTATATTTATTTTTCGAATGTCAAGATTGTTTTTAGTTACAGGTTGAAAATCCAAAATATCGATATTTGGAAGCGGAGGTCATGACACTCGAAGTTTGAAATTAAGTTATTCTGCTATACACGAACCATCATGTTAATTTTGGAGTCTCTACATTCCATTTGCTACGTTATAACTGAGTAACACAAAAAGCAATTACAGGAACAATCCATTTAAAAGTATGCAGGTATCTGCAGGGGAATAAAACTTCGGTTCGTTCGTTTTAGTTCAATGAGCCCGTCGATTTTAAATTTGTGAATTGGTATGTAACAGGTCCCAAGAGACGTGGCAGATCATACAAAGTTCAATTATTGTTCATTAATAGCCGAATCGATATAATCATGTCACAGATTAAGACTTACAAAAACGGCAACAAATAAATAAAAAAAACGGACCACGGACAAAGATGTAAAGATAGACTCAGGTCTAATACGGGAAAAGGTGTTCATATCTACATAGGTGTTGTGTATTTCAGCACAGACCTGTTATTCCATTTATAGGGACATTAACATTAAGTATATATAAACTTGCACCTTACCTTAAATTTCTGCAAATTCTTAACGATCCTAAGTTACATTCGTCCTCAACAAAGACATCGGAGCGAACAGAGAATACCAGATTACCTTTAGTTGCAAATGGTATTAATTTTAAAATTGATTTTCCAATAATTAGTGTATATTTAAAATTTCAATTAATGATGCCCGATTACTTCTTAGTTTACCAATAATAAACCTATCTCAGCTATACAAATTAACATAAAGTTAATTAAAATAACTGCCTAAATGGAACCTTATCTAAACAAGAAATTCTTTATAGATTAAAAAATCTGGCTACCAAAATTATTAGGAATTAAGGATGAAAAATTTAACGCACACTTAAAAATGGTATTAAATTATGTAAATTAACACATACGAGTAGATGAATTCTCCATCACAAAGTAAAGCCGTCAGACTTACAATAAAAAAGCGCAGCTACAATGAGTGGCCCTGCGACTCGCATTTTGCTGTGATTACAAGTTAGATAAATATTTATAAGAAATAATGTTTTTCACTTGAAGTTGTAAATGAAACTGGAGTAAAGTTTCGTTTGTCAGACTCTTAAATACTCTTCATCCTGACTATATAAGTTATTTCTGGTATGTCTACATAATGCGGTATTGCGGTTTATTTACTTATAGTAGTTATACATGTATGCGCCCTTCATTCGACTTTTAGAATTAGTAAACTAAGTAAATTAATATAGAATGGATCGGACATGAATGTTCAATACCCTTCACTTAATTAAAAAAAATTTTGCTAAAACAGATGACAAACCGCAGAGTAATACTAGGTATTCAATTAATTCTGCGGACACAAATAATATGAACTCGTGATTTCAATTGGAAGCCATCTGATTGTTTGTGTTATTCTGATGCTGTGTATAATCAAGATGGCTTTAATACTGGGATTTGCGTTTTTATTGATGTTTTTCTCGGCGTCGAATCAGTTTTTTAAGTTTAAGTATGCTGTAAAGCCATTAAAACAATATAAACAAGTGAAGAAAGCTTCAGTCGAGCGCACTCGACAGTAAGATACCATTTAATTTTGGCTGTAAAAAAAATGCTTAATATTAACAAGTGAAGAAAGCCATTTAGATACCATTTACCTATGGCTGTTAAAATAATTCTTAATATTAATTACTTATATTCGGCGAACTATTAACAACGCATCGCATATTTTCGAAGTCAAATACACATCCATGACGCTAATGGCACATGCCGACTGCATGCTGACTACACGACGACTGTGCGTGCTCAGTCAGCGTCGGGCCTTTGCTGCTGTAAGGGAAACTTCTCGTGCCTATAACTTCTATTGTCCGTTCTGATTTAAATTTATAGGGTTGGTCGATATTATTATTATCTACAATAATACCTAAAAAAAAAATTGGAAACTTTTCTACTTTTCCTATAATTTGATTTACCGTTTTACAAAATCGATTTTTGGGGGCGGTAGGCGTGGCATCCAAAAGTCTAAAATCCACATTCTGCGTAACGTTACCAGGTACCTTACTTTTAAATTTGGTGCTTTTAGCTTTTCTAGTGTTTTTTTTAAACTATAAAAATGTGTTTTATAGAGGCGGTGGGCGTGGCATCCAAAAGTCTAAAATCCAACTTCTGCATAACGTTACAAGACAGCCTCCTACCAAATTTGGTGCGTTTATCTATTTTCGTTATTGAATTATTTGGAAAAAATCGAAATACGAATTTATCGATTTGCGGAGTCGGTGGGCGTGGCACATCAAGTTTGAAATAAGCTCGTTCTGTGTATTAAATACACGCACACTCCTACCAAGTCTAGTGCCTCTAGCTCTTTTAATAGCCGAGATCTGTGCGTTCATACAGACAGACAGATGGGCAGACAGACGGACATGGCCAAATCGACTCGGCTATTGATGCTGATCAAGAATATATACACTTTGTATGGTCTGCCAAGCCTCCTTCTGCCTGTTACATACATTTTCACAAAGTTAATATACCATTTTTTACCCATTTTCAATAGGTAAATGGTAAAATTACTTTTATTCGGCGAACTAATAACAGCGTATCGCATATTTTCGAAGTGCTGCACCCAGACTGCGCGACGATTGTGCGTACGCATCTATCACTTTTTATTCCAGGTTCAAATCCCAGTCATGTCAGCCAAGGTTTCTTTTTGAATTGCTAAATGCAATTGGTCTTTCTTATTTTTTCGCATCATCCATGTTCGTCAATTTGATTAAAAATTGCATACTATATTTTTCTGTAAAGTGCAAAAAAAAAAATTGGTCCGCACCTGGGCCCGTGACCTCACAAATTCTTGAATCTGCGAATCAAACCTCCAATCACCGGACCACGCAGGGTTACGCAACGCAATCGAAAAATGAAGCTTTTATTGACGCCGGCCCTCTACTGAGTCGGTTCAAAGTGTTATTTGGGAATTATTAGCGCCCATAACTTTGTATGGGGAATTTTAGCTCCTTTAACTTCTGTGTTTGTTGTCCGATCGGGTTGTAATTTATAGGGCAGATCAGTACTATGGCAAGCTACCAGAATGTAAATAAATGTTTTGCTATTTCTCTACTTTTCTTATTATTCAATAAAAACGATTTTTGGGGGTAGTGGGCGTGGCATCCAAAGAAATCCGCATTCTGCGTAATGTTACCAGGGACCTTGCTTCTAGCTTTTCTAGCGTTCTTTTAAACTATAAAAATGTATTTGATAGAGGCCGTGGGCGTGGCATCCAAAAGTCTAAAATCCAACTTCTGCATAATGTTGCAAGACACTCTCCTACAAAATTTGGTGCGTTTATCTCTTTTCGTTATTGAATTATTTGCAATCGAAAATCAAATTTATCGATTTGCGGAGGCGGTGGGCGTGGCACATCAAGTTTGAAATAAACTTTTGTAAGTATTGAAAACACGCACACTTCCACCAAGTCTGGTGTTTCTAGCTCTTTTAATAGCTGAGATCTGAGTGTTCATACAGACGGACAGACAGACGGACATGACCAAATCGACTCGGCTATTGATGCTGATCAAGAATATATATACTTTGTATTGTCTGCCACGCCTCCTTCTGCCTGTTACATACATTTTCACAAAGTTAATATACCATTTTTTACCCATTTTCAATGGGTAAATGGTATAAAAATACAATAAAAGTAAGTAGCGTAAAAAATGTATATATTTATTATTACATAACTTTATAGATAATTTAAATAATTTATATCAATATATTTAATGTTTCTATACCTTATGAATAAATCTTGTATTGCATTTTTTTAATCTTTCAAAAATTAGCTCCTTTATTTGGCCTTCCTTAAATATGTTTTAACAGATAAATAATAACATTCTGAGTTACATGCTTCGCATAAATTATTATAATTATGCGGCATAATTATTTAACATGGACAACAGCAATTGTCTGAGTGCGAAGTAACATTGTTAACAGCGAGCTTCATTTACAGAAAAATGTTTGCCATAATTTCTATTCTTAGGAATTACAAAGGACTATTTGAGAATTAAATTTTAGAGCTTATATTAAATGCAAATTAGTTTTCTTTTATTTTCTTAAAACAAACTTAGCAGTCATTTTATTAAATTTGTAGTAAAAACATTCAATTTAATTTAAACTAGAAGAAGAAGGAAAAGCTATCTTCAGCGAACCGATGGCTCCATACTTTTGTAGTTGGTTACAAATGAATGACTCGATTGTCCATACGATAACTAAATTATATACATAGTAATCGGCTTAAATGGATCTAATATGTAAGCTGTTATATTTACTGTATGATCTTAGGCATAAGTATTTTTGCTAATATTGAATAAAATAGTTTGAAATGTGATTGTTTCTACGACAGCTATGTTAGCGATCCAATCAGAAAAATCTGAGACTTAGACCGATCGCTATGATCGGCAACTATATATAACAGTAGTCTTATTTTATTGAAAAATTGAACAGAGTTGAGAAAATAATTTGAACTGAGTAGTGCTTTAATGTCTTAAAAACTATCGGACTAATCGGACAATACAACGATGCTATACATCATATAAACTGCACACTTATGCAAAATTTGGAACAAATTGATCAGGGCTCTAGCGTTCTTTTTTAAAGTACAAAATATTATTCTGATAATAACAAAATATGAACATATGGTACATACGACTACATATTACTCTCAATTATATAAAGATGAGTAAGTCAACGTTAAAGCAAATGACTCAATACGTGGCTAAGCAATATCAATGTAATGCTCGAATTAATTGCGTTGCCCTTGCCGCACAGTTTGATGCTGCTCTCCTGCAGAAAACAAATAAAATATAGCATAAGGGTCCGCAAAAGTGAGTAGTACTTACGTTTGCATGCCGGCTAATACAGCTCTGGGGGCGTACTCTATTGAATTCCCGTGCGTGCTTATAGCAGGCCAGAGTCTCGTTGGGCGCATATGGATAGATGATGCGCTTGGGATTGACTGTCAGTATCATAGTTATATCGCGAGGACACAGTTGATCGATGACAAGCAGGATGAGGTTGCTGTTGGGTATGGGAAGCACCACAAATGGCCGCTCGCATGCATGCGCTGTCATATTGTATACAACATTGTCCTTTTCATTGTAAAGCGTATACAATTCGCGTTGCATATCGCACGATTTGAGATGCGTGCGGTGCAAAGTTAGGTAGTGTAACCAACCGTTCTTTATATGAACGTTATCTTCCTGGTGCTCTGGTTTTCCTTCTGTGCTATTCACGCGAATATACACGTTATTGAAGTTGGCCAGGGCACCTGGTACAATCTGCATCATTTGTACAATATACCACAGTGCCGTATGCAGCAGCCATTTACCCACACGCAGAAGGTGGAAGAGGGGCTGTTTAAGACAGAAAGAAAGGGAGTTAAATAGATGTAAATAAAAATGTTTTGTTTTTCTTAGCTTTTTCTTTTGATATTTCTTTATGGGAACACTTTCATGATAATCTGAACTTTATTCATTACCGTTTTTTTTTGGTAGGCCAACTTTGTAACTTTGGCTATTTGAACACAACACTATACGTAGCGTGGCAGACCCTTCAAAGTATATATGCACAAATTTCAGCTTTATACTCAATATCACCAAATTTGGTGTAACGGTTCGCAGTTCAAGCTTATTTAAAACTTTAGAAGCCACTCCAAAATATTTTCTTTTTCTTTCTTTTCTATTTTCAGCTTCAAAGTAATAGCTACATCAATGCGGCTTGGCAACAGCCGATTGGATAAAATCAGAAGTAATAGACGCGGTAAATTTACCTTGCAAAAAAGCAGCAGAGACACGGTGCCAATGCTGGCGTTTGACAGAGTGTGTGAGATCGTCATGTGCGTGTAACGTACATGCGTTTGTTTCTTACAATTTGGTGCAGTCAAAGGTGAACAGCTTACCGTGAGTAATTTATTTGATGCGTTTTGTTCTTGTTTCGACTCGAAGCACACTGCCTGATAGTCATAGACAATAACGCGCTTATATACTTTCTCCTCCACCAATCTTTTCATAATGGCACCATTGATTTCGCCAAAAAATCTTCCAGTTTCGTGTACACGCGTCGATATGATTACATATCCGTTGTTGTCTAGTATATAACAGTCTTTATCATCCACAGCACAGGCCTTTTATAGAATGGTTCATATTAATTTCTAAATATTTTCGAATCTTTAAAAACGTTTTTACATTGCCTGTAATGTTATGAAAGAGCTTATATAACGCCGAGTGTTGAAATTGAAATCCTACGACAGCAGCTGGTGCAGTTTTAGAGCTTTCGTTATGAAAGATCGCATTGCTTGCAGTCACAATGATTTCAGAGTCGCCTTCTATTAAAGTCGAACGAATATAGGTGTATAATTTATAAAATATATATATTTAGAAAGTACTAAACGTACCACCGGAATCGTAAGGCACAGAATATACGAAACTCTCTTTATGCACAAAATATTGATCCACTGCGCGCTTGTACCATATCTCATCGATAGCACGTTTATTATTTTGACTGAAGCGCTCGCTAAAACTTTCAAAATTAGCGCTATAGCAAAAAAAGGGTTGCCATATCATGCTTACCCTACCCCCGACTGCTCCGCCATATTTGTGTGAAACTCATGCCAGCGAGTCAAACCACTATGGGTAGCCAAAAAAGCCACTGTAATGCCGAATCTCTGTTTAAATTCATGTCTGTTGGATCAGAAACGAAATTATGAAATATGTACGATATTTCTTGCAATTCAAAAAGTACATATAGTATATAGTATATGACATAGTATATGTTTTATAAGTAATTTATTCCACCGATATGTTTTACCTTGGCAGCAAACCCATTAGTACGGCTATTGGGCTTGATGCGCTAACGCTAAATAGGGTATTTATTTTATAATTTGCAACAGTATGAAAGGCATTATGTTATGTGGTTTAAGAGTTCAAGATTGCAGTATTCATTTGTGGATGCAATAGACAATTAACGGTATACAAAAACAGCATAATACGCAAATAAAAGTGAGAAAAAGAAATTTAAATACACAAATTATAATGGTTAGTCGGTGCTGCCTCTGGTTGGGACTTAAATTAAGTATGCATTGGTATTGCGTTGAATGTACTTGATGTGGGAAATAAGTAATGTCTAGCACTTCATTTTGGAACATACAGTACATTCAGGCAGTCCTACTGGTAGGGTTTTTCTTTACAACTCACCTCTTCTCATCCTTAAAGTATGTTGCATTTGAATACCATTTAGTAACACGCGCATCGAATACTAGCGATTGCATTAATTGTCGATCGCCTGGAAAAAAAATTGTTAAGATATTAAGAGAAATTTGAACTTGTCAATGCTCTGTAGCAGCCATGCAACTGGTGCATAAACTTGGCTTGAATTTGTCTTTAAATTTTTAGCTTAAGCATTTTCTTTTTAAAAATTTTGCATCAATTTAAAATAATTATAATTCGTGTATATTTTAAATTTAATTTATTTTGTGCATTGTGCAAATTTCAAAGCTAACCGGTAGCAAAACATAAGTAGTTAAACTTCGAGTAATTATTTGGAGATTGAGATACTTAACAAGAAAAATGATATAAGATTACAGGCCTGTCCGCTTTGCGGTGGTTACATTTTGAAAGTGAATGGGTGCGAGTGCAATATTGCCATTGGAGTGCGCATAGTATTGAAGGTGATAGAATGCTATGGATTGCTATGACAGCTTTGCTTTTCATTACTCACAATAGTAGCTTTCTTTTTCATTGACTGATGAATAGCGGCCAGTTGATGAGTTGTTAGCTGTGAATTTGCATGATTATTGAAGTTACGTTTTAAAAACATAAATGAATGTAACAAGAACATCATAATATGCAAATCAATATACGGCGAATGCAGCAGTTACTTTGAGAAGCTCTTTTAGAACAAATCTCTATGACTATGGGCTACTTACAGAAAATAGCAGCTGCGTGTTCCGGGGGCATTGCGCTTCGACTTGATGGCCAATGCCAACCAGGCTCGGACATGCGATCAAGAAAATATAATAGTTCAGTTTCAGGTGTCCTGAATGTTTTATTTATTTGCTTGCAAAAAAGCCTAGTAAAGATATACATATGTAAACAAATTCTCAATTTTATTGGTTATATTTATCTCAGAGAAGTGTAACATACCAGTCCGGGTGAATTTTCCAGCGCTTGCCATCAAAGAAGCTGCGCAAATTTTTGCCCACAGATAGATAGGTTCGGTGTATATCTTGCTCGGTACGTGGTTCCACTCGGTTCACACCATAGCGTTCGGGATACGTGATAACAAGTGTGAATGGGGTATTTTTTATAGCGGTCCAATAGTATTGGCGCTTGACGCGAGCCACACGTTTCTGAAAATTATCATAGATTATATCAAATCTTATACAAATGCAGAGAAGTTAAACTAGTTACCATTTCATCGAAATGATTTTTGACCAACATCCATTTGCTGCCAGTCGATTGATTGATTATAGAATCGCGTATCTATTAAACAGACATTAAACAATATATCTTTTAAATACGTTATGAGAATTGAAGCATACCGTCATCAGCACAGGATTAAAGTCTCTGGGGACTCGGTCGTCATCCAAAAGCTCTACTTCAATCATATCAACGCTATTGTAAGCAGGCTTCAATATATATCCCTGAAACTATACTTAAAAAAAGCTTTAATGATTTAATACATTTCCTTTCCTCTCTATTTTTGTACTCACAATTGGCCGAAAATCTGGATGGAATAATACATAACCGTTGTTGGTTACAATAAATGCATAGCCATTTACTCCGAGCTATAGAAAGTAAGAAGAACTTATAATTATCACTGGGAATTAGTCAAGCGACGTATCTTACCATAAATGCCGATAGTAGCTTCTTGATTTCATTTATAGGCACGTCTGTACCAGCAACGCCTAATATGTTTGCGATTTTGGTCTGTGCATGGCGAAGAATTTAAGATGAATTTATCAAAACTGATTTTGTGGTTAGTGAGCAAAACATAAACGTATTTCTAAAATATAATTTGATTTATTAGCGCATGAACAAATACAAGTATATAATTCTTTTGTTTCATTAATGAATTCGAATTTGCTTAGATTTGAAATTTATTTAACCAGTAGAAATAAAAGTTCTGTAGGCTTATATTTGATGACATATGAACAAATTTTATTACAGAGATAATGACGATTAGCTTACTACGTATGAACTGAGAAATACTGTTAATAAAGTTAATGACTGCGAAACTTTTGAATGCGTATTATTTAATATGTAAAATGAATGTGTAAATTTGTTGTTTTTTTATATCATATGGCGATTTGAGCAGACTTAAAGTGTAATATGTATATACTAATGAAAATTTAAAGTGAATCACTTTTACAGCCTACAGTCATTGAATGGCAATGAGGAAAGGTTCACTGAGCCTATGCAAATATATGTGACAGGTAGAGTTTTGTAAAAGCAAATAAGCTATGAGGAACACTAATTTTGGCATGAATTTCCGAAGATAAGCTACAGCGCTTATGATATATTAATTAAAATTGATACCACCACAGAAAATAAAAACTACAAATTCGACATAATGATATTTACATTTTCAGAAAATTGTTATTCTTAGCTCTAATCAATGATTCTAAGACTTGAGCTTAGAATAATCTCAATGCCGATTAATATTTGCAGGTAAGATAAATTGTGTCGCTTGCAATATATTTCCAAAAAAATAAAAATGGTTTCTTCAAGAACTTTCATGCCAAAATTGTGTCCTTGCTCTATAATTGCTAAGTTCGCTGGGAGCAAAGCAACATACAAACAAACAAAACAGACAGACAAGCAGTGTCAAATACAATGTATGAACGCTTCTGCTTGTAACATATAATTACAGAAGCTTTAGATGTATAATCTTTTCCCCAACTTTCAATGGTTAGGGGTCAAAAAGATATTTAAAAGGGGAAAACTGAAGGTGTAAATAATAAGCGGATATTGGTAGTATAGTTTATGCTGTGTTTAATGTTTCTGTTGTATATATTTTGTATCGTAGTTTTTATACCCTTCATACATTTTCAGTTAAAACTGGTTTATACATCAAACAATGCATGAAAACTGTTAAATTTTGGTAATATTATACTATATAGTGGTCTTTAGCCAGTAGGTATATAACAAATATTATAAAACAGTTTATTATCTATTTTCTCATTTGTTATACCCTTGCAGAAGATAAATTAGTTTTGGAGACATGCTTGTACATAAGGAAACCTCTGCGACCTGACCGGTCCGTTATATCATATATGTAGTTGCCATAGAACTCTTTGGCCGATTTTTATTATTTTTCAAGATATTTTAACCAAACTCGCCACATTTTATTTTTTACCATATCTATTGGCTTCAATAAGGGCGTTTAGATGAAAATTTTGTATATTGCTACATTATATGCTACTGTAGATATATATACATATATAATCACTGAAATGTCTGCAAGGGTATACAACGTTCGGTACGCCGAAAGTAATGTTTAATATTAGAAATTATTTTGTAATGGTTTTCCAAATGGCATAAATGGCTTTCTCAGGCGCTTGAATGTAATTTTATTTACTTGCATACCCATATGCAATAGATAAAGTGTACACATTTGACATCCTAAAAACGGTTAACACAAAATACGAAAATCATATCGATTCTCTAATGGTTGTGTCAATCATTCAAAAAATAATAAAGAATTGATACTTGGAATAGAGATAAATGTAGTAAATAAGTAATAACAAAAATTTAAAAAAATCTCTTAATATCGGAAATCGCTTCTCTGGAATACAAATTGCATTCTAGTAGCTTAGAAACTTAATGCATGAAGTTTTCGCGCAAATAACATGACAAATGAAATTTAATACTTTCCAAACAAGTTTGTAATCGTCAATTCAAGTAATAAATATATATTTTCCATTCAAGTGAAAAAGCTACAGTCGACTAGGAAATACCTAGTCCCAAAATGACAACACCTACACAAATTCGAAACATTTTAGACCAATTTAAAATTGAGATTAGCTTTGAAACCCGTTTATTCTCAGTATGAGATCAAAGAGGAGTACAGAAAAAATTTCGTGAATTTTAAAATTCATTGTGTAGTTAAGACGTATGCAATACCGGCAGTCACTTATCGCAGATAGGCAAATTGTCGGAGTAATAGACAGATGTTCAGATGTTAAATTAGAATATGTACTTAAACATAGCTGTATTCGTCCTTTTTTCTGTCTGCTTATGGCTTAAACTTGTAATATATTTGTACCTTTGATACTGGGTGTAAACATAGAATAAGTCAAAACCTTCATTAGAGAAATTACATGCGGAACATTACAAACTAAAGGTGGAATTTGAATTTTACTTAAATTAATTTTGTTCAGAACTCAATATTTTCTGTTCTGTTCACGTTGCTTAGACTTATAAACAAATTACTCACAACTTGAAGGTTTATTTCCGCAGCCGGATTTATATCGGTCGTTAGGTTAATGAGCTGTGAATTTGTATTGTATTTGTATTAAATAAATAGCTGGGAACTTATTTATATTACATATCTTGGGGGTTAATATAAAAAAGAACAGCACAGGACAATTTAAATTAAAATAAATTTTTACACGTAATTGAATACATGTGAATATTCGCATGTGTATAAGATAGCCAGAGAAGGAATATGCCCAAAGTTGTAATACTGTGGACTGAAAATATGAAGGGTACAACAACTTTGTTAATCAGTTCCTCATTATAGGTTTCCACAGTGTATCTAGTGTGTTTATTCCTCTGTTGTCATTTTTATTTTATATGCTCAATCTTGTTCAACACTTGCCACAAATACTAAGTTTTAAATTTAATGTAAATACTTCATATCCAACTTTTCATTGGATCACGCAATGGGGTTTATTTAGCCAATTTGACTAATATATGTTCATGAGTACTTTAGTGTAAGCGTTAAGTTAAGGTTTTAACGAAATAATTTTTTTTTATTGAATATATAACAATATATGTTGAATTGTACTACTCAAAATGCTAGATAAACTCTTGTATTTACGATTACGTTAAGTAACTAGGCATAACTATATATAAACGTATGTCTACAAATACCATAAAAATAATATATGTATTTTATATACATACATATAAAAACTTAGTATGTTGCTCAAAGCTTTACCAATCGAATTGATTTGTAGGAATTGAATTTAATTTTAAGTTTCGATTTTGAAAAATTTGTAAATGTTTTCATAGCTATTACAAATATGTGGTCAACTAGAATAGCAAAAGTTTGCTACTAAAATAGCACGGTCCTAGACCATGAGTTACGAGTAGAATTAGTTATTATATAAATATATTGGTTAAATGTGCAATTGGTATGTATGTTATGGAGCGCAAAGTATAACAAATTGCTTTCTTATATATTTTAATGTACATATATAAGGATATGTTTAATATTTAGATAATAGGTATATTAAATTTAATACGACATATGTTATTAATTGGCATATATAAAACTTTCGCTTAAGAGCAGCAATACTTTTACTCAAATTTTAACTGATTTTTTAGTTTTGTTAGAATTTGGCATTATAGTTTATACCTCACGTGTTTGCAATTCCCAGAGTGCTTCATTTATTAAAACTTCTTCGGTGATATTCTGTGGTATAGTTGTGTATTGTTTTTGTAGTTGTAAGTAGTTGTGTGTTAACGCATAAAACATTATTATAGTAGTATTAAAGAGTGAGCTTTTATAAAGATAGATTGCAAAATGTCTGAGGACTGATTTCAATGCTCTGTAGATTAGTTATGGGTGGGCATAATGAACGCGATGCTGATTGCAGTGTAAGTTCAGAATGTCGTCTAGAGTATTTTACTAAAAAACGCCTGTGCTAACTTTTAATATTTCATTTTCTGATTCGAACACGCTTTGTTAAAATAATTTATTTACTGTCGACTTACCGCATTTTCACGGCGATCATAAACAGGCATTGAGACAGTCGTCATGAATTGGTATACATTAGAGTCTACTGGTTGGTTCCAGGTCTACAACAAAAAATTAGACTCAGCACAAAAAAGGCATTTGAAAATACATTGAATTGGTTTTTAAGTTACCTCCTTCATACGTCGGTATTCTCGTTTTCTCATTTCGCTGGGCTCCAACATATCTTCATGAACTCGTCTATATTCAAGAACGTCAGCCTTTTGCTCTTCACACTGTTTACTTTCCCATAAAAAATCGGAGAGTTTTGTATCCTTGATGGCATTGAATAATAAAATATTGTTATGCGACAGGATTATTCTGGAAAATACTTACCTCAAGATCCGCATAGACCTGTGTCCATGAGACTGGGTGGTCATGTCTACCCAAAACCAAGGGTCTGGCCATAACGGGTATATAATTCAATACCATTTCGCGTACCTCGGCGGTATCGCTTAGATGCACATAGTAGCCCTGATTCTCACATGCCATCCACCGTATATCATCCCAATTTGCCACCTCTTTGCCAATAAGATAGGTGAAAACACGCACCGGCCGGTAAGGCGGGTCCCGCCAATTATATAACTGGAAAATCTCCTGATTGTTTTCGGGGGCCCCGTCACCAATTATCATAATAGCCTGATTGCATTGTGCGCCGCGTGAATTTATTTTCGTATCTTCCAGAATTTCAAAAGCTTTTGTCAAAGCGGCAGTATAATTGGCAATCGATGTGGTGTTAATTCTATCAATGAGATCTTTGAATTCTCGTATGTTTCCCAAATTTGCCTGCATCAATTATGCAAATCGATTATGTAAAGAGGGGAAAAAATAAAGCTTAATAAATTATAATGATAATTAAACTAAATGTGGTAGTTTTTACTTGAATCAGCGTATCCTCGAAACATCCAAGTGTCTTAACTTCCTTATCAAAGGTTAAGATATTCACAAAGTCATTTGAACCTAAAGTATCAAGGATAGTTTTGGCAACATGCCTTGCGATATCTAGCCTCTGTCCCAACATTGAGCCAGATGTATCCATGAGGATTATAATATCCTTCGGGCTTGTCGCCGCCTCTATGTACCAAGAGCGAAAACGGCAATCATACAGATCAACCGGTACGTCCTTCTTCCATTTAGAAGCAGGGAACTGGCGCATAAAGCCTGTCGAACTGCCAAAAAATTGCCAAGACAAGCTTGGATCATTTTTGTAGTTATCACGAAAGATTTGATCCAAATTTTCCGACCATTGAATCGCTTTTATAACATCGGATGCTGTGTTTCATTTGTTGGTTTCGTCGCCATGTCGAGATTCCGATGATTCATTTTTGATTAAAGAAACAGAAAGAATTTATATGCAAAAATTGATTAATTTAATTTTTGTATGTCGTTTTTTTATCGATAAATTTTTTTTTAATTGTTCACGAGGTTTAAATGGCCTGTGCGTGCGTTGAGATATGGCGTAGTTGGTTGTTGTACGGTTTTCGGCAGTGACTTTTGCAACACCTCACTAGGCAGCATTGGCGACTATAAGCCAAACAAGTTAAGGTAGCTAAAGCCACATTCGAGCCAATTTACAATTGATTCAGTAAATATAAAATACTACAGGCAAAAGACTCTTATAACGCAAATCATCATATTTCCTGGGATATATTATATATATATTCACCATTATATATATTCACCATCGGCATACCGAAGGTTGAATACCCTTGCAGATACTTGCATACGTTTCAGTGATTGTTCATTCCGTTATTATGTAACATGTAAAAAAATATAGTTAATATAGTTAACAAAATTACGTTTCTTATCTCGAACTCAAAATCAATTTTTTTTTAGAAAAGTATAAAAGAAGCTAGAATAAGAAAATTTGTCCGATCGGTGGTATAAATGCTAAAGGGTATAATAATCTGATTACATAGGAATTAGGACATTCTTGTTAAATTTTTTTTTTTACAGAGAAGCTTGTCTTTAATTACAAGAGCAATTGCAGATATATGTCAAAGAATTCCAATTAAAACCACTAGTAAAACAAGCTTTTTTACCCACTTTAACTCGCTCGTTGGAACGTAGTATGGGAAATTTTTCGACCCTATAATTCTTGTGCTTATGGTTCGACCGGATTTTAGTTTATATGATTTTGTTAGCTACGAGATTGTTAAACATTTTTTTTAACTTTTTATCTTTTCTGTTAATTTGATTTATGGGGGTGGTCGTCGTGGTATTCAAAGTTGACAGACACACGGATATGACCAAATCGACTCGGCTATTCATGCTGACCTACTATATTTTATCTATTTTCAATGGGTAAATGACAACTTCAAAATGAATTAGGCCGAATGTTGTTATGCCAGTTATAAGATTTATCGGTGCAATCTGGCACGTATCGAATTATTTATGGCGTTATGAAAAAATAAATCAAGCTTCGTTAAGGAAACTGCTTCAAAGCTGAAAGACAATTTTGTTTTCCGACGGATGTGACGACGGGACTACAGATAAATTATTTTACCTTCTGCAAGGGTATAAAAAGAAATCAGAGTTATTGATTTAAGCAGAATTCAAACCTCGATCAAATACATTTACTGGTACGTGCACCGAACTAACGCTGAGATTGACCGGCGTATTATGAAATTCCGGTCTGGGTTCTAACACCACAACCTTAGGGGGTACATAAATTAGCGGCTCGCCGATCTGATCATCCATATCTGGTGGTGTCGTGGGAGGTGGAGGTGTTGGTTCACCAGGCTCTGCCATTTCTTTGGAATTATAGTATGAAAACATCTTGTCCGCCATATCGTTTTGATGGGACAGTGCAGTGTTTTCTGCGGTATCCATAATTCTCTGAAGTATAAGTATAAAAATTAAATTATGTAATAACCGTTTTACAGTTTGGTTTCTAGTGAACATACTCTAACAGCGCTGACTTTAAGGTCCATCATCATTTCGATTTCTTTGGCCATAGCATCAACTATGATGGCACCTTGCCGTGAAACAACTTTTGCTTCTTTGAAACTCTGAAAATATAATATGTAATACAATTAAATTCTAAATTACAACAAGTATGACCAGACAAAATACACGTATATGTTGTATGGAATAATATAAAATGGAATACCAAATTATATAGTTTTTACCTGTTACTAACAGAAAGCCATTGCTTGCTCAACAGTGGGAAAAATCAATAGGGTAACTCACCTCTTGGACATCCTGCCGTCTGGTGATGAAATCGCCCAGCGAAAAGAGCTCTAAGCCTAGCTTATCCGCCCATGAGTGAACTCTGATATGGTACGGAATACATATACAATTTTATAGCTTGCAATATCCCGAGTGGAACTTACAGGTTGTAGTTAATATTCTCTCCAGGCAGCAGGTTAACTACAGGCATAACATACATGGACACAAATAGAAAGCTCAGGCATAGGCGACGCCATGTTCCAATTAATAAAGTCATGTTTATGCAGCTGCTTTACGGTAGATTTATTCTTAATGACCTAGAAATTTAAAATTATTTTGGTACGCTTTTTGACTGAAGATTTTGCTACGCTCCGTTGCAACATATTGTGTTTTTACCAGCAGTGTACACTTTTTGATTTTACTTGATATAAAAGATTTTAATTAATAATTCTTAATCCTGACACTTTTTTTGGTTTACTTAAAACCATTGCGATTCTTCTATCAAAATTAAATTGTTTTACAACTTTCTGTGTATACTGTGCTAGATTTGACAGACATGTCCACGTCTTCGACAAGTTTATCGTTTGTAAGCCTATAAAAAAATCATTTAGTTGGTTTTAGAACTGTTCTAATTTAATGCGCATGCGTTGGCATTGGACGCGTTTGCGCCGTCCCTTTATTTACATCTATCGAAGTTCGACAGGTGTTTGTTTACTAATTCCAGCAGCTGCGCAGTATTTTATTTTATTTATTTCTCTGGAGAGATGAGAAAAGTGTGCTGCTTTTTTAGAGAGCATCGAAATGCTAGGTTCAACAAAATGATTTTCTTTGAAACTCACACATATAACATATATACATATAAAAAATCCCCGGCGATTTTTTTGCGGACTTCATGCGCCGTTGCCAAGTCATTTAAATGCAGCAGCATCTTCGGCGGCGGCGGCGCTCTTCATACAATGTAAAATTTAGCTAAATAAATTATCGATTAAGTGTTGCAATAGTCTCATATTTATTTGTTTCATTTCTAGAACATATAAATGATTTGGTGAAGAAGATCCATTTTTCTCTATATATTTTGTTTCTAACTAGGCGTTACAGCGTTGGCAGCTAAACCACTCATTTAATTAAAGCTCATTAAATATTATTAGAGGCTGAAGAAGACATTTGAATTACCGTTTAAATTCCATCTGTAGGGACTTAGACGTTCACACATACAAACGTACATCACTATCGTCGCTTATTGATGATGATCAAGAATACATATACTTTATCGTCTGCTATCAAATTCAAAGTTTCAAAGTTAATTTAATATTGTCAACGGCTTTAAAAGGGAAGCAGTGTACCGAAGGTTCCTTTTTAGATGCTTTCATTAAAGTTATCTAATTGTGCCGCAACAATTTTGTATCAACATCGCTTTTCTTTTGACCATTTAAAAAGACTTATAGATAACAAGTGAAGAAAGCTACAGTCGAGTGCACTCGACTGTAAGATACCTTCGGCTGTTAAAAAATAATTCTTTATATTAAATACTTTTATTTGGCGAACTAATAACAACGCATCGCATATTTTCGAAGTCAAATATGATACACATGCATTGACGCTAATGGCACATGCCGACTGCACGCTGACTGCGCATCTCACACATTGGGTCCTAGGTTCGAGTCCCAGTCAGTCCAGGTTTTTTTTTTGGAAATGCTAAAAAATTGGTCTTTCTTATTTTTTTGAATCATCCATGTTCTTCAATTTGATTAAAAATATCGTACTATAATTTTCAGTAAAGTGAAAAAGTAATTAAAAACAAGTAAGAAAGCTACAGTCGAGTGCACTCGACAGTACCCTTCGCTGTTAAAAAATAATTCTTAATATTAATTACTTTTATTCGGCGAATAACAACGCATCGCATATTTTCGAAGACAAATACACATGCATTGACGCTAATGGCACAGTGACTACGCGACGACTGTGCGTGCGCAGTCGGCGTGCGCAGTCGGCGTCGGCGTCGGGCCTCTACTGCTGTGAGCGAAACTTCTCGTGCCTATAACTTTTGTGTTTATTTTCCGATCCGATTTAAATTTATAGGGTAGGTCAATATTATTAGTATCTACAATAATACCTAAATACCTAAAAATACCTAAATACCTAAATACCTAAAAAATACCTAAATACCTAAAAATTTCGGAAACTTTTCTACTTTTCTTCTAATTTGATTTACCGATTTACAAAATCGATTTTTGGGGGCGCTAGGCGTGGCATCCAAAATTTGAAAATCCGCATTCTCCGTAATGTTACCAGGTACCTTACTTCCAAATTTGGTGCTTCTAGCTTTTCTAGTGTTCTTTTAAACTATAAAAATGTGTTGGGCGTGGCATCCAAAAGTCTAAAATCCAACTTCTGCATAATGTTGCAAAACACCCTCCTACCAAATTTGGTGCGTAAATCTGTTTTCGTTATTGAATTATTTGGAAAAAATCGAAATACGCATTTATCGATTTGCAGAGGCGGTGAGCGTGACACATCAAGTTTGAAATAAACTCGATCTGCGTATTCAATACACGCACACTCCCACCAAGTCTGGTGACTCTAGCTCTTTTAATAGCTGAGGTCTGTGCGTTCATACAGACGGACAGACAGACGGACATGACCAAATATACATTGTATGGTCTGCCACGCCTCCTTCTGCCTGTTACATACATTTGCACAAAGTTAATATACCATTTTTTACTCATTTAATTTTTATAAAAAACAATTTACAAAAAAAAAAAAATTGACCGTCCCGAGCGGGATTCGAACTCGCGACCTCCCGAGCCTTGAACTTGCGAGCCAACCATCAGACCACACACAGTTTTGCAGTGCTGTCGGAAAATGAGACTTTTGTTGATGCCGGCCCTCTGCTGCGTCGGTTCAACGTGTGAGTTGGGAATTCTAAGCGCCCATAACTTTATATGGGAGATTCTAACTCCTATAACTTCTTTGTTTATGATCTGATCTGATTTATAGGGTAGATCAGTACTATGGCCACCTACGAGAAAAAAATGTTTTCTTATTTCTCTACTTTTCTTATTATTCAATTAAAACGATTTATGGGGGCGGTGGGCGTGGCATCCAAAATTTGAAAATTCACCAAGTCTGGTACCTCTAGCTCTTTTAATAGCTGAGATCTGTGCGTTCATACAGACGGACAGGACCAAATCGACTCGGCTATTGATGTTGATCAAGAATATATATACTTTGTAAGGTCTGCCACGCCTCCTTCTGCCTGTTACATACATTTTAACAAAGTTAATATACCATTTTTTACCTATTTTCAATGGGTAAATGGTATAAAAAGACAAACGTAGGGCCAGGCGGACAAAAAGCGAAGTGGTGGAGAGATGGGCATACGTAAATTGACAATAACCTGTCGATGTCGATAAAGAATATTTATATTTTATACTAGCTGTACCCTGCCACGTTTCGCTGTGGCATAGTGTGGTTCTACGACCACGGAATAAGTAACAAAAAAAGAAAAAGCAGAGCAATTTTATATATATAGATTTTCTGCCACGTTTCCTTCTTGGTTGTTCCATATTGTTAGTTAATTTACCATTTTACTTGTCTATAATTCTTATGTGTTTAATGTAAGCCGATACATTTTTTTGGGGTGACTGATTTTGTAACAAGATTTTATTTGGGAGTTCAAGATTTAAAAAAATTAAACTTCACAGAAACAATCCCCTTAAGTCGAAACTATAAAACTTATTCAATATAACATGAAACTGGTAATTATAGATTTAGAAAAAGATTTATTAATGTGACATTTGTGATATTTTTAATGTAATCCACAGAAATGTAGTGACTCCAGACATTAGTTGAAAATCAAGACGATTGGTTTTCGTTAGTACTTATAGCCACGGGCGGTGTCGCCGCTTCCACCAGAAACGGGGCCTTGCGGGTACTGCGCCTCGCCTTCATAGCTAACGTCTGCATGGTAGCCAGTCTTCCAGTCAGCCTTGTAACTCACCACCTGGGTACGACCGTCGGGAAGCTGCACGCGATACTCGCCCGTCACCACATCACCATTACTGGATGCTTTGTGGGCATAATCATTGGCCGTCTCTGGATCTTGAACCGCGTATTCAAAGTCAAATGGCATGCCAGGCACGTGGACATGATCCTAAATTGGAATTTAGGTTAAAGATATAATTTGAATAATTGATAAATCATTTTTCAACTCACATCGGCAGGTTGACCAGGGGGATTTATGGGAGTCCGAGGACCTGGGACCTTGGGGCCCTTACCGGGTTGACTCGGCTGCTGTATATTTAAATATTCAAAATTGTAAACTCTTTTATGAAAAAATACAATCACATTGAGAGAAGGATTATAATTGCTTTATGTCTCTTATTTTGAAAAAAAGTTTTCCAAAATGTGTAGTATATAAAAGAGTAATAATACTAACAAATGGCTTGTTGGGTTCCGGATAATCATATCCATTCTTGGTGGGCGGCAAATACGCATTGGATCCAGGTGCAATCTGGGCATACACACAGGCGGCAAAAACTACAAGTGATAAGCACTACAAAAATACAATAGCAAATCATTTAAAGATTGAGAAAAGTAAGTGAAGAAAGAAGTTATGCAAAGTTTCGAGTATCTAACTCTTGCATTAGCTATTGACAAATAAATGACATGACCCAATGTGAATTGACGCTTAACGATATAAGAAACTAGTTAGGATTTTTCATATTTGCAGAATGCTTATACTACTGCGGGCAAAAAGTAAGGTGAATTTTCAATTTAAAATTCGCGGACTTAAGATTGCGTTGTTGTTTTTTTCTTGAGTTGGCAGGACTGTTGATGACATCTGGCGGTAATTTCATGTCAATGTCAGTATCAGTACTATATTTACGCTTATGTTTACCAAAGATCAAGAGTGTAGACTTTCGATTTTTACTAAGTCTTTGTTTTGCACTCGTTTTTCGTGACCAATTAGCCAAAAATTTCACGCATATCGTTCTGCAACCACCGTATTCACCTGATTTGGCTCCGTGTGACTTCTGGCTATTCCCAAAACTCAAGAGACCACTCCGGGGAACGGGTTTCGAGTCGATTGAAGAGATAAAAGAAAAATCGACGAGGCTATACCGGAAAGGGACTATTTGGCCTGTTTCAAGGATTCGAAAAAACGTTGGCATAAATGTATTTTATCGGGAAGGGAATACCTTGAAGGGGATGAAATAGATTCAGGAGAATAAAAAAAGAATTTTCACTTTTCAAACAAATTTACCTTCCTTTTTGCTCACAGTAGTACACCATTTTCTACCATATTCAATTGGCAATTGGTACAACATCACAATGATCAAAACCTAAAACCGGTTTCAAATCCATTTCCATAACTTTTTCACCGAAAACGGAATGATCTATAACTTCTTACACTTTTATGACTTGCACGAAATGGTGTACAAGGCAGTGTACTGAACAACTAAATCCGTTTTCAGCTATGATTCCCGCTTTACTACTCAGTTAGTTAGTTGGTTAGTTAGCTTGTAGTTAAAAAAGTCGCTGTGTTAATGGCTTGAATATCTTGGATAATTGTAATATATAATATAGTAGTCATAGTCATAGTTATATTTGAAGACCTATACGTTGGTTCTTATGTATGATGTCTTCCACGAACTTAATGTACTGCTTAATACAAAACTCAATCGGTGCAGGGTTTAAAAAGTGAACGCTGCTTGTGAAGCCTGGAAACTTGAGATAAGATCGTGCCTGACACTTAGTGGTTCCTCTTACAGACAAGTGCACAAAAGCAACGAAGACGATGGCTGTTTTTAAGTATATTTAGAATACGACCTACAAAATTTGGTGGTCTAAGGAAAGGGCAACAAAATGTGAAAATCAACTGCAAATGTAACTTGCAACTTACTTTAATGCAAACACAAGTACAACAAGTGAAGAAAGCTACAGTCGAGTGCACTCGACAGTAAGATACCATTTACCTATGGCTGTTAAAAAATAATTGCTAATATTAATTACTTATATTCGGCGAACTATTAACAACGCATCGCATATTTTCGAAGTCAAATACACATGCATTGACGCTAATGGCACATGCCGACTGCTGCTGTAAGGGAAACTTCTCGTGCCTATAACTTCTGTGCTTATTGTCCGATCGGATTTAAATTTATAAGGTTGGTCGATGTTATTATTATCTACAGTAGGTATGTAAGAGACAGAAGGTGGCATGGCAAACCATACAAAGAATATATCTTTTTATCAGCATTGATAGCCGGAATCGATTTAATCAATATTTAATATTTTTACTGAAGCTTACTAAAATTATTTTAATATGATATGAGCAGTAGAAAAGCGCATAACTTTTTATATTCTTTTATATTGATCTACTCTATAAATCATTATTCGATCGGAAAATTTACATGAAAATTATGAAAGATACAAAATTGTAGGTAAACAGTGGTATAATAAATGGTATCATATATGTGACTATCCATTGCGCTCGACTCGTCAATTTGCATTTGCTAAACCTTTATTCATTTGTGGATTGCGGAAATGTTTTGTTCTTTAATAATTTACAGTTGCACCTCATGTTTATGCAGTATATGAAAATGACTATCTTATAATGCACTATGAAAAGCAGTAACAAAACTGGTCTGTGAATTAAGATGGATTACGACACTTGCAGCGTAAATACATAATCGAAAATATAAGATTGCTCATAGCTTTGCTTTGTGTGCTCATGCTCTTCTAATTGTCGTGTTTTTTGTGACGTGAACTTCCATATATCCAACTGAAGTCATTATCTAACTCAAAACTACTGCATGAGTTTATTCGCTTTTTGATGGTTGATGCTCGCTAAGTATTTCAGCTTAACTATTCGTAAAAATAGCAAAATAAATATTGGCTAGTGTGTTTAGCAAGCGTTGTTGAATGAAACCTTTTTGTAAGATTCATTTTTTTTCACTGCATACTGGAATTAAGCAAGTGCCCAAATTTGCTTATGCAATCGCAGATGATCAACTCTTTGTTGAGAATTTATCCGAGAATACATACATACACACTATTGTATGTTGAACTGACAACCCACAACACGCTCGCATACTAAAACAATAAACATTAAGCTGACCTTTTCAGCGCTTACTGCATGGTGTATGGTGCACTGTGCATGGCGCAGCTGTTTTTGTTTCTCCACTTTTAGGCATTGAAATGCAAATTGAAACTAGAGAGAATATTATTAGCTTCGGCGTACCGAAGGTTACATACCCTTGCACATATTTTCAAATATACAATTATGCTATAATGTTACTTCAGTAACTATATATATATATATATTAAAAGTTTCAGACCAGTATATTTCGATTTTATTTAAAAGGCTTCAAATTTTCCGATTGCCTTTATAGAAGCTGTAGTATAGTAATCTGAATTTATACAAATTTGCATGTTTTATTATTTGTGTTGTCATACTTCGACCGATTGTTCATATGGCAGCTGCATATCATAATAGACCGATTTTGATGAAATTTTAAGGAAGTGTTAGAGTCACTAGGAAAAAAAGATGTGGCGAGTTTGAGACGATATCTTGAAAAAATGGGTCCGATGTATGCACACACACCACACCTCAAATTTCATTAAGATAGCTTCACAGCAGGCGGACATGGCTAATCGAGTTGATAGCTGTGAATGCTTTATAATGAAGTTATGTTATTAAATCAGGTTTGTAAGTTAACTATTGTCTTATTTTGTGATTTTAAGCCAGATTGATAATTAAGAACGCATCAGAAATATATATATTTTTTTGGAAATCGAATTTGACATGGCTTTTGCATTTAAAATTGTGTGCTATTTCCCAGAAATGTCAGTAAAAGGTCAAATTTTTATGTGGTCTGCATTTAACATACTACTGTAAGCAAAAAGTAAGGTGAATTTTCAATTAGAAATTTTCGGGCTTAAGATGGCGGACTAGTTCCTTCGTCTTGAGTTGGCAGGACTGTTGATAACATTTGGCGGCAATTTCATGTCTATGTCAGTATCAGTACTAAATTTCCGCTTCTGTTTACCAAAGATCAAGAGTGTAGACTTTCGATTTTAACTAAGTCTGATGGTTTTGCACTCGTCTTTCGTGACCATTTCGCTAAAAAATTTGACGCATATCGTTCCACAACCACCGTATTCTCCTGATTTGGCTTCGTGTGATTTCTGGCTATTGCCAAAACTCAAGAGGTCACTCCGGGGAATGCGTTTCGAGTCGATTGAAGAGATAAAAGCGGAATTGATCCAGGAGAATAAATAAAGAATTTTCACTTTACAAACAAATTCACCTTACTTTTTGCTCACAGTAGTATTTAAACTGTACCAAAATGCCGCAAGTGCCAATATCACTATTGTTTATGGAGAATATTATACTGTCTTATTAAAATTTGGTCTAATCTGCGGCTAGGATCATTTATTATATGGTGGTAATATGAAATTTCGGGACATATACATAACACGAGGGTCGTTCAATAAGTCTTTCGAAAAAGATATAAAAACACTGTTTTTTTGAAGAAATTTTTTTTTATTTTTCAACATAGTCCCCTTTTAGCTCTACACACTTTGCCAATCGTTTTTCGAACATTTTTATCCCGTCCAAAATAATAGGATTTCGGAAGCTCTTCAAAATACTCATTTGTTTGAGCAATGATGTCTTCGTTGGAAGCGAACCGTCGTCCTCCAAGCCATTTCTTCAGATTGGGGAAAAGAAAATAGTCACTAGGGGCCAAATCTGGTGAATAAGGGGGATGCTGCAACAATTCCATTTTCAATTCCTCGATTTTGGCCATGGAAACAGCGCAGGTGTGTACACGCGCATTGTCCTGATGCAAGACGACTTTTTTCTTGTTCAGATGGGGTCGTTTCTCTTTGCTTTCCTCGCTCAACCGATGCAATAACGACGCGTAATACACTCCTGTTATTGTTTTTCCTTTTTCCAAGTAGTCAGTAAAAAGGATGCCCTACGAATCCCAAAAGACCGTGGCCATCACCTTGCTTACCGATGACACAGTTTTTGCCTTCTTGGGAGCCCTTCCACCCTTGAAAATCAACTGTGATGACTGTCTCTTTGTTTCTGGAGTGTAGTAATGTATCCAGGTTTCGACGAAGAAATTCGGCCTGATTGCGATGAAAGAGCGCCAACATAACCTTAGAGTCCACTACACGATTGCGCTTATTCTCAGCTGTGAGCAAACGCGGCACCCATCTTGCAGAAATTTTTTTCACATTCAATTTTTCATTCAAAATTGAAGCGACTGTCCGTTGTAATCCACGATCTGATTTTGGGCGATCGGTTAGTTGAGGCCACAGGCATATCATATGTTGAAAAATAAAAAAAAATTTCTGCAAACAACAGTGTTTTTATATCTTTTTCTAAAGACTTATTGAACGACCCTCGTACATATATACATATACATACATATATATATTGATTAACCAATTTGAGTTGTTTTGTAACTTTTCTACTTTTCTTATAATTTAAGAATTTATTAGAGCTGTGGGCGTTGCATCCAAAAGATAAAAATCCCCATTCTGTGTACATTTTCCAGAAACTTTCCCACCAAACTTAGTGCTTTTGGCTCTAATTACACTTGCGTTATTACAGTAAATCTAAAATGCTTTTTTCGATTCTCTGCGATGTTTGGCTTGGTACATCAAATTTGAAATAAATTTGATATGCGTATGGTAACCAGAACTCTTAATTTAAAATATGGTGTTTATACCATTTACCCATTGAAAATGGGTAAAAAATGGTATATTAACTTTGTGCAAATGTATGTAACAGGCAGAAGGAGGCGTGGCAGACCATACAAAGTATATATATTCTTGATCAGCATCAATAGCCGAGTCGATTTGGTCATGTCCGTCTGTCTGTCCGTCTGTCCGTCTGTCCGGCTGTCCGTCTGTCCGTCTGTATGAACACACAGATCTCAGCTATTAAAAGAGCTAGAGGCACCAGACATGGTGGGAGTGTGCGTGTATTCAATACACACAAGAAGTTTATTTCAAACTTGATGTGCGACGCCCACCGCCTCTGCAAATCGATAAATGCGTATTTCGATTTTTTCCAAATAATTCAATAACGAAAAGAGATAAACGCACCAAATTTGGTAGGGGGTTGTCTTGCAACATTATGCAGAAGTTGCATTTTAGACTTTTGGATGCCACGCCCACCGCCTCTAAAAAACACATTTTTATAGTTTAAAAGAACACTAGAAAAGCTAGAAGCGCCAAATTTGGAAGTAAGGTGCCTGGTAACATTACGGAGAATGCGGAATTTCAACTTTTTGATGCCACGCCTACCGCCCCCAAAAAATCGATTTTGTAAATCGGTAAATCAAATTATAGGAAAAGTAGAAAAGTTTCCGAAATTTTTTTATGTGTATTTTTTAGGTAATATTGTAGATAATAATAATATTGACCAACCCTATAAATTTTAATCCGATCGGACAATAAACACAGAAGTTATAGGCACGCGAAGTTTCGCTCACAGCAGTAGAGGCCCGACGCCGACGCCGACTGCGCACGCCGACTGCGCACGCACAGTCGTCGTGTAGTCAGTGTGCAGTCGGCATGTGTCATTAGCGTCAATGCATGTGAATTTGTCCTCGAAAATATGCGATGCGTTGTTATTCGCCAAGTAAAAGTAATTAATATTAAGAATTAGTTTTTAACAGCGAAAGGTAAATGGTATCTTACTGTCGAGTGCACTCGACTGTAGCTTTCTTCACTTGTTTTTAATTGTAATTTCTGAGAACGATGCGTTCATACAGACACACGAACTTGGCTAAATCAACTCGGCTGTGATACTGATGAATAATATATATGTACATACACTGTGTTTAGCCACGCATTTTTCTCTTACATACATAAATGTTCAAAAAGCTATGTTCCAATTTTAACCCTTTTTAGTGAGTAAATTATATAAAAAGTTGAAGAGTTATAAAACTGTTTTTCGTTTCTAAGATAACTATTTTACACATTTCCTCGAGTTTTGTGGTTGAGTAAGTCCGCGTTGAATTCACAATTGAAGAAACAATGCGACCGAGCAATAAACAACGAAGATGCCATTCATGTAATTTTTTATTTTTTCAGATCATAGGCACAATATTTAAGCTTGCATATGTAACACATTGCCAAATATAATTGTGTCTGTTTTGAGCTTTTGGTAGTTTGGCTTGCTGAAAGTGATGCGAACCTAATACCAAATTAGACAATGACGACAATGTAAAGTAAAACATGGTCGCATAGGTATTTCATTTTTTCATATATCAGCTCAGATCTTTATTATTGCAATGAACGCATTTGGAAATTTTGACTAGCTACTTGGGAAACCGTTTCAACTGATGAATTCCCATGGTTTAATAGAGTGTTGCCTAGCTAACTAGTTTCGAAACCCTTGAATATATTATTTTATGCTTAAGTTCCTTAGTAGTGATTTTCTAATTTGGAGTTATTGGTCTGAATTATAAGTACTGTAAACACAGAGTTGACTTGGTTATTGATGCTGATCAAGATTATATATGCTATGAATGGTCTTTCACGCTTCTTCTTATCTGTTATATATATATACAATGTAGCACAATATTCCATTGTAAAATGTTTAAATATTGCGGCATACTAACAAAGTAGAACTAACCAAATGTAACAACATTTGTATTATATTTTTAAATACCAGAATTAAATTTAAATTGAGTTCTGTCTAATATGTGAACAATTAATGTTATTCTAGTCTTAAATTTATGTATAGTAAATTCCACAGTCATATAATAGTTGCACAAGCTTGGGCTTGACAGATAGAACGGACGACAGGGTAAAATAGATTTGATAATGATTCAGATGAAAAATAAATGAGCTCGAATAAATATGGTCTGTTTCCTTTTCTTAAAATTGAATTAATACAATTTTACCCGTAAAATTTGGTGCCTGTAGCTCTGTCAGTTCATACAGAAATACGGACAGACTGACTTGGTCAACTGGAACCAGCTACTGATGGTTGTTTGATTGTTGAATATATTTGCAAAAAATTATTAAACAACAATATTAACAAACTTTTAATGAGTACAAGGTATGAAAAGTTTCTGAAACGGGCTATTCATTATTCGATTTTTAGTCACACTGTGATCAACTCTCGTTGAGCGCAGGCGTGTATAAAATTTGGGAAATGTATATCAAAAGGCACAACAATGGCATATTATTAGTATTAGAAACCCACTTCGAAGAGTTTAAAAGGTACGGCTTGAAATACCAGGAGAGATTGGATCGATCAACCCGCTGGTCGTTAAACTACTAGAAAATAGCCAGCATCGCCGACATCTGAAAAGACAATACTTTTGACCTTCCCTTTAGGGCAGCCAAGGAGTGGTAGCTAGATAGATATTAGTAGCTAGATAGATATTAGATATTAGTAAATATCCCCTACATATAAATAATTTTTTGTTATTACCTTCATCATATCATTTACTTATTTTCTTTAGATAGATGGATTGTAAACAAAAAATAAAAAACAAATTGTTAGATTTTAAATTGGCATTTACAGCCGAGCCAATCTATTTATAAGTATAATCTTTTGCCGTTTCCTCCAGATGAAAAACAACTTGTAAGCGAATCACCACATATGCAAGCTGCTGACTTTCGTACTCTGTTTTATTTATATATACAAGTGTATAAATTTGCCTATGTAAGTTATGCGCAGGAATATGCTTCTGTGTATTTCACTCTTTCATTTTATTGAACAGTACTCTTTCCACTTTTTTATAATATACACGTTATGCGACGATTTTTTCCAAATCCCAATATAAATTTAACTTATACATATTCCTAAATTATATTTAGTATACTTACTAATGTTGAATAAAAGTATGATGTATACAAAATCATTTTAAAAATCTAGTTTGAGATTTCGTGATCATATATCTTCGTCAATTTGGTAAATTGAAAGATCCGCGCTAAATTAATCGCAAATAAGATATTTAAAAAAATAATACATTATTTTTTGTCAAATATTTTGGATTTCAATGTTTGAAATGTCTTAAAGGGACCACAATATAATACATTTCAACTCAGTGCACTTAAGGTCCTTATGAAACACTTGTTTAAAGGCAACGGACCTTGCACTCGATTAATCCACTTGATTCACCGTAACTTTTATTTTGCTTCAAAAGTCAGACAGTATTAGACCGCACAAAGTACATGAACGTTTTCAATTAGGGTAGACAATGGAGATGCGGTGGCTTTTTATAAGCAATGCCAACGCGCTGCCACGGCAGTCATCGATGCTCTTCTCAACAGCAGCATCAACTAACAGCATAGTAGCAAACGACTAAGGCAGAGCGTCGGCAGAGATACCGCTGTATCGCGTTGCCAACTGCACCTAAAAAAACGAATAGCAATGTTAGAGCAAGCCGTTGAAGCGGTTCATAGCTCTGAACTTATAGATCATCTTCATTGAGGCAACAATAATTAAATTAAAAGCCTCGCTCTCTCATTTTTATACTACTCACTCAATGGAAGCGGGGAAAAATAGTATATTCGCTTTGTGCAAACAGACAGAACCCATAACTACATATGTTACAATATTTTAATTTGGCATATGAGTTGATAACTATAATACAGACCTGCAGTTTGCAGTTTAAGCTATAGTTGTAAAAATTATTTACTTAATATATTTTTCGAAGTTGGAAGAGTTAACCTGAGTGAATGGTATCCCGCTGAGAGTGCGCTCGATTCTGGCTTTCTTTACTGTTGTTTTACATTATCTGTAACTGGGAGCATGTTGCTCTTTGCCACTCATTGCTGAGAGCAACATACATATTTGAAAACAAAAAGAAAAAGCAAAAATGTTGCAGATCGTCGACAGCAATAGTAACAAAATCCAAACAATTGTTGAAGCTGATGATGATCTTGTGGTGAGTTGATAAATTCATTCGCAATGATCATTGCAGTGAGTTAAAGATTGGCGGATGTAAAACACGTTGCTTGAATTTATTTATTTTTATTTCTTCTTATTTATTTTGCGGACTGCTGTATGCTAACTTCGTTATTAGATGCTGCAACAAGAAACAAAGTCTTGTAAAAGCACTTGCAATGACTTCATTAAATGCAAAAAATTTGATATTTAAGTTTTATGACTGGTTTTTGGTTCTGGCTCACGGAATTGATGCAGCCAAGACCTCATCTCGGACTGGAAATGGAACTAAGGTGGAGTCGAAATTCGAATAGGAGCCCCTCTCTCGAAAATGTCACAGTGAATGTCAAATGAGCGTTTGTCTACATTTTTTGCACTGGGCGGTCTGCCCTTTGCAAAATCTAGAATGTTGAGCACTCCAAGTTGAGACTGAAACGAGACAAAATCTGGCAAGCAACATTTAAACGCCCTGATGACGTGTGCATATTAAGGCTTATGCGTTCACCTTACTCTATTCAAAAAACACTTCACTCTTGTTGCCCAATTTCAATCGTCTCATATTTAAAAACAAAATTCATGTATTGCATAGCCTCCTGATGCTGTACAGCCTTGTTTCTCAGACAGCTCAATTGAAAGTTTTCGTCCGTCATAATCTCAAGTGAATACCAATTAACCTTGGAGAATTGGATAACATAAAAAAGTTAAGAAATAAAACGATTTCGTGTACCAAACAAAAGTTCAGATTATATAGTAAAATATCAACTTAAGCAAAGTATTTCTGATTCTCAATTTTCGTGGCTGTTATAATTATATCTGTGATGGTTATTGTAATATACATACATTTGTTCTTATTAATTGGTTATGTCTCAAGATAACAAACGAGTTTCAATAATAATGAATAAGCTTAGTTAACTTATACAAGGAGACCGTAAATCAGAATATATTTGTTTTGCCGTATAGTAGATATAGGAGCATTATCATTTTTTAGATAAAATAAAGTTGGAGCTGTTTGGACCAAAGTTTTAGCAATTTTATGAGCATGGCATATCGCCATGTATTAACGCACAAAAGATGGCATCTTCGATCAGCATTAACAAGTCCATCAAATCATATTCTTTTGTTTGTCGACATATCAGCCGAATCGAACCGATATTTCGCAGAGAACTTATCGGTAAATTTATGTTATTCCTACAGTTATTAAAACCAAACTCACCATATTATACCATTTACCCATTGAAAATGGGTAAAAAATGGTATATTAACTTTGTGCAAATGTATGTAACAGGCAGAAGGAGGCGTGGCAGACCATACAAAGTATTTATATTCTTGATCAGCATCAATAGCCGAGTCGATTTGGTCATGTCCGTCTGTCTGTCCGTCTGTCCGTCTGTATGAACACACAGATCTCAGCTATTAAAAGAGCTAGAGGCACCAGACTTGGTGGGAGTGTGCGTGTATTCAATACACACAAGAAGTTTATTTCAAACTTGATGTGCCACGCCCACCGCCTCCGCAAATCGATAAATGCGTATTTCGATTTTTTCCAAATAATTCTATAACGAAAAGAGATAAACGCATCAAATTTGGTTGGAGGGTGTATTGCAACATTATGCAGAGGTTGGATTTTAGACTTTTGGATGCCACGCCCACCGCCTCTAAAAAACACATTTTTATAGTTTAAAAGAACACTAGAAAAGCCAGAAGCACCAAATTTGGAAGTAAAGTGCCTGGTAACATTGCGGAGAATGCGGAATTTTAACTTTTGGATGCCACGCCTACCGCCCCTAAAAATCGATTTTGTAAATCGGTAAATCAAATTATAGGAAAAGCAGAAAAGTTTCCGAAATTTTTTTTAGGTATTATTGTAGATAATAATAATATTGACCAACCCTATAAATTTAAATCCGATCGGACAATAAACACAGAAGTTATAGGCACGAGAAGTTTCGCTCACAGCAGTAGAAGCCCGACGCCGACGCCGACGCCGACTGCGCACGCACAGTCGTCGTGTAGTCAGTGTGCAGTCGGCATGTGCCATTAGCGTCAATGCATGTGAATTTGTCCTCGAAAATATGCGATGCGTTGTTATTCGCCGAATAAAAGTAATTAATATTAAGAATTAGTTTTTAACAGCGAAAGGTAAATGGTATCTTACTGTCGAGTGCACTCGACTGTAGCTTTCTTCACTTGTTTATTTTTATACCATTTATTTTATTTTGTATTATTTCTTCGAATAGGGTAAATGGTATCTTACAGTCGCGCGCGCTCGACTGTAGCTTTCCTTACTTGTTTAAAATCGAGTTTCGACTAACAAATACTCCATTTATATTAACATATTTTTTCGAGAAGCATATTGCTTATTTCACAAGTGCATTCATTTGTATATAACATAATTGCAATAAGTAAAGTGAGAGACATCACATACACCTAAAAGTTGAAAATCAAACATTCTCCGTAATTTTACCAGGCACCTTACTTTCAAATTTGGCGCTTCTAGCTTTTCTAGTTTTCTTTTAAACTATAAAAATGTGTTTTTTAGAGGCGGTGGGCGAGGCATCCAAAATTCTAAAATCCAACTTCTGCATAATGTTGCAAGACACCCTCCTACCAAATTTGGTGCGTTTATCTCTTTTCGTTATTGAATTATTTGGAAAAAATCGAAATACGCATTTATCGATTTGCGAAGGCGGTGGGCATGGCACATCAAATTTGAAATAAACTTCTTGTGTGTATTGAATACACGCACACTCCCACCAAGTCTGGTGCCTCTAGCTCTTTTAATAGCTGAGATCTGTGTGTTCATACAGACGGACAGACGGACAGACAAACGGACATGACCAAATCGACTCGGCTATTGATGCTGATCAAGAATATATATACTTTGTATGGTCTGCCACGCCTCCTTCTGCCTGTTACATACATTTGCACAAAGTTAATATACCATTTTTTACCCATTTTCAATGGGTAAATGGTATAAAAAGGAAATTACATAGTTATGTAGTATTTTCAAATTCGGAGAATCGTTTGCACAGACTTATCTGTTTTACTGCCAACGAATATAAGACCTGTAGCCATTCGACTTCCATGTGGGCACACCTACATTTATAATCTCGGCTAAGAATTGGTAAATTGGAAAATATCGCTTCACGATTTCCCCTCTTACAGTCATTCGAGGTTATTATAAAACTCACCCATGGAAAAAGATATTTTAAGTTTTTGAAAATGTAGGAAAATGGATAAAAAATCGTCACATAAAAAGTATTTAATTTCTTGTTAAGCATCAACAGACCTCATTATTTAGACCGTCGAGTTCAGTGACTATACAGCTATAGAAACCATTAATTAATGGTTTCTCTATAGTACACACAAAGGAAGTTTATTATACCATTTACCCATTGAAAATGGGTAAAAAATGGTATATTAACTTTGTGCAAATGTATGTAACAGGCAGAAGGAGGCGTGGCAGACCATACAAAGTATATATATTCTTGATCAGCATCAATAGCCGAGTCGATTTGGTCATGTCCGTCTGTCTGTCCGTCTGTCCGTCTGTCCGTCTGTATGAACACACAGATCTCAGCTATTAAAAGAGCTAGAGGCACCAGACTTGGTGGGAGTGTGCGTGTATTCAATACACACAAGAAGTTTATTTCAAACTTGATGTGCCACGCCCACCGCCTCCGCAAATCGATAAATGCGTATTTCGATTTTTTCCAAATAATTCAATAACGAAAAGAGATAAACGCACCAAATTTGGTAGGAGGGTGTCTTGCAACATTATGCAGAAGTTAGATTTTAGAATTTTGGATGCCACGCCCACCGCCTCTAAAAAACACATTTTTATAGTTTAAAAGAAAACTAGAAAAGCTAGAAGCGCCAAATTTGAAAGTAAGGTGCCTGGTAACATTACAAAGAATGTTTGATTTTCAACTTTTGGATGCCACGCCCACCGCCCCCAAACTATTGAATTTTAAGAAAAGTAGGGAAATAACAAAACATTTTTTTTAACACTCTTGTAGCTTACCATAGTACAGATCTACCCTATAAATTTCAATCCGATCGGACAATAAACAAAGAAGTTATAGGAGTTTGAATCTCCCATATAAAGTTGTGGGCGCTTAGAATTCCAACTAAAATGTTGAACTGACGCAGCAGAAGGCCGGCATCAATAAACGTCTCATTGTGTGTGTGGTCTAGATGGTTGCATGCAAGATTCTGGTGCGTGTGGTCGCGGGTTCGAATCCAGCAACGGGCAATTTTTTTTTTTTTTTGCCGATCGCACTGCGTAACTGTGTGTGGTCTTGATGGTTGGCTCGCAAGTTTCTGATGCGTGAGGTCGCGGGTTCGAATCCTGCGCTGGGCAATTTTTTTTTTTATACCATTTACCCATTGAAAATGGGTAAAAAATGGTATATTAACTTTGTGCAAATGTATGTAACAGGCAGAAGGAGGCGTGGCAGACCATACAAAGTATATATATTCTTGATCAGCATCAATAGCCGAGTCGATTTGGTCATGTCCGTCTGTCTGTCCGTCTGTCCGTCTGTATGAACACACAGATCTCAGCTATTAAAAGAGCTAGAGGCACCAGACTTGGTGGAAGTGTGCGTGTATTCAATACACACAAGAAGTTTATTTCAAACTTGATGTGCCACGCCCACCGCCTCCGCAAATCGATAAATGCGTATTTCGATTTTTTCCAAATAATTCAATAACGAAAAGAGATAAACGCACCAAATTTGGTAGGGGGTTGTCTTGCAACATTATGCAGAAGTTGGATTTTAGACTTTTGGATGCCACGCCCACCGCCTCTAAAAAGCACATTTTTATAGTTTAAAAGAACACTAGAAAAGCTAGAAGCACCAAATTTGGAAGTAAGGTGCCTGGTAACATTACGGAGAATGCGGAATTTCAACTTTTGGATGCCACGCCTACCGCCCCCAAAAATCGATTTTGTAAATCGGTAAATAAAACTATAGGAAAAGTAGAAAAGTTTCCGAAATTTTTTTTAGGTATTATTGTAGATAATAATAATATTGACCAACCCTATAAATTTAAATCCGATCGGACAATAAACACAGAAGTTATAGGCACGAGAAGTTTCGCTCACAGCAGTAAAGGCCCGACGCCGACGCCGACGCCGACTGCGCACGCCGACTGCGCACGCACAGTCGTCGTGTAGTCAGTGTGCAGTCGGCATGTGCCATTAGCGTCAATGCATGTGAATTTGTCCTCGAAAATATGCGATGCGTTGTTATTCGCCGAATAAAAGTAATTAATATTAAGAATTAGTTTTTAACAGCGAAAGGTAAATGGTATCTTACTGTCGAGTGCACTCGACTGTAGCTTTCTTCACTTGTTTTTTAATAATTTTGCGCTATATGAAAAGTATATTATGCAAAAAAAAAAAAATAAAAACAAAAACTTTTTCTAAGCAATACAAAAAAAAGAAGACTGCGCTGGGATTCGAACCGGGGACATTTAGTTATAGAGCTGACAACTCTCACAACAAATCACTGAAGCACATGGTCTGTTCCTAGGCGCGAGAAGTTTTGCATACAGCAGCAGAGACGGAGCAGAGGCTCGGCTTCAATGCTTGCGCCGACTGCGAACGCACAATCGGCGTGCAGTCGGCATGTGCCATTAGCATCAATGCATGTGTATTTAATTTCGCAAATATGCGATGCGTTGTTATTAATTCGAATAAAAGTAATTAATATTAAGAATTATTTTTAGCAGCCAAAGGTAAATTATAACTTACTGTCGAGTGCACTTGACTGTAGCTTTCTTCATTTTTTTTTTTAATAACAAAGAAGTTATAGGAGTTCGAATTCCCCATACAAATTTATGGACGCTAGCGATTCCTAACCAAAACGTTAAATCGACGCAGTAGAGGGCCCGCGTCAATAAAAGCCTAATTTGCCGATCGCATGGCGTAAACTTGTGTGGTCTAGTGGTTAGAGGTCCGACTCGTAAGTTACAAAGTTCGTGAGAGTTCTTGGGTTCGAATCTGGCGCGGGGCGATTTTTTTTTCTTAATGTAAATTGCTTTTTTTTTATTTTTATACCATTTATTTTATTTTGTATTATTTCTTCGAATAGGGTAAATGGTATCTTACAGTCGCGCGCGCTCGACTGTAGCTTTCCTTACTTGTTTTTAATTTGGATGCTTTTAAAGTGTTAACGGTTAAAATATTTAATACTTTTTAACTATGTAACTTCAACGTTTATTGTTTAAACTATAAGGCAATTGGTCAATAAACATATAAGTTAAAGGATGACATTTAATATAGCCATGTCTACTCGTTTGCTCAGGTGTCCCTCGTCATGTCTCACTTTAAAAACTGTTTTCAAATAACTTGACTTATATACTTCTTCAAAATATACAGTTAATAATGTGGAACGAACCAGATCGGACCGATATACCCTATACTTTTATCTTTTAACATATCATTAATCTGAAAAAAACAATCGGTTTGAGTTTGAGGTATGCGAATTAACGGTCGAGTCATGTTCGTCTGCCCGTTATTTCGACGTCATATCTATTGCAATGAAAACACAAAAAGAGTCATAGAGGCGTTCGATCAATTTTTGATATTCACAAAATATCGCAAGCAAATTCGCTTAGTTTGAAAAAGCTTCGCTATCCAACTTTCATCCAATTTTGAGCAATAAAGCAATCTCCTCTTCGATTTTTAAAGAGGACCAGTACTAAAAGTTTGAAATAAAGACATACTTTTATTGTTGTTTGTAATATGATATGATACGACTTGTTCTTGCATACATTTGTATTCGGTTAAGCAAAGTGCTAGAATTATAATACTGTTTGGAAACATTTTGTTGGGAAATTGATTCAATATTTTGAAGAAAAATTTAAACATCCGACTGTTTAATGTCAATTATTAATATGATTTTAAATTACTCTGAGGTTAAGTTGCCGTTAAAGTGCGAGATTTTCCAAAACAATTACCATAAAAATGCTGCCAAAAAATATCTGTCTTGTTTAACTATTTTTATACCATTTACCCATTGAAAATGGGTAAAAAATAGTATATTAACTTTGTGCAAATGTATGTAACAGGCAGAAGGAGGCGTGGCAGACCATACAAAGTATTTATATTCTTGATCAGCATCAATAGCCGAGTCGATTTGGTCATGTCCGTCTGTCTGTCCGTCTGTCCGTCTGTATGAACGCACAGATCTCAGCTATTTAAAGAGCTAGAGTCACCAGACTTGGTGGGAGTGTGCGTGTATTGAATACACAAAACGAGTTTATTTCAAACTTGATGTGCCACGCCCACCGCCTCCGCAAATCGATAAATGCGTATTTCGATTTTTTCCAAATAATTCTATAACGAAAAGAGATAAACGCATCAAATTTGGTTGGAGGGTGTATTGCAACATTATGCAGAAGTTGGATTTTAGACTTTTGGATGCCACGCCCACCGCCTCTAAAAACACATTTTTATAGTTTAAAAGAACACTAGAAAAGCTAGAAGCACCAAATTTGGAAGTAAAGTGCCTGGTAACATTACGGAGAATGCGGAATTTCAACTTTTGGATGCCACGCCTACCGCCCCTAAAAATCGATTTTGTAAGTCGGTAAATCAAATTATAGGAAAAGTAGAAAAGTTTCCGAAATTTTGTTTAGGTATTATTGTAGATAATAATAATATTGACCAACCCTACAAATTTAAATCCGATCGGACAATAAAAACAGAAGTTATAGGCACGAGAAGTTTCGCTCACAGCAGTAGAGGCCCGACGCCGACGCCGACGCCGACGCCGACGCCGACTGCGCACGCAGACTGCGCACGCACAATCGTCGTGTAGTCAGTGTGCAGTCGGCATGTGCCATTAGCGTCAATGCATGTGTATCATATTTGACTTCGAAAATATGCGATGCGTTGTTATTCACCGAATAAAAGTAATTAATATTAAGAATTAGTTTTTAACAGCGAAAGGTAAATGGTATCTTACTGTCGAGTGCACTCGACTGTAGCTTTATTCACTTGTTTTTATTGAATTCGACGTACTAAATATATAGCTGCAATAATCGGCGTGACAAGTATTTCTTTTCAAATTTTTTATTTACCTTAAAGGAGCTTTCAGTGTTCAAACTGGCGAGCTGGGCAAGAGAAGTTCAAATACTAAAATATGTATTTTTTGAAAGATACAGTAAGATTCCCTGCTTGCATTTTCATAAACCAAATATATCCATTTTTGGTGGCTGCAGTAAATGTACAACAAATTCTCCAACAACACCAAAACTGGTTTTCACAGTTATTAGCAACATTGAACTTTAAATGGTAGCAACTACAATTGTCATTGAGATTGCGAATTTGCGATTTTGTATTTACAATACATATGTACATACTTTCAATTTCTATTTGTAAGCTATGAAAATTGTACTGATGAGGACATTCGATTTATGGGCAAAAGCGTACTTGACCCACTAACCGTGAACGTCAAGAAAATGTTCAAATAACAATTTATTTTAAGTTCATCTTCACTATGTATTCATATCCATAGAGAAGCCGTTCATCTTAAGTTATTGTGTTCAATCATATCAAGTGTCCATATGTATGTAAGCTACTCTCGTTATAAATAAAGCACGTTTTGAACGACAGCCCGCTACATGTTGTACAATTCAAAAACTATAGAAAGTTTACCAAATCGAAAACATACATATATATATGCACATATTTTCACATTTATTTAGGCTGGTTTGATTTGTAAAGACACGTTTTTTAAATCAATTATTGAAAAAATTCTTTTAACTTCCCTCCAGAAAAATTATTTACTATAAAACATACCCTTACAGAATATTCAGCATTGTTGCGAATTCTTACAGAATCATACTCTACCATAAAAACAATCTTTTAAGGATTTGATATCAATCATAACACAACTATTGCGCTTACATTTGTTCATTTATGGTACTTAAATTAATTTGGTACTATGGGCAGGTATTTTTTTGTTCAACATTTAGCAGGGGAAGCAAATTGATTCATTATCATAATTATAAATAATATGATATGACGCAGTATGACCGATTATATCATATTAGAAGGTTTAGTGTAACTTCTAAAGAGAGCTACAGTCAAGCGTAATTCTTGAATACTTTTCTTTAAATATTTCACAAAAACACATTGCATCTATTGATACTTTGTGTGGACTGGAACTCTTCCTGCACACAAAGTCAATACTACTGTGGGCAAAAGTAAGGTGAATATTTTTGTAAAGTCAAAATTCTTTATTTATTCTCCTAAATCAATTTCATCCCCTTCAAAGTAATCCCCTCCCGATAAAATAAACTTATGCCAACGTTTTTTCTAATCCTCGAAACAGGCCAGGCCCGGAGTGGTCTCTTGAGTTTTGGGAATAGCTAGAAGTCGCACGGAGCCAAATCAGGAGAATACGGTGATTGCGGAACGATATGCGTCGAATTCTTGGCGAAACGGTCACGAAGAACGAGTGCAGTGTGCGACGTTTTCGGTACCAACCGAGATTTTATTTTTCGTAGGCCCAAACGGTCTTTCAAAATGGTTTTCACAGATCCTTCTGATATTCCGATCATATTAGTGAGGTCTCTAATAGTCAACCTACGATTTTTGAGCACTAATTCCTTCACTTCATTGACGTGTTGGTCATCTGTTGACGTCGATGGTCGTCCGGAGCGCTCCAAGTCATCAACACGTTCCCGACCCTTTTTGAAGTCTTTGTAACAATTATAAACATTTTTCTGGGACATGGTAGAATCACCAAAGGCCATCCCCAAACTTCCTCAACGTTTCCGCAGCCAAAATTTGCATGCAGCAAACAAAATATGATGGCAATTCTCTGCTCAATTAAATCAGACATTGTAAAAATCGCCAAATGTTTGGTAAACAAAAGCGTAAATATAGTACTCATACTGACATTGACATGAAATTCCCGCCAAATGTCCTGCCAACTCGAGAAAAAAAGAACTAGTTCGCCATCTTAAGCCCGTGAATTTTAAATTGAAAATTCACCTTACTTTTTGCTCACAGTAGTATTTCATGTTTTGTGAGTTAATTATATGAAAAGATTTAACACCATTGCAGCGTTTTATTTAACTCTTAATAATAAAAAAAGACTTAACAAATTGATTTATTTAATGAAATTTTTCTTAAGAGCTTAAATATATACACATTTGTACACGTATGTATGTCTATATATTGCACATGTTCCATCAACCGATGGGATTGTCTCCTCTCTTTGCTGTTCACTCCTTTATCGATGCACTTTCAAAGCTAACGTCAGCATGAAAGCCTGTGTCGTCGGCATGATAAAACACATTTTGAACACGACCATCAGGCAATAAAATGTGATATTGTCCGCGAGTCACGCCATGTAAGTCTCTGTTTTGTTTGTGACCGAAATCGTTACCGGTATGAGAATCACGTATGCGATAACCAAATGCATACTTTGAGGCATACTGTTGTAGCTGCAACAATCAGAATGTGTAGAGACCCGAAAGTATAAAAGTTAACGGCACTAGAGTAAGTTACAAGTTCTTTAACTGCGATGACACAAGGGATCTATTTAGAGAAATTATTAGTAACTAATCATTAGGCCATAAAAGAAATGTTCAAAGAGTTTAAGTGCTATTGCCGCAAAATACTATATATTGCTAGTTATCCAATAAAAGGTAACTTATATCTAACGTGTTGGCTAATTTCCAACGTACCAAGGAAAATTTCTACTGCAAAGTACTGTAAAATATATGGTTTTCTACGAGAAACAAGTTTGAAGCTTTAAAAACAGAAAAAAAGCATTGTAGGTTCGTTGTGGGGTAACAAATGTTAAGAAGTAAAGAAGTAAAAATACACTTGAGCGCGCAGTGAGATATTATATGCTCAGTTCGGAAAATTATTATAGGTTCATAACACTGATAATAAAGATAAATACAACTGTAAGCGATTAATAAACAACAAAGGCTTTCTCGCTCTAACATATTCACATTTGTTATGCTCACTCATCTGCCAACGTCGTGTCACGCACCTCAAAAGCTGTATCTTCCGTAACTTGCGTGCTTATTGTCGGATCGGGTGGTAATTCAAAGAGAAAGGAAATCTTAAATATGAACAATTCACATAATTTGAACTATGGGATGGAATACAAAAGTTGAAAATTCGCATTTTGCCTAATATTAAAAGGGATCTTTTTAGCTGCGATATACCTAAAACACAAGTTTTCATTTGCGGGGGTGGTAGGCTCCGTATGCACAGTTTGAAATAAGATTTGAGTACCAGATTTGGTATCTCTAGCTCTTGTATAGCTGTGAAATGTGTGTTCTCACAGGAAAACGGACATGTCAATAATGATTTCGCTATTGATGCTAATCAAGAATTTATATATTTTATTTTATATATTTTATCTGCCACTCTAGCTTCTGCTTGTTTTATACCATTTTTTATTACTATTTTCAAGCGGTAAATTTTATTAAAGTCCACGTTCTGCGGAATGTTAAAATTTTTGTATAATTGAGTTTCGTTAATCCATACAGACATCGGATGGACTGATCACACATACACATACTTTGTATGGTCTTCCACGGCTCCTTTTGCTTGGCAAATTCTTTTGGACAAAATTAAAATTCAGCTACTAATATACTGTGTGAACTCTCTAAACTCAACAATTACAAATGCTACTGAAATCTGTATTTCGTATAGTTTTTTTAAATCACATTGGCTTTGGAACTTCACCAAAACATTGGCACTTGGGATAGTCTGGGGATAATGTTCACAAGTATTTTAGTTGCAGACCTGCACAGAACAGAGAATTTGTATAAAAGTAAAAAAAACTAAATTATTTCCGTGAAAATAAATTTCATATCTTTTTACATAGCGATTTCAGAAAAGACACAGCTGTCGCAAGCCTATTACCAAAATTCTAAATTTTTCGTGATTACAAATTAAGCTCAAGATGAAGCACATGCGCCGTAATACTATCCGTAGCCTTTTGGGTCTGCGTCGTGTAGCGAGGCTGATGAATGTACGATTCGCTTGCGGCACAGAGAGTTCCGGAGGTGGTAAGGGTTTGGTGGTAGGCATTTACATGAAGGAGGGCGATAAGGACCCAAAGTTTACACCAACCGCCGAAAAGCTCAACGATCGCATCGGTGGAAAACTGAGACAACTGGTGTGTGAAACCAAGATTGATGGACGTTTGGGGCGTGGCCGCGTGTTCAACAATGTTGATCCCGACTTTAGTTCGGTGGCCGTCGTGGGCGTTGGCATCGAAGGTATTGGCTTTAATGAGCTGGAGATGTTAGATGAAGGCATGGAGAATGTTCGTGTTGCTGCAGGAGTTGGTGCTCGGTCACTGCAGTTGCAAGGTTGCCACACAATAATGGTTGATGGCATGGACTATGCGGAGCAAGCTGCTGAGGGTTCATCGCTAGGTGTCTGGAGGTTTTTAGATAATTTGGCAAAAAAAAATCGTTTAACCGTACCGAGATTGGAACTTTATGATTCTGCCGATATGGATGGTTGGACTCGTGGCATCTTTAAGGCAGAGTCCCAGAATCTGGCCAGACGTCTCTCAGATGCGCCAGCGAACTGCATGACACCCACAATGTTCGCTCAGGCAACCGTGGACGCCCTGTGTCCTTGCGGGATTACTGTCGAAGTGCGAACAATGGATTGGATTGAAATGCAACGAATGCACGCATTCCTTATGATTGCCAAAGGCAGCTGTGAGCCTCCTGTTCTCCTAGAGATAAGCTACTGCGGTACTTCTCCAGAGGACAAGCCAATACTTTTTGTCGGTAAGGGAATCACATTCAATTCTGGTGGTATCAATCTGCGACCTTGTAAGGGAATGGATGAATACCGTGGCAGTATGTCTGCAGCTGCGGCTATCATAGGCATGATGCGGTGCATTGCAGCTTTGTCATTACCTATTAATGTAACATGTGTTATTCCCTTATGCGAGAACATGCCTTCAGGAATGTCTACAAAACCTGGAGATGTCGTTACTTTGTTGAATGCCAGATCTATGGCTATACGCGACGTGGACAAGGCTGGTGTTGTGGTAATGGCTGATCCACTAATCTATGGTCAAACTACATACAAACCCCGCTTGGTAGTTGATGTAGCCACCTTGGGTATTGGAGTGAAGAATGCCTATGGAGGCGGCGCTTCCGGAATATTTTCGAATTCTCACTACATCTGGAAGCAATTCCAGCGAGCTGGCTCCTTGACGGGAGATCGCCTGTGGCGAATGCCCCTGTGGCAGTACTACAAAAAGCAGGTCACTGATGAGACGGGCTACGATCTAAGCAACGACGGACGTGGCGAAGCCAGTTCCTGTCTAGCGGCGGCTATTCTCCATGAGCTAGTTCCCTGTGCAGATTGGGCACACATCGATACCCGTGGTACTGGTTTGCTTACGACCTATGGAATTATTCCATATTTGACTGCCCGCTATATGACTGGACGTCCGACACGGACTTTAGTTCAGTTCGTCTATCAAATGGCTTGCCCGGAAGTAAAGTAAAAGTTTGAATGGCACAGAAACGTTGCATATACAGCAATACACTTGTATTTGGACCTAGTTATGTGGACGGTTTTTATCGTTTCAGTTTGTAAACATCGACAAGAATCAATGAGCTACAAATAAATTATGTTAATTCTACTGTGAATTATAAGTATTGTTTTATTTAGGGGAATGGCTGTAGCAAAGATTAATTATTGTATACTTCAAGTAACTTTAAATTCGTAGTTAACTTGGAATACACGTTCTTTCACTTGGTTTGAGTTAATTGAGTGTACGGCCGTTTCGAACACATACATTTTTGTTACGTATTATATACTTTGAGTTCTTAAACTAACTCACCGCCATATTGTGGTTGTGCAATCCGTTCATTTCGCCTTTTAATTGTGCTGACAACGATGCAGAAGTCCGGCCATTGTGAATTGACTGATCAGGATAATGCACAACGCTTTCGACTTTAATCAATGGTTGATCATCGTGAATACCCTCATATCCATTCGACAAGCCATGGCCAGGTGCAAATTTAATGAAGGAACTAGGCGATGGCAACTCGGCTGAAGCTTTGCTGGCAGTCACTGGCAATTCTTTAACATCGTTATTTCCAGGCTCCAAAATTGGTACATACTGCTTGGTTTTGGCCATGCCAACAAATTTCCTACTTTCTAAGCCATGATTAGTCAAGGGTAAGGCTTGAGGTAATGTTGAGGGTAAAGTTGGACGCTGACTCTGGCTTTGCGAAGGATGAAACTGAATTGGCGCAGTATTGTCCTGTGGTCGATCATGTAATTGAGTGTCTAGAAGAAGTTTTGACTGACGCTGCTTGGCTTGCATTTCTTTAGCCAGAAGATAGGTTAAACCATGAATTTGGTCATCTGGTGACTTTCCAACTAACGTGGACAGTTCTTGGAATTCAGATAGTTCTTTGTAGTGTTCATTTGTGTTAGATTGGGGTGCATGATATTCAATTTTAATCAAAGGAACTAGAGGAGAAGCCGACTTTGCTTTAATATTATACTTGAACTGCTCAACGGGTACTCCATAAATGGGAATAGGCTGCAGCACTTGCAAAGGATCAGGCTTCGAGGGTAGAAAAGGTGAAGTCCCAGTTGAAATTTCCGCTTGTTGAATATGTGTCTCTGCAGCTTCCGTTTTCGGAACGGCCATATCTGCACTATATGTGTGATGCAATTCCTCAGCAGGCTTTGCTTCATGTACTATTATAGGCTGACTTATTGTAGGAGTGGCTGGGTGAGTTTTTATGGGACTTGGGTTGTAAACATAGCGCAGCTGCTCAACCAGAGTTATGGGCTCAATTTGCACTTGGGCTAACTTAGGTGGTACATTTGAAAACGATGAAGACTTTATCTTTAAGTGCTCATAGTGTGCGTTCTGGGGAGGTAAGTATTTAATATAAGCCTTACCTACTTGGCCATCTTTGATTATTTGAGTTATAACCTTTTGCACCCCATGTGGTAGGGTACTTATTGGCTTTTTCGCTTTTGCGTGCATTGAGAGTGGGTTGTCGTCATAAAAAAAAATGCGCTTAGACTCTGCCGCTACTTCTCCGGACGTAATTAGATTATCAATAATGCGGGATTTTTGTTGGGATATGACGTTTCCTGCTGCTTGGGTTTCTGTAGTTATCAGGGATTTTGGAAGTGATGTCTTTCCATCAGCCAACTCAAACTTAACTAATTGAACTTTCGCTGAACGCTTAGAACGTTTATTTTCTCGTATGGTCATTGGCTTTTCTATTATTTTTCTTTGCATATCTAAGGCTCTGCCTTGTTTAATAAGACGTGCAGTGACAATGTCCGGCTCCCTGGCATCCGATTCCTTAAAAGGAATGAATTGCACTTTAAAGTTGACAGGTTTCGAGTGGCCTGCAGATCTGCTCATCCGGCGTGGTTCTTGATCTTTGTTATCGGTTGTAGTTTTTGCTTTGACAGTTTGATTTAGTAAACGTTGGTCTTTTAATTCGAATTGGGGAGCTATAGCATCACTGAGTTCAAAGCGTATTATACGTGGAGCAGTTGGCAATTGCGGTTGCTTGCGTTTAGCGCGAGTGTGAGTGGTCCCCAAAAGTAATATGGGCTGGTTGTTGTGCAGCTTGAAATCATTTTTGTAGTCGGTAGCACTGGAGATGCGACCCATTCTAAGCAATGCACGTTGATCAATGTAGCTTTTTATGACCTAATGTAAAGAAGAATGTAGTAATATTTAATGACAAATATTTGTTAATGGTACATTAGCCTTGCATATAAGCTGTGTATGTAACGGACAGAAGCGGACGGACGGAGCAGTGAATTTTGAAAATATAAATATTAAATATATGAATGTGCACCGGTATCTAATTGCTGGGAAAGAAACGTTATCTTCAGCGTACCGAAGATTGTAACTCTTGCAGATACTTACATACATTATTGAATATTGTTAATTCAGTTACTATATGTGTAATAATAAGTAAATATCGATAAGTACATATCGACCTCTCTTTAGTTGAGCGTCAACCACCACACTGATGAGACGTGTTAATAAATAAATACATGATTAAAATAATAATGTAATGAACTTATTACATGGTGTCAGAAGTAAAATACTGTGGAGAAAATCTATATTAAAGCAGTGTTTCTCAATAAAGACTAGTGTTCCCCAAGAAAAACTAATATTTAATGTAGACTTAAATACACAAAACACTTAAAATTGGAGTGAAGTACTAGTTCGTGAGTAAACCACTATTATCGGAAGACTTGTATCGTTATCTTTATATGTTATCGAAAGACAAATAAAACACGTGTGGAGCTTAAAAGAATTGACTTTATGCATAAAACATCTAAAATACAATGTCAGAGACACGGAAGGACTTGAGAGAACTCGATTGTGGAAATCTCTCAACCGAATGGAAAAATTGGAGGCGTGATTTTTTGGTATACATGATTGCCAATAATAACAAGTAAGGAAAGCTACAGTCGAGCGCGCGCGACTGTAAGATACCATTTACCCTATTCGAAGAAATAATACAAAATAAAATAAATGGTATAAAAATAAAAAAAAAGCAATTTACATTAAGAAAAAAAAATCGCCCCGCGCCAGATTCGAGAACCCAAGAACTCTCACGAACTTTGTAATTTACGAGTCGGACCTCTAACCACTAGACCACTGCACGCCGATTGTGCGTGCGCAGTCGGCGCAAGCATTGAAGCCGAGCCTCTGCTCCGTCTCTGCTGCTGTATGCAAAACTTCTCGCGCCTAGGAACAGACCATGTGCTTCAGTGGTTTGTTGTGAGAGTTGTCAGCTCTATAACTAAATGTCCCCGGTTCGAATCCCAGCGCAGTCTTCTCTTTTTTGTATTGCTTAGAAAAAGTTTTTGGTTTTTTTTTTTTTTTTTTTTTTGCATAATATACTTTTCATATAGCGCAAAATTATTAAAAAAAAAAAAATTGCCCAGCGCAGGATTCGAACCCGCGACCTCACGCATCAGAAATTTGCGAGCCAACCATCAAGACCACACACAGTTACGCAGTGCGATCGGCAAAAAAAAAAAAAAAAGTTGCCCGTTGCTGGATTCGAACCCACGACCACACGCACCAGAATCTTGCATGCAACCACACACAGTTACGCGGAGCGATCGGCAAATGAGACTTTTATTGATGCCGGCCTTCTACTGCGTCAGTTCAACATTCTAGTTGGAATTCTAAGCGCCCACAACTTTATATGGGAGATTCAAACTCCTATAACTTCTTTGTTTATTGTCCGATCGGATTGAAATTTATAGGGTAGATCTGTATTATGGTAAGCTACAAGAGTGTTAAAAAAATGTTTTGTTATTTCCCTACTTTTCTTAAAATGCAATAGTTTGGGGGCGGTGGGCGTGGCATCTAAAAGTTGAAAATCAAACATTCTTCGTAATGTTACCAGGCACCTTACTTTCAAATTTGGCGCTTCTAGCTTTTCTAGTTTTCTTTTAAACTATAAAAATGTGTTTTTTAGAGGCGGTAAGCGTGGCATCCAAAATTCTAAAATCCAACTTCTGCATTTATCGATTTGCGGAGGCGGTGGGCGTGGCACATCAAGTTTGAAATAAACTTCTTGTGTGTATTGAATACACGCACACTCCCACCAAGTCTGGTGCCTCTAGTTCTTTTAATAGCTGAGATCTGTGTGTTCATACAGACGGACAGACGGACAGACAGACGGACATGACCAAATCGACTCGGCTATTGATGCTGATCAAGAATATATATACTTTGTATGGTCTGCCACGCCTCCTTCTGCCTGTTACATACATTTGCACAAAGTTAATATACCATTTTTTACCCATTTTCAATGGGTAAATGGTATAAAAATGGCCAACCAGAATCCACCAAAATTGCAATATTTTTGTGGCTGATTGGGACAAAGGGTGCTTATATCTATAATACTCTTTTCCCAAATGATGAATCCGAAGCATCGCTGCTTGGCACTCCTGCAATCAGTCACGAGGCATCAGATGAAGCAGGTGTTAATATTTAATGCACATTGCTTGCCACAGAAAAATGTAACAATGGAGTCATTTAAATTCAATAATTTGGTTCAAAAGGAGCGGCAACCATTTCATGAATTCTTGACTGAGCTACGTACTCAAATTGAACGATGTGAATTCAACTGCTCATGTGGATTATTATGTGGATTGAAGAGAGAATGCTACGTGATCGAATTGTCACTGGTGTTGTGGATAAAAAACTTCAGCTGAAGCTGCTTGATGGACGAGATGAATCACTAATACGCGTAATTGATGTCTGCAAAAACATTGAATCGGCAAATATGAACAAATCCATCCTATCAACAAAACAATTGGCATCAACATCTGCAGAGATGAATTCTGTTAATGCGATCAACAAAAAGCGCATTTGCTTCAACTGCGGTGGAGAATGGACATATGATCATAAGGGAAAATGTCCAGCCAAGAACTTCATGTGCCAATGTGGAAAGAAGGGTCATTTTCGCCAAATATGTCGCAAGAAGGGAAATAAAATGGGAACTTCCGGATCATCGGCAGTAGATGGCCTGATGAAAAGAAAAACAATGAAAAAATTGATTCTCTTTGTATGGATGAAGGTTCATCTTCAGTTTCTAGAGTAAATTCAGAGGAATTACGAAAAAAGCCATGGACAAAGGAATTTCAAATAGATGAAGCGATAGTTAAATTTAAAGCTAATACGGGTGCAGATGTAAATTTGATTTCCTTTGAAAATCATTAGAAAGTTAAACATTAGAATGTTAGATGAACAAAATAAATATTCTATATTTGATTACAGTAACAATAGGATAAAAATCTATGGTATTGCAAAAATTAAAATGAGAGATAAAAAATTGAACATTGAAAGAGTAGCTGAATTCATTGTTGTTGATGACGGGTTTAAACCTATACTGGGACTTAAACCTTGCATTGATTTTAGCCTTGTTGAACCCTTAAATATTGACTTAATCAAATCAACAGGAGTTGATGCTTTTATAAATGAAAATAAGGATGTATTCTCGGGAATAGGAAAAATACCTGGAAAAGTGACACTTCACATTCGGGAGGATGCTAGCCCAGTTCTTCACTATAGAAAGCGTTTTCCTGATACAATACTAAGAAAACTTAAGCCGAAACTTGAAGAATGGGTTGAAAAGGAGATAATTTCTCCAGTAGCAAAACCGACAGAGTGGGTAAACAATTTACAGGTCGTTGAGAAAACGAATGACGATCTGCGAATATGCTTAGATCCTAAGCCATTAAATAAGTGCCTAAAGCGTGAACATTTTTTAATACCAACTATGGAAGATTTAATCTCAGACCTAGCAGGGAAGAAGGTTTTTACTGCCTTAGATTGTTCCAATGGTTTTTGGCAATTAGAATTAGACGAAAGTGAACATTTATGACACCTTTTGGTCGTTATAAGTTCAAAAGGCTTCCGTTTGGTTTGAGTGTTTCTCCGGAAATATTTCAGAGACGCATGGTTCAAATATTTGGTGATATACCAGGAGTTTTTGTTTATTTTGATGATGTTGGTATCATAGCGTGCGATGAGACAGAACATGACAAAATATTAAGATTGGTAATTGATCGAGCTCGCTTAAATAATATAAAGTTTAATGTAGAAAAAAATCAATATCGAAAATCGGAAGTAAAGTTTATGGGTCATATTTTATTTGACGGAAAAATTAAACCAGCTAAGAAACATATAGAAGCAATACTTAAAATGAAGAGACCTACAGATAGGCATGGTGTTTTACGCCTGTTAGGACTATTTAAGTATTTGGGCAAGTTCATTCCAGTACTTTCGAAACTGACTGCAGGGTTGCGATTGTTGTCACGAAAAGATGTGCCTTTTGAGTGGACTGAGAAACAAGACGCTGAGCTGGATGTATTAAAGAAAATTATCACATCAGAACCAGTTCTGAAGCCATTTGATCCTAAAAATCAAATAGTTATTCAAACTGACGCTTCAAAGGATGGACTGGGTTCAGGATTGATCCAAAATGAACACCCTGTGGCCTTTGCATCTAGAACGCTTTCTAAATGTGAACAAAGATGGGCTCAAATAGAAAAAGAGCTGTTAGCTGTGGTATTTGCCTGCCAAAGATTTCACCATTTTATTTATGGGCATCATTTTATAGTAGAAAGTGATCACAAACCGTTGGAATCGCTGAATTTGCGTGACATTGATAGTGTTTCCCCAAGGTTGCAAAGAATGTTTATGGCACTATAAAAATATCCAGGAATATCAAGTAAGGAAAGCTACAGTCGAGCGCGCGCGACTGTAAGATACCATTTACCCTATTCGAAGAAATAATACAAAATAAAAAAAATGGTATAAAAATAAAAAAAAAGAAGCAATTTACATTAAGAAAAAAAAAATCGCCCCGCGCCAGATTCGAGAACCCAAGAACTCTCACGAACTTTGTAATTTACGAGTCGGACCTCTAACTACTAGACCACTGCACGCCGATTGTGCGTGCGCAGTCGGCGCAAGCATTGAAGCTGAGCCTCTTCTCCGTCTCTGCTGCTGTACGCAAAACTTCTCGCGCCTAGGAACAGACCATGTGCTTCAGTGGTTTGTTGTGAGAGTTGTCAGCTCTATAACTAAATGTCCCCGGTTCGAATCCCAGCGCAGTCTTCTTTTTTTTGTATTGCTTAGAAAAAGTTTTTGGTTTTTCTTATTTTTTTTTTGCATAATATACTTTTCATATAGCGCAAAATTATTAAAAAAAAAAAATTGCCCGTTGCTGGATTCGAAGCCGCGACCACACGCACCAGAAACTTGCATGCAACCATCTAGACCATACACAGCTACGCGGAGCGATCGGCAAATGAGACTTTTATTGATGCCGGCCTTCTGCTGCGTCAGTTCAACATTTTAGTTGGAATTCTAAGCGCCCACAACTTTATATGGGAGATTCAAACTCCTATAACTTCTTTGTTTATTGTCCGATCGGATTGAAATTTATAGGGTAGATCTGTATTATGGTAAGCTACAAGAGTGTTCAAAAAAATGTTTTGTTATTTCCCTACTTTTCTTAAAATGCAAAAGTTTGGGGGCGGTGGGCGTGGTATCCAAAAGTTGAAAATCAAACATTCTCCGTAATGTTACCAGGCACCTTACTTTCAAATTTGGCGCTTCTAGCTTTTCTAGTTTTCTTTTAAACTATAAAAATGTGTTTTTTAGAGGCGGTGGGCGTGGCATCCAAAATTCTATAATTCAACTTCTGCATAATGTTGCAAGACACCCTCCTACCAAAATTGGTGCGTTTATCTCTTTTCGTTATTGAATTATTTGGAAAAAATCGAAATACGCATTTATCGATTTGCGGAGGCGGTGGGCGTGGCACATCAAGTTTGAAATAAACTTCTTGTGTGTATTGAATACACGCACACTCCCACCAAGTCTGGTGCCTCTAGCTCTTTTAATAGCTGAGATTTGTGTGTTCATACAGACGGACAGACAGACGGACATGACCAAATCGACTCGGCTATTGATGCTGATCAAGAATATATATACTTTGTATGGTCTGCCACGCCTCCTTCTGCCTGTTACATACATTTGCACAAAGTTAATATACCATTTTTTACCCATTTTCAATGGGTAAATGGTATAAAAATAGTGTATAATCCTGGTAAAAATATGCTTCTTGCTGACTGTTTATCTAGGGCTCAGTTAGATATCATCGAGGAAAACAAAGAATTATCTGGAATAATACATGTTGTCACAGAATCCATCTGTGTATCAAAAGATAATTACATTCATTACAAGCAAATGATGAATTCAAATGAAGATTTTAGGAAGCTATGTGAGTATGTGAGAAATGGGTGGCCTGAGTTTAGGTTTTTGAATGAATTTTCTCGAATATTTCATAAATATAAATCAGAGTTGCATTTTGAGAATGGACTTTTATTCAGAAATCATAGATTAGTGATACCCAATGAATTACAAGAAAAGATCGCAAAACTATTACACGATTCACATTTGGGAATTGAAAAAACCCTTGCTTAAGCAAGAAAGCTTTATTTTTGGCCAGGTATGAAAAGACAAATAAAGGAACTAGTAGTCTCTTGTGACGTTTGTGAGAAATTTACACGTTCTAATCAACGGGAACCTTTATTACAGGAAAGTTATCCTAAATATCCGTATCATATGGTGTCAATTGATCTTTTTGAATATGCTGGTTGTGATTTTATTTCTATTTTCGATGCTTATTCAAATTTTTTAGTGTCTGAAAAAATCAAGAATAAATAAAACTTCAGGAAATATAATAAATATATTATGCACTGTGTTTAATAGAGTTGGATATCCAACAATAATTAAAAGCGATAATGTCCCATTTAATTCTACTGAATTTGAAAAATTTTCGAGAGATTTTAATATTCAGATTAAATATTCAAGTCCCAGGTATCCTCAGAGTAATGGCTTAGCGGAAAAAGGAGTGGCAATTTCAAAAAATATTCTTAAAAGATGCTATGAAGACAATAAGGTCGATCAATATCAATACAGAATATTAGATTATAACTCTACACCTATAGCAAGCATGAATCTTACGCCATCTGAGCTATTTTTTGGGAGGTTAACTAAAACGGGACTCCCGGTGTCGGAACAATTGCTTGTCAGGAACAACATGAACGAAGAAATAATTCAAGAAAAAATTAATAAAAAGAAGGAAAAACAAAAATATTACTATGATAGAAATGTAAAATCTTTGCCATCGTTAAGTTTGGGTGATTTAGTTATATTTAAAAAGAATGGGAAAGAATGGTGTTATGGAACAATAGTTGGCATTGTCAACGATCGATCATATATAATAAAGGACTCTTTTGATAATCACTTTAGGCGTAATAGACGCTTTATTGCAAAAACAAATAATAGAGATTTCAACGCAAGTGATTTATTGTTAGAAGAAAATATTAAAATAGGACAGCACAGTAATTTACCAGAGATACATATTCAACAACCAATCAAAGAAGAAAATAATATTACAGAAAGCTCTAGTAGTTTTAAAGAAGATGAAATGAAAAAATATTCATTAAATACAACTAGTAGTTCGCCAGAAGAATATGATACTGCTGAAGGAGAAATAAATGGGGAATTTGAAAATGAAGATACCACAGTAAATATTGAAACATAGTATAAAACTCGTAGTGGTAGGGCCGTAAAAGTGCCGCAAAGATTTGGGTGGAATTAAGGTGTGTCCATGTCCATGGCTATAAAATCATAGAGTTATTTTATTATCTTAGACTTAAGCTTATTCAATAATTATAAAAATATAATAACAATAATTATAAAACTGAAATACATTTAAGATTTTCTGTACAATTTTAGAATTAAGAAATTTTAGAATTAATAAAAGTTAGAGTTAAGAAATTTTAGAATTAATAAACGTTAAAGAATTATAAAAAAAAATTATAAAAGTTAAGAAATTATAAAAAAAGAGCATGTAATAATAAGTAAAAACATGATTAAAATAATAATGTACTGAACTTATTACAATATGTATATGTAGGTAACCACTTATCAAGTAGCGGAAGAGTAGTAGTTTTTAGACAAATATCTTTAAACAAATTTTTATTTCTCTCGATCTAACTTTTTCAATCTTTATATATGGGTTTCATGCTATTGAAAAAACAAATGACAAAAGCTACAGTCGAGTGCACTCGACAGTAAGATACTATTTCCCTTTGGCTGTTAAAATATAATTCTTAATATTAAATACTTTTATTCGGCGAACTAACAACAACGCATCGCATATTTTGGCAGTCAAATACATATGTATCGACTCTATACACGCTGACTGTGCGTGCGCAGTCGATACAAACATTGAAAAGCATTATTTCTCGCGCCTAGAACTTCTGTGTTTATAGTCCGATCGGATATAAATTTTTAGGTTTGGTCAATATTATTTGTAGCTACATAATACTTATGTATAAGGCGGTGGGCGTGGCATCCAAAAATCTAAAATCCAATTTATGCATAATGTTGCAAGACACCCTCCTACCAAGTTTAATGCTTTTATCTCCTATATTGAATTATTTGCAAAAAATCGAAAAAACGCATTTATCGATTTGCAGAGCCTGTGGGCGAGGTATATCAAGTTTGAAATACACTTTTTATGTGTGTTGTACAAACGGCACTTTTAATTGCTGAGATCTAACCGACGCAGCAGAGGGCTAGCGTCAATGAAAGCTTCATTTTCCGATCGCGTTGCATAACCCTGTGTGGTCTGGTGGTTAGAGGTTTGGTTCGCAAATTCAAGAATTCGAGAGGCCGCGGGTTTTGTTTTTTTTATATCATTATTGCATTTTACTGAAAAATATAGTATCATATTTTTAAGAAAATTGACGAATATGGATGATGCAAAAAAATAAGAAAGACCAATTGTTTTTAGCAATTTAGAAAGAAACCTGGACTGACTGGAATTCGAACCTGGGATACAAAATTATAGATGCGCACGCACAAAATATGCGATGCGTTGTTATTAGTTCGCCGAATAAAAGTAATTAACATTAATAATTTTTTTATGAACAGCCAAAGGTAAATGGTATCTTACTGTCGAGTGCACTCGACTGTAGCTTTCTTCACTTGTTTAATAGCTGGGATCTGTGTGTTCATATAGACAGACAGACGGATAGATGGACAGACAGACGGACATGATCAAATCGACTCGGATATTGATGCTGATCACGAACATATATACTTTGTATTGTCTGCCACGCCTCCGTCTGCCTGTTAAATACATTTTCACAAAGTTAATATACAATTTTTTAGCTATTTTCAATGGGTAAATGGTATAATTAGCCGTGTTTTAAGAGTTTAAAGAGCTAATACAATATCGGTGTCATTCGCACAGATATCTGCTGACTAAATGAAAATGGGGATTAAAGGTATTAACTTTCTGAAAGTATAAGTAACTGACAGACTAAGACATCAAATCGATTTAGAAGATTTAAGAATAATATGTGGTTGGTACATTCAAAGCCTTATATATTTGAAAATGTATTAAATTTAATTGACAAACCTTGAAATTTGTAAATTTATCAAGAGCAGGCATGATTGATGATTGTACAGCGGCTTGATTTTCGGATAAATTGAGTGTTAACAGCAGCAACAGCTTTAAATATAAAATAGTATTATTACAAACGAAAACATTAGCATATAATATTGACATTGTGAGCTGTTAAAGAATGCGTACAAGTATAATTGGTCGATACAACGGACAAACAAACGGACAGAACTAAATCGGTAGCCCATGCTTATCAAAAATATAGATATACTATACTATGTACATGTATGTATATATTTTGAAGGGATGAGATGATCTAGCTTTGTCTGTCGACTGTCTGTTGTCTTTACTTTTGAAACTCTTGATGCAACTTAAAGCAAATATTTATACCACTGAAAATGGGAAAAACATTTTATATTAATTTGTGAAAATGTATGTAACGGGAAGAAGGCCAAAATATATAAATTTTTGATCAGCATCAATAGCTGAGTCGGTTTGAACATGTCTGCCTGCCGTCTATCTGACCGTTACTTACACTTTCATAAAGTTAATATACCATTTTTTACAAAGTTTCAATAGGTAAATGGTATAAAAAGGTGTTTTCGATATGGTTGGAAGGTTTCTTAAAGTGTTACACAGAATACGGACTTTAAATTTTTGGATGACACACTCACCGACCACGTTAAGAGATTTTCTCAATTGAATATGAACTGAATATAAATTTAAAACATTTAGAATTATTTTTTAATGCTCAAAGGTAAATGGTATCTTACTGTCAAGTGTACTTGACTGTAGCTTTCTTAACATGTTATTTATACGATTTTTTGGAATCTGTGTTTATTGTCTGGCTGCAAGAATGCCAACACAGATTGTCAGCATTATAACTATGTAGATACTATTAGGGCAAACAAATTTGTCTCTAATTTTTGTTTTCACAAAGATAATTACAATTAATTAATTAGAGATGAAAGCTTAAAAGAGCTTTATGATGTGACAGTTGAAGGTCATAATTGTTGTAATTATATTGATGTTTTATCAATACTGATGCAGATTAATGTTACATACACTATGTTACATACTAATGTTACACAAGTATCTATTTTACTGGTTACTGCATTGCGTTGTGTGACTTTCTCTAAAACTGGTCAGCCAACTAAATGCACCTCACATATTTGGCCGGAAGCCTGTACTACTACTTTTTGGCAAAACAAAACTGTAAAACTGGATATATTAAATTCAATACATATCACAGAAGCGCAGGTTGGCCGCTAAGCTCAATTGCGCGGCGAGGAGTGCAGTCATATAGACTTACTACCTGGTGCGAGTTTGATCATTAATATAGTTGTCCACTTTCACGTTAACGGCATTGAACTTATGATTTTACTTAAATAGACTCCACTCACTTTATTATTGCCAAAAACCAAGTAAGATCACCTTCATAAGTTTCATTGGATTGTTTCTTCCGTGACTATATAAGGCATATGGTAGCTATCTAATTGATAGTTACATATTAACGTGTTTGTAGAATTATGTTAAAGAAACTCCATTTTCGACCAATCGATACTATGATTATTTTCATACTTGGTCCGAATGTTGCTAAAGCAGTTATCGCACTTCGATCTAGATGAAACGATGTGCTGTTACAATTACTATATCTTTGAAATTATGATAAATGGGATCTATGGCAATTTTACAATATATAGTATTTTGTGCATACTCGACATTAAATTCTATTTACCCACTTTGGATTCATTCTTAACATTAAATATTATGTTAAATTAATCAACAAAGCCATCTCACAAGCTTGTTCACACATACAGTTAAACGCGTTTCTTAGAAGTCATCTTTCATAATCATAAACTCTATCATACAGTGGAAGCAACAGATGGACATGATGATACCGCTCTAATCTCTGCCTGTTACTTACCCATTTGTGATTAGCGAATGCTATAGGATATTCAATATATATTCAAATTGAATATTTAAATTCAAGTAGTTTATATATATATATATAAATTGTAGCTTCCATGCAGATTCTATGTACTATATTTATTTATTCTGTCACTAAATATTTACTGCTTATATATATAGTATATGGTATATGATACGGTGAATGTAACTATCATAAGCTATCATAACTTTTCAGTTTTCAGGAGGACGTATATGTATTAAATATGTTTTAATTTATTGATCGTATATAAATTTTCTAGATAATCGCGTAGTTCCTTAGATAAATTCATCCTTACATGTAATATGACTAAAACAACTATTCCCTAAATACATTTTTGTAATATGATAAGCTGTTGGCTTAAAGAAAGCTATTGACTCCTTTTCCCTTCTATACATACCAAGTTTATGTGACCTCTTGTGAGGCTCCACTTAGTGCTGACAGGCATTTTATAGCTTTTTTCGTAATTTATTGTATTTTTTTTAAAACGTTCAATACTTGTTTGTTCTTATAGCTAATAAACGAGTTTTATTATTTACACAAATATGAATGCCATCAATAATTTACAATACGCAAATATATATTAATGTTATTTTTTTAACTGCTGACATGAAATATGTGATATTAATTAATTTAGATGTCAACTTATATTGCTTAGGAAATATTTCGCAAATTATATTTTTGGCATTCCTCGAATACATTTTAGTTTAAGCATTGCATATTTAAATAAGCTTTAACTTTGAGTTTGAATTCAACTTTGCCCGTTGGAGTCGTCACTACTTTCATCCGTTTTCTATTGTTAAAACCGACTTTAAATTCAAGTTTTCAACACATTTGTTTATTTGGCTTTAACTTTTTTAACTAATGAAAGCCACACGCTGGCGTGCTTCTCTTGCAACTGTGCCTCAAATTGCGAATCACATCGGTTTTGTTTGCAACAACGGATGCTCACGAAAATATACCAGCCAGTTTTTATACCCCCTATTGAATATACGTAAAATAGGGTATATTAAATTTTTACATTTCTCTGGCTAGTATTTATGGCAATACCCTATTTTGCCCGTTTGAAGAACCTAATCATACTTACTCATATTAAGATTTTAATTTCAGATTTTCTGCATGCTGTAAAGGTTTCTTTCAAACTCGGTCGCAATATTCAATGTTAAATTAAAAAATTTCTCAAAAGAGATTCACTTTTGGTAAGATGTTGCTGATCAAGCTTTGGTAATGTTAATTTGATTTTATGAAAATTGAAATATGCTATAGATATGAGGGTCGTTCAATAAGTCTTTAGAAAAAGTTTTAATAACACTGTTTTTTGCAGAAATTTTTTTTTATTTTTCAACATAGTCCCCTTTTAGCTCTACACACTTTGCCAATCGTTTTTCCAACATTTTTATCCCATCCAAAAAATAGGATTTCGGAAGCTCTTCAAAATACTCATTTGTTTGAGCAATGATGTCTTCGTTGGAAGCGAACCGTCGTCCTCCAAGCCATTTCTTCAGATTGGGGAAAAGAAAATAGTCACTAGGGGCCAAATCTGGTGAATAAGGGGGATGCTGCAACAATTCCATTTTCAATTCCTCGATTTTGGCCATGGAAACTGCGCAGGTGTGCACACGCGCATTGTCCTGATGCAAGACGACTTTTTTCTTGTTCAGATGGGGTCGTTTCTCTTTGATTTCCTCGCTCAACCGATGCAATAACGACGCGTAATACGCTCCTGTTATTGTTTTCCCTTTTTCCAAGTAGTCAGTAAAAATGACCAAAAGACCGTGGCCATCACCTTGCCGGCAAATGGCACAGTTTTTGCCTTCTTCGGAGTCCTTTCACCCTTGAAAATCCACTGTGATGACTGTCTCTTTGTTTCTGGAGTGTAGTAATGTATCCAGGTTTCGTCTACAGTGACATATCGACGAAGAAATTCGGCCTGATTGCGATGAAAGAGCGCCAACATAACCTTAGAGTCCACTACACGATTGCGCTTATTCTCAGCTGTGAGCAAACGCGGCACCCATCTTGCCGAAATTTTTTTCACATTCAATTTTTCATTCAAATTGAAGCGACTGTCCCTTGTGATATGCCTGTGGCCTCAACTAATTCGCGCACTTTGATTCGCCGATCGCCGATCGCCAATCAGATCGTGGATTTTGTCGATGATTTCAGGAGTAGCCACCTCAACTGGACGTCCTGAACGATGTTCATCTTTTGTGGATGAACGGCCACGTTTAAATTCGTTCACCCAGTTGTAAACCGCAATCGCAAACACAGGTGCAGATGTGCCATGAACTGCATCCAATTCGGCTTTGATATCCTTCGGACTTAAGCCTTTCAAATGGAGATGTTTGATGACAGCCCTGAACTCGCTTTTGTCCATTGTTACAAACACATGTATTTTATAAAATTTGATCGACGATAAAAATTGACCTAAGTTATCGGTCAAGCTGAAATTTGGACAGCTTTCCAATCGATAGTGGTACTTACAAAGAAAAATCTTTACCGACACTACGAGCGCCATCACTCGGATTTTCTAAGGACTTGTTGAACGACCCGCACAATTGGTTGCTCATATGACAGTTGTATATATGTGTATGCACTATTAAAATAGGATGTGGAAAGTTTGATGAAGATATCTTGAAAAACAACCAAAAAGGGGTATGGCAGCTATGCAATATATCGGTCCGAGCTGGATCATTCCTATTTAATTTTAGAGTGCAGAAACAATAAGTATTAAAAGCTGAGAGACTGGTTAGTGTTAGTGCATAGACGGACATGGCTATGGTATATCTACACGGCTGTTGATATTAAACAATGGAGATCTTTCTCTGTATGCTTTTTCTAAAAATTGCGAGCGAGAAGTTCTCTTTAGAGAGCTTCAGCAACGCAGCAGGACGGGATGGGTGTATATGGCATGGAATGGGTATGGGGGAATGTGAAAATATAAATAAAACATATTATACAATGAATAATATATAATATTTAATATATAATATAAATTATATATAATATATAAATAAAATTTCTGAACACAACTCTCCCGTGATACACCGCTTGTAGTTAAATAACATTTGGATCCGACGAATACAAATGTGTTTGATTTAAATTCGCAGTTTAAGCTGATTTTGCTATTTTTGCTATACTGTTTGCTTAAATATAAACACAAGCGCATTTGGGCTTGAAGTTGCAGACCATAATAGTTAGCGGAAATCACAAACGTAAATTTGATGTGGATGCAGTCGTCGCCTTCTCTGCGGTGCGGAAGTTTAACCAACAATGAATTTCCTATATTTAAAGAAATCCACATGAAAATCATAGCAACACCTACATTCAGGAACTTAATGTACGTGGGTCGTTCAATATGTCTTTAGAAAAAATAAATAATAATAATAAATATAAAACACTGTTTTTTGCAGAAATTTTTTTTATTTTTCAACATAGTCCCCTTTTAGCTCTACACACTTTGCCAATCATTTTTCCAACATTTTTATCCCGTCTTAAAAATAGAATTTCGGATTTCTTCACTCGGATTTTCTATGGACTTATTGAACGACCCTCATATATTATGCATAGCTTACTTCTTGGACATTTTTCTGGTCAAGACCAGTTTTGAAAGGAGAGCACATCCAGCGCCCAGTTTAAAAAATGTTTTTACAATTTTGTGTATAGTTCCTACTATTCTTGAATTAAGAGTAGGAAAAATAAATAAACATTTTTTTTAGCACTAAGAAACTTGCATACCCTGCCCTGCCATAAGTATAATAGTCATTTTCACTAGGTAAATGGTATAAAAACTTGTTGTAAACCATAATTGAGGACGGATGAATTTAGACTATAGATATATAAATATACTTACTCATTATCTAGCACCAAATGCTATGACTGCATTACATAAACTTTTATGTTGGGCATCAAACTATACTTACGAATTTTTATTATACCATTTACCCATTGAAATGGGTAAAAAATGGTATATTAACTTTGTGCAAATGTATGTAACAGGCAGAAGGAGGCGTGGCAGACCATACAAAGTATATATATTCTTGATCAGCATCAATAGCCGAGTCGATTTGGTCATGTCCGTCTGTTTGTCCGTCTGTATGAACGAACAGATCTCAGCTATTAAAAGAGCTAGAGTCACCAGACTTGGTGGGAGTGTGCGTGTATTGAATACGCAGATCGAGTTTATTTCAAACTTGATGTGCCACGCCCACCGCCTCCGCAAATCTATAAATGCATATTTCGATTTTTTCCAAATAATTCAATAACGAAAAGAGATAAACACACCAAATTTGGTAGGAGGGTGTCTTGCAACATTATGCAGAAGTTGAATTTAAGACTTTTGGATGCTACGCCCACCGCCTCTAAAAAACACATTTTTATAGTTTAAAAGAACACTAGAAAAGCTAGAAGCACCAAATTTGGAAGTAAGGTGCCTGGTAACATTACGGAGGATGCGGATATTCAAATTTTGAATGCCACGCCTACCGCCCCCAAAAATTGATTTTGTAAATCGGTAAATCAAATTATAGGAAAAGTTTCCGAATTTTTTTTAGGTATTAATGTAGATAATAATAATATTGGCCAACCCTATAAATTTAAATCCGATCGGACAATAAACGCAGAAGTTATAGGTACGAGAAGTTTCGCTCACAGCAGTAGAGGTCCGACGCCGAAGCCGACTGCGCACGCCGACTGCGCACGCACAGTCGTCGTGTAGTCAGTGTGCAGTCGGCATGTGCCATTAGCGTCAATGCATGTGTATTTGTCTTCGAAAATATGCGATGCATTGTTATTCGCCGAATAAAAGTAATTAATATTAAGAATTATTTTTTAACAGCGAAAGTTAAATGGTAAATGGAGAAAGTGGGTAAAAAATGGTATATTAACTTTGTGCAAATGTATGTCTGTATGAACACACAGATCTCAGCTATTGAAAGAGCTAGAGACACCTGACTTGGTGGAAGTGCGCGTATTTTCAATACACACAAGAAGTTTATTTCAAACTTGATGTGCCACGCCCACCGCCTCCACAAATCGATAAATGCGTATTTCGATTTTTTTCAAATTATTCAATAAGGAAAAGAGATAAACGCACCAATTTTGGTAGGGGGTGTCTTGCAACATTATGCAGAAGTTGGATTTTAGAATTTTGGATGCCACGCCCACCGCCTCTAAAAAACACATTTTTATAGTTTAAAAGAAAACTAGAAAAGCTAGAAGCGCCAAATTTGAAAGTAAGATGCCTGGTAACATTACGGAGAATGTTTGATTTTCAACTTTTGGATGCCACGCCCACCGCCCCCAAACTATTGCATTTTAAGAAAAATAGGGAAATAACAAAACATTTTTTTAACACTCTTGTAGCTTACCATAATACAGATCTACCCTATAAATTGCAATCCGATCGGACAATAAACAAAGAAGTTATAGGAGTTTGAATCTCCCATATAAAGTTGTGGGCGCTTAGAATTCCAACTAGAATGTTGAACTGACGCAGCAGAAGGCCGGCATCAATAAAAGTCTCATTTGCCGATCGCTCCGCGTAACTGTGTGTGGTCTAAATGGTTGCATGCAAGATTCTGGTCCGTGTGGTCGCGGGTTCGAATCCAGCAACGGGCAATTTTTTTTTTTTTTTTGCCGATCGCACTGCGTAACTGTGTGTGGTCTTGATGGTTGGCTCGCAAGTTTCTGATGCGTGAGGTCGCGGGTTCGAATCCTGCGCTGGGCAATTTTTTTTTTTTTTTAATAATTTTGCGCTATATGAAAAATATACTATGCAAAAAAAATAAGAAAAACCAAAAACTTTTTCTAAGCAATACAAAAAAAAGAAGACTGCGCTGGGATTCGAACCGGGGACATTTAGTTATAGAGCTGACAACTCTCACAACAAACCACTGAAGCACATGGTCTGTTCCTAGGCGCGAGAAGTTTTGCATACAGCAGCAGGGACGGAGCAGAGGCTCGGCTTCAATGCTTGCGCCGACTGCGCACGCACAATCTGCGTGCAGTCGGCATGTGCCATTAGCGTCAATGCATGTGTATTTAATTTCGGAAATATGCGATGCGTTGTTATTAATTCGAATAAAAGTAATTAATATTAAGAATTATTTTTAGCAGCCAAAGGTAAATTATAACTTACTGTCGAGTACACTCGACTGTAGCTTTCTTCAATTTTTTTTTTTAATAACAAAGAAGTTATAGGAGTTCGAATTCCCCATACAAAGTTATGGGCGCTAGCGATTCCTAACCAAAACGTTAAATCGACGCAGTAGAGAGCCCGCGTCAATAAAAGCCTAATTTGTTAATCGCAAGGCGTAGACTTGTGTGGTCTAGTGGTTAGAGGTCCGACTCGTAAGTTACAAAGTTCGTGAGAGTTCTTGGGTTCGAATCTGGCGCGGGGCGATTTCTTTTTCCTTAATGTAAATTGTTTTTTTTTTTTATTTTTATACCATTTATTTTATTTTGTATTATTTCTTCGAGTAGGGTAAATTGTATCTTACAGTCGTGCGCGCTCGACTGTAGCTTTCCTTACTTATTTTTAATTTGAATAAAAATCCCTTAAATAATTTAAACTTTCATTTTGATATTGCGTTTGAGTGCGAAAAGTCTGAAGCCATTTACACTTTAGCTTCATTTTAAGTATATAGTAACATATCTAAACCCACATATCTACCACATAAGCACATACACTCTACGCATTTGTCACAGTAAACAGAGAACCCTAAAAATATCAGCCTCCACGAGTGGCCAGCTAATGTAAACGTCTCCTCAATTATCGCCCCCCCATGAGTGGCTAATGAAAACATTTCTTTGCGTTATCAACAAATCTACCTAATACATTAGAGATGCGATCAAAACAAAATCGCTCTCATACCCACTGCTCTCGCGATTGGCAACTTAACGTAAACATAAACAAATGTCCCCAAGAATTAAAAGGCTTTCATGCCCCTATACTGTAAAATTGCAGACGCAGCTCAAACCAAGATCGCTCTCATTTTTGACACTCTCAATTTCTGAATTGCGTTCTCTCTCCCAATCGAAGGTTTGCCAAGCGTCAGCCTAGTTTTTAAGTTTTAGTTTTAAGTTGAATCTTGTAGGGAGAACACCTATCTCTCCTAATTCGTGTTTATACTATTTTGTCAATAAAAATTATATTTTTTTAACAAAGTGTTGAATATACATACAAGTACAAGTATCTGCAAAGGTATGCATCATTCGGTATGCCGAAGGTAAGGTTTCTATCTAATTTGTATTTTAAAATATTTATTATAATTTATTATGATCATATATGTATGTATATAATATGTTTTGAAACGTATAGATAAATTGGTGTTAATCATTAGCTTGGTATTTTGGCACTTGTTTATTTTTTAACTTCGAAAATTTGTTACTATAAAAGTTAGAGCTTCTCTGCGTTTTTCTGATATAAGGGCATACCCTTATCATCGATTTCTATTGAAGGCACCAGGGGCGGCTTGAACCCATATTCCATGTTTAGGTTTCGAATTGAATTGGGACTGCGTTTCAAAGTGTGACCGATCCGCCATCGCTGAAATTCATCAAATTCGCTGCCATTTTTTTCGTTACTTGAGCTAGTCTTCGGAACTGGACCAATATATGACTTAACCATCTGCGAATGTGCTGATGCGCCTGCTATTGTTAAGTCGGCCGGGAGAGTGTTATAAATGTAGCGTGCACCTTGAAGCCACTGTGAACCGCGAGGTGGTGGTGGTGGTGGTGGGCGAAGGTCGAATGGCATGCTCGGCAGACTAAAGGATGCCATTTTTGGCGATTTACCACTGATTGGTGTCACAGGAGGAGATACCAGCGCTGCTGTTGCTGCTCCATTCGTTGAAGCCATTGCTGGATTCTTTACTTCTTTTTTAGGACCAGCTATTAAGGGCAAAATCTTCTTTAGCATACGCGTATAATAGCTTTGAAGGATTTTTGGTGGGACGTTGGCAATGGACGTATGTGGCCAAGAGAATAAGCTATTTGAGTGTGGCCCAAAGTTAGTGGCTGGCGGATGATTTGGTGGCATTGGCATGTGTATAGCGACTGGGACATGAATTGGTATAGCCATAGGACGATCTATATATTTCTCAACAATTTTTTCAATTTCTATGGGCTTTTCGACGATACGTTCCACTTCAACAGGAACCTCTTTTTCAATTATTTTTTCAACAATTGTCTCAACTTTGTAGGGTATGGGTTGTTCGACAAAGGTTTCTACAGGATACGGGCGATCTACATAGTGTTCTACGTGAACTGGAATAGGAATTGGTTGAGGAACAGCATATGGTATAGGTATATGCTTCTCTACAACTTGATTCGGAGGTTGATCAATGATTTTTTGAATGTTCGCAACGTGCACTTGTGATACTGGTGATGAATGAATTTTCCCTTGAACAGAGTTTATTAAAGCTGGAGCAGAATCCATATTATCGGTCCGATATGGGATTGTACTATCTTGCGACAAGGTGTCATATTTCACCCGCTCAACATTAATCGGATTTGCAGCCAAGGAGTTATAGCTCAGTGCAGATGTTGAGGCTACCGGTTTTTTTTCTAGTATATCAGCAGAAACATAAGCTTCGGGACTGTAAGCAGACGTAAAAGGCCGATGGGGCGTTGGGTGGTAAATAGTTTCATGCATCTCCACCAAATGACCGTCTTTCTCTGAAATGAGCTTGTTATGTATGTTTATCGATTTCTGAACTTCCACGAAAGAGTAACCATTTGGCTTAATCGAAACGAGATCTTCCAGTGTTCGTTTTACATGGGAATTTGGATTGGTTGATGGAGCAGGAGCGTGTCGTAGGTGATGTTGAGAAGACTCAGCGGCGGCTTCGGCAACGAAGTTGTGAGGACTGGGTAGTTGTGCCAGTGAGTGAGTTTTTTCTTGTTGACTGTTGGGTGATGATGTCGGCGGGCTAGGTGAATTTACTGTAACATATATTAAGCTTTTTGAAGTGGGGACAACATAGTGTGAATAATCAATGCGCGCAGGCGTAGAAGCTGCATTTGATGGTAAAGATTCAATCGCTTTTGTATGAAGTTTCATATCTACATTTTTTTGTTGAGATTGCTCGTGGTTCTTTTCCTCTTGATTTTGGGCGACAGTATTTTCAAGGGTCTTAAAATTCTGCACTTCATTGTTTATTTTTAAGATTTGGGATTGTGGTAAGCTATTAGCCTCATAGTGGAAGACTCCCTTAGAAATTGGGCCATTACCACCCGAAGAGATCATGGGCCTAAAATTTTTTAGAAATTGTCTTGAAGGTGCATAATTGATTTGGGGATTTTGCTCAAAGTCCTGCCCCTTATTTACATGATAGTAATTACGATTTTGATATGGTTGTGAATTGGGAACTTGGTGCACTTTAACTTGACTGTCGTTATGAATCAGTTGCAACGTAAACGCTTTATCTTTGGAATTTCCTATGGGATTCGTATAGATCTCAATAGATTGAGAAGATGTTGGTGGCTCTGATGGCGGTGGTAAATGACTCTGATAGAACTGTTGACCGATATGCTGTGATTCCGCAATTTGATTATCCTCAATGCCGTCAATATCCTCCATGTCTGTTTCTTGCTCACCGAGAATAACAATAGGTGCATTATCGTCATCAATGTCAGTATCATTATCTTCTTTTCCAATATTTGGGCGCAAAAACAAACTTGGCAGTACGGGAGAAGTAACCGCTGCGCGATTAATGCGTTGCATCTCGTTTCGAAAAATAAGTTTACTACCATTTTGAAAAGGATCACGCTGTTGAGTGCTATTCTTTTCCACAACTATCTGTGTATGTCCTGGACGCAGCTCACGCCGATACTCTTTCGAAACTGTGGTTTTATAACTATAGGAGGCCTTATCTTTAAGAGGTGCAGTTGAGTTTACCTTATTAGAGCTTGGCTCCACGACAATGATGTCTTTGCAACTCGTACTTGTGTTACTGAAAATATCAGTTGTTGGTGCTGTGTTTTCATCATTACCACTAAAGCGAAAAATATTCGAAAATCCATTGGGAAACAGGTTAGTTAATACTTCGTCCACAGTATTCTTCTTGGAGTTGGCCTCTTGTTTTGCAGTTTCACGGGGCAGTTCTGCGTCAATTTCGAATTGTATATAGCCATGCCCATTCGTCGGCAAATATGGTTTACTGCCTAGCTTTTTAGTCAACAGTTCAGAGGGCAACATATCAAGTACACTGAAGCCCATTAGAGATTCGAAAAAATTTTGAAATAGGCATTATGTTAAAAAAATGTTCCAAGATATTCATATGTAGTTAATTTTCAACGTACTTAGCTAACTTCCTTGCTGACGTCCGCTGAGACCCCGTTTGTCCCTCGACTTTCAGTACTTTGCTGTCATAGCGTAAATCATTGGTTCCAAACAGTTGGCTGGTTGCATCCTTTAAATGTCAAGAAAATCTATTACTGCAAAATTATTAACTTAAAATCATAGTCATAGGCTAACCTTTAAGGCTCCATTTTCATCCTTGTTGTCTTTGTTCTTAGCTTTTGTAGAGTTTATTGCGAGGGTTAAGAAATTCGGCTGAACTGTAGGTGTTTGAAATAACTGTGGGGCAGAAATAGTGGCATCCAAATGTGATGCTGGGCCAACCTTAACTGTGGCCAGCAGACAGAGAGCGCCTACTGCTGCCTTCAATTGTATTTTTGAACACATGGTAGATGCGCTGTTCGGAAACAGACATAAATAAATAAAACTTAAAGTGAATAAATTAAGAGCACACTTCAAATAGACACTGCATTTCCATTTAAAGTAAGCTGCCAAATCTAATAAGAGACCTGAAGAAATATGTAAACTTTAAACAAAAGTATATAACACGCAGACCGACTGCTGTAATATACTGATCCGAGAAAATAGTTGCAACATTATTGGCACATACATAGCTTTTTACAATATTAACACTGAAACCAAATCGGATAAGAAGCTCTGAAGTTATTGTTCACGTTTCTCTAAATATCAATAAAATACGTATTTGAAATTTGTCAATATTGAAATCGTCTAAAATTCAATATTTATAGACTAATAACAGACACATTAACTCCAGTTTAAATACATAACTTATTTACCGTAATATATGGATAATATGGTATATGGTATCACTGCAATTCACATCAACTTTCTAATTAAGCCGGTACAAGAACCGTTGCAACCATAGTACAGATTCCAACATTTGTAAAAACATTATCATCTCATGCTCTTCTTGACAAGACATCGCTTCTAAATTTACCTGTATTCATTAATGATCATGAGCGACTAGATAAGATAAGCTAAGTTACATTTAAACACTCAATTAATAACTTTGACTGATATTCAATTCGAATGTACTGCAAAATATACATATAATATCGTCCACTTATTAAGAATTGATTTCACATTTCGGCGAAAATATATTTTTTGTGTGTGCAATTAATTTTTATGAAGAGCGTTATCACTGTCGATTCAACAAGCAATTGCCAATCTCTGAGGGAGCACTCAATGTTGTCGACCGTGATAGCAGCGCGTTCACATTGCGAATGAAAGTGAAACCGTAGTGGATGGCACATTTCGTTTTCTTTTCGGTTTCTTTCGTCGCTAAAGCCGTTGTTTAAGTCGTCTCTGGAGCTTAAGTCGTGGCTGCGTTTTCAATCCTTAAAGTGTAGCACCAAACTTGAATATCCAGAGATTGCGCAAGAGCAGGTGTTTATCTCTCACCCCCTCAGTTTTTCGTCTCACTTGTTACTTACAATGACATTTATATGGCTTTCTACGACAGTATTGACCCTGCTCAAAACGTAAGCGGGAAAACTTTGCAACTGGTTTTTCCTTTTAGGCAATTTTTTATGAAAACAAGTTTCAAAGATTGCGGTTTGCCCACTTGATTGTGAGATACTCAGTACCAAGATGCGATTATACGTTCGAGTGTACGAAAACAATCCGTCCCGATGATACAAATGTTTTTATATTCATATACCGATAGAGTTAAATAATCTGTAGATACACTTAACATACGGTTGTCGATCTGTCTGTCTTTTGTAAAACCAAGAGACACCAAATTTAGACTAAAGGTATAACATACACAGAGGTTTATGTTAAACATTGAGTAACCCCCTACCGCCTCCGCCCTAGAACATAATTATTGTATATTGTTAAATATAGAGGAGTAATAAGGGAAAAAAAATTGTTGTATATAAAATTTTCTCATTGTCAATGAGCAAAATGGAATAAAAAATACAGCTTCAAATTTTATTTTTTAGTTCAATTACCAAAAAATCATTTGTAAATTATATGGAATCATTTAAAATGGAATCGCGAAATTGATTCACTGACCGACAATTGTTGCTTTACTCCAATCACTCTCAACGCTATACCTTTTAATAGCCTCAGCCCCTTTAGGTTTGTTTCTAGTTGTTATCTAATCGGTTATAAAATTTAATATTGTCAGTGAAGAGCTTTCAGTTCCTCAGAGAAAAAATTGTAACTAAAAACTTGCATGACTATCAATATTGCAGGCATTGTCTCAATGGTATTTACAATGCCGCTTCGGGTTATTGTACTCTTGAGTTGCAAGTTATAAACCCGTATTTTACGCTTGTAGATTTAATGGCAAAACCAATACGGCAAACAGTACACAAGGTCAATGAAACTTTAAACAGGTTTCTGTCTATAAACTGAAGTGACTTGCGGTGCCGTCCCGTAAAGCACCCTACAAACTTTTGAAACCTCACCCTTAAAAGAGTTTTGAGATTCCTTGAGCTCTCAAGAAGCAAATTATAACTGCATAAAAATCAACAGTGGTAAGATTATTAAAAGTAATCAATCGAACAAAAGGACTAAAAATATTAAAGAAAGTAAAGTGAACTCGACAGTAAGATACCAAGATAATTTTGCCTTTAAAATATTCGTGATGCTTCTATTTAGCAAACTCATAAAAAATATTGTAATTTAGAAGATAAAGCTGCTCGTTACAAATTTTTAGTTATATGATTTGAGTAAAGCGACCAAATTTCAAATAGTACTATTAAAGTTTGAAGATTTCAAAGGATACTAGTGAATACTAAGATAACATTTTTATGAGTATGCTAACCCATTGAGAACTTTTTATACCATTTACCCATTAAAAATAGTATATTAACTTTGTGAAAATGTATGTAACAGGCAGAAGGAGGCGTGACAGACCATACAAAGTATATATATTCTTGATCAGCATCAATAGCCGAGTCGATTTGGTCATGTCCGTCTGTCTGTCCGTCTGTCCGTCTGTATGAACACACAGATCTCAGCTATTAAAAGAGCTAGAGGCACCAGACTTGGTGGGAGTGTGCGTGTATTCAATACACACAAGAAGTTTATTTCAAACTTGATGTGCCACGCCCACCGCCTCCGCAAATCGATAAATGCGTATTTCGATTTTTTCCAAATAATTCAATAACGAAAAGAGATAAACGCACCAAATTTGGTAGGAGGGTGTCTTTCAACATTGTGCAGAAGTTGGATTTTAGACTTTTGGATGCCACGCCCACCGCCTCTAAAAAACACATTTTTATAGTTTAAAAGAAAACTAGAAAAGCTAGAAGCGCCAAATTTGAAAGTAAGGTGCCTGGTAACATTACAAAGAATGTTTGATTTTCAACTTTTGGATGCCACGCCCACCGCCCCCAAACTATTGCATTTTAAGAAAAGTAGGGAAATAACAAAACATTTTTTTGAACACTCTTGTAGCTTACCATAGTACAGATCTACCCTATAAATTGCAATCCGATCGGACAATAAACAAAGAAGTTATAGGAGTTTGAATCTCCCATATAAAGTTGTGGGCGCTTAGAATTCCAACTAGAATGTTGAACTGACGCAGCAGAAGGCCGGCATCAATAAAAGTCTCATTTGCCGATCGCTCCGCGTAACTGTGTGTGGTCTAAATGGTTGCATGCAAGATTCTGGTCCGTGTGGTCGCGGGTTCGAATCCAGCAACGGGCAATTTTTTTTTTTTTTTTTGCTGATCGCACTGCGTAACTGTGTGTGGTCTTGATGGTTGGCTCGCAAGTTTCTGATGCGTGAGGTCGCGGGTTCGAATCCTGCGCTGGGCAATTTTTTTTTTTTTTAATAATTTTGCGCTATATGAAAAATATACTATGCAAAAAAAATAAGAAAAACCAAAAACTTTTTCTAAGCAATACAAAAAAAAGAAGACTGCGCTGGGATTCGAACCGGGGACATTTAGTTATAGAGCTGACAACTCTCACAACAAACCACTGAAGCACATGGTCTGTTCCTAGGCGCGAGAAGTTTTGCATACAGCAGCAGGGACGGAGCAGAGGCTCGGCTTCAATGCTTGCGCCGACTGCGCACGCACAATCTGCGTGCAGTCGGCATGTGCCATTAGCGTCAATGCATGTGTATTTAATTTCGGAAATATGCGATGCGTTGTTATTAATTCGAATAAAAGTAATTAATATTAAGAATTATTTTTAGCAGCCAAAGGTAAATTATAACTTACTGTCGAGTACACTCGACTGTAGCTTTCTTCAATTTTTATTTTTTAATAACAAAGAAGTTATAGGAGTTCGAATTCCCCATACAAAGTTATGGGCGCTAGCGATTCCTAACCAAAACGTTAAATCGACGCAGTAGAGGGCCAGCGTCAATAAAAGCCTAATTTGCCGATCGCATGGCGTAAACTTGTGTGGTCTAGTGGTTAGAGGTCCGACTCGTAAGTTACAAAGTTCGTGAGAGTTCTTGGATTCGAGTCTGGCGCGGGGCGATTTTTTTTTCTTAATGTTGTAAATTGCTTTTTTTTTATTTTAATACCATTTATTTTATTTTGTATTATTTCTTCGAATAGGGTAAATGGTATCTTACAGTCGCGCGCGCTCGACTGTAGCTTTCATTACTTGTTATATTTAAACAAGTGAAGAAAGCTACAGTCGAGTGCACTCGACAGTAAGATACCATTTACCTTTCGCTGTTAAAAACTAATTCTTAATATTAATTACTTTTATTCGGCGAATAACAACGCATCGCATATTTTCGAGGACGAATTCACATGCATTGACGCTAATGGCACATGCCGACTGCACACTGACTACACGACGACTGTGCGTGCGCAGTCGGCGTGCGCAGTCGGCGTCGGCGTCGGCGTCGGGCCTCTACTGCTGTGATCGGATTTAAATTTATAGGGTTAGTCCATATTATTATTATCTACAATAATATATAAAAAAAAATTCGGAAACTTTTCTACTTTTCCTATAATTTGATTTACCGATTTACAAAATCAATTTTTGGGGGCGGTGGGCGTGGCATCCAAAAGTTGAAATTCCGCGTTCTCCATAATGTTAACAGGCAGCTTACTTCCAAATTTGGTGTTTCTAGCTTTTCTAGTGTTCTTTTAAACTATAAAAATGTGTTTTTTAGAGGCGGTGGGCGTGGCATCCAAAAGTCTAAAATCCAACTTCTGCATAATGTTGCAAGACAACCCCCTACCAAATTTGGTGCGTTTATCTCTTTTCGTTATTGAATTATTTGGAAAAAATCGAAATACGCATTTATCGATTTGTGTAGGCGGTGGGCGTCGCACATCAACTTCTTGTGTGTATTGAATACACGCACACTCCCACCAAGTCTGGTGCCTCTAGCTCTTTTAATAGCTGAGATCTGTGTGTTCATACAGACGGACAGACGGACAGACAGACGGACATGACCAAATCGACTCGGCTATTGATGCTGATCAAGAATATATATACTTTGTATGGTCTGCCACGCCTCCTTCTGCCTGTTACATACATTTGCACAAAGTTAATATACCATTTTTTACCCATTTTCAATGGGTAAATGGTATAAAAAAAACACTAGAAAAGCTTGAAGCACCAAATTTGATAGTAAGGTAAGCTGCCACGCCTCCTTCTGCCTGTTACATACATTTGCACAAAGTTAATATACCATTTTTTACCCATTTTCAATGGGTAAATGGTATAAAAAAAACACTAGAAAAGCTTGAAGCACCAAATTTGGTAGTAAGGTGCCTGGTATAATAACGAAGAATGTGGATCTTCAAATTTTGGAGTCCACGCCTCCGCCTCCAAAAATCGATTTTGTAAAATGGTAAATCCAATTATAGGAAAAGCAGAAAAGTTTCCGAATTTTTTTTTTAGTATTTCTGTAGATAAGAGCAATATCGACCAACCCTATAAATTCAAATCCAATCGGAAATTAAACATAGAAGTTATAGGCACGAGAAGTTTCCCTTACAGCAGCAAAGGCCCGACGCCGACGTTCGCGCCGACGCCGACTGAGCACGCAAAGTCGTCGTGTAGTCAGCGTGCAGTCGGCATGCTATTAGCGGCAATGCATGTGTTTTCGAAAATATGCGATGCGCTGCTATTAATTCGCCGAATAAAAGTAATTAATATTAAGAACTATTTTTTAACAGCCATAGGTAAATGGTATCTTACTGTCGCGTGCACTATACTGTAGGTTTCTTCACTTGCTTTTATTAAAATGCATGTAAAAACATAGAATAAAATCATAGAAGTTTCTATAATAATTAATTATAATTAGTGCTAGAAGTAAAAAACTTGTTAGCCTATCCTCCCTAAAAACCTTTTTTTTAAGTGCTAAGAAAAGTCAGAATGTTACAAAACTTTTTTCGAAATACAATTATATTGACTTGGCCTGATAATTTTAATCCAATCAGACTATAACGTCAGAAGTTGCAAAATGGACAGGAAAATGGTATTTTAACTTTGTGTAAATATATGTAACAGGGAAAAGAAGACGTGACAAATCTTAAAAACAATATTCATTCTTGGTCAGTACCAATAACCGAGTCGATGTAACTATGCCCTTTTCCTTTTCATTCGTCAGTTTGTCTGTCTGTATGGACGCAAGAAATTTGTGTTGCAAAACATTGATACACCAAAGTTAGCAGGAATGTTCGTGTTTAGCATACATCATATAGCATATGTATTTAAAACTTCATATGCCAGTCCACCACTTTAATATTAACCAAAGTATATAGAATAAGCACGGTCATTTGGCACACAAGTTAATAAATATAGGGTTTTTAAGTAATGACATACCGGTTTCTTTATTGATTTTTAACAATTATTTACTTTGCTAAGTGGCGATGCTTCTAATAGTCATATGGCGACCTAGACCCACTGTTTCCATGGTTTTATCCTAAGTAACGTTCACTGGTCATTCGGCGGGCTAGGTGCTTTCGTGACAAAATTAGCATTTTGGAATCGCCTGAACAGAAGACAAAATAATTTTACACAACAGTTGTTTCTTGAGCAAAATAAAATTTCAAAATTGCTCGAACTTAAGCATTTGTGAAATCCATTTCGAGCAGTTTTAATTTTTAAACGCGGAAACTGATGTAAATTAACTATACTATCATTTAAACGTTTTTTCCAAGACCTATTAAACGATATACACACAAGATACGATTAAATTTGACTTAACAAGCGATGAGCGAAATTTAAATGCGAAAACCGGTGTGTCATTACCAATAAACCTAATATAATAATTGCATTCGCTTCAGCTCGATCGGAAATTAAAAACACAAAAGTAGCCGGTCCCTTGAGAATTAATGTATGTATAAGATTCGCTTGAGAGTAATGCGTCAGTAAATTCGCGTTTGACTGTATGTGTGAGATCGAATTCATTAAACACTATTATTTAATATGAAAACTTAACGTGGGTGGGTAAATTTCATCTTACTGTCGGGTGTGCTTAACAGTAGCTTCTTTTATTTGTTTTACTAAAACGAATAGCGTTGTGCTCGTGTTCAAAAGGGTTTCAATGTTAAGTGAGAAAGTAATATTAAAATTCTATAATATTATGGTTTACTTTAAAATATTTTGCCACATTTTTATTTTAGTTATCATTTTTTCCTTATAAATAAAATGTACAGTTTCATATTTTTGGTTTTTTTTGTCATTATTCGTTTATATATATATTTGTATTGTTTTATAATAATTAACTATACAACAAATACAATATGTATTTGACCACTCATTATATATAAGTGCTATATAAATATGTATGTAAATATACTTATACGAGGTGTGTTCAAAAAGTAAGGTGACTTTTCAAATTTCGCGGGCAACATATTTTCGATTATCGATTTTTTTGTTTTGTTATATTGGTACACTCTTCCCTAACATCTGTACCAAGTTTCAATGGAACATCCTCTTTTGTTTGGTTGTGAGAGGCGTAAAGTTACAAGTTATTTTGCGAGCTCGGCGATTTTTTGCTATCGAAAAATATGGATCAAAGGATTTGCATCAAATTTTGTGTAAAAAATAAAATTAAGTGCTCTGAAACACTGAAATGTTGACAGTGGCATACGGTGAAACTGTTCTGAGTAAAAAAAAATGTGTACAAGTGGTACAAACTCTTCCAAGATGGCCGGGAAGATGCCAATGACCAGCCTCGCTCTGGACGCCCAAGCACGTCAACAACTGATGAAAACGTTCAAGCAGTGACGAAAATTGTTTTGGAAAATCGTCGAATCACTATCAGAGAAGTTGCTGAAGATGTCGGTATATCGCTTGGCTCGTGCCATGAAATTTTTTCAAACGTTTTGGGTATGAGTCGTGTGTCAGCGAAGTTTGTTCCGAAATTGCTGAATTTTGACCAAAAGAACCGTCGCATGAGCATCGCTTGTGAGAGATTTTTTGGCCAAAAACAACACCACAATAATGCCTCAGCCACCATATTCACCGGATTTGGCCCCATGTGACTTTTTCTTGTTCCCAAAACTGAAGAGACCTATGAAAGGACGGAGATTTGCAACGATTGAAGAGATAAAGACTGCATCGCTGCAAGAGCTCAAGGCTATACCGAAAAGTGCTTATGGGAAGTGCTTTGAGGATTGGAAAAACCGTTGGCATAAGTGTATTGTATCTGAGGGGGATTACTTTGAAGGGGACAACATAAATATTGATAAATAAATTAATAGTTTTTCTTGAAAATACAAAGTCACCTTACTTTTTGAACACACCTCGTATATATACAACAAATATATTTATACACATAAATATAGATATATATTTATATATATATGTATGTATATATACAAATGTATATATATTTTTGTATGTTGATATATATGTCTGTATATATATTTATATATTTTGTTAGTTAACATGACGACGTGTTTGTTGATGCATTGTTAATACAATTGGCAATTTCAGTTTGTAATTAAAGAAACGTAACATTCTTAACATAACTTTACATGGCACAGTTACAGTTACGCTAATAATAACTCCATAAAAATTGGATGTTTTTTTTGGCATATTTAATATAAAATTAAAATTGTACAATTTTTTCGTTTTTCGTTTTCGTGTTTGTGAATTCTTAGAATTCTACCAGAAGTTGGCATTATTGGCGTTATTTAAAAGAAAGTTTTTGTTTTTTACATTTAATTTAATTGCTAATCCATTTTAACATGTTTACACATTTGCTGTTATAGCTCATTCGATCATATTCCTATGTAGCTGAGATCACCTATGAAATAAATTACAAAAGCTTTGATTTTTATACAAAAATCGAGCGCAGGCATAGCTACGTCTTTCTGATCTTGAAATTGAATATTTTACAATAGTGCTGGACTCCCTTTACATATGAATCTGTATGTAAATATTGAATGTGTTGCCTTGTTTAAAAATTTTCATACCCTACACTCATTGAAATTGTGTTAAAAATATGAAGCCAGTTTGAAGAAAGAGACTGTTTAACTGAGTAAAATGCTGTCATATATTTTTTTTGGGTTCCGCAAAATCGAAGCAATAGCAGTTAAATGTTTTTTTTTTTTGTTTAGGAAGGGTCAGAAACCTCTTGTTTTTGAAAAGAATGCTGTGATGTATTATATGTAAATGACAAAGCGACTCAATTTTTTTTTTAAAGGTAATTGTCGTCTCGAATGTAGCTCCAAATTGAGTGCAGAGTAGTTTACAGTCTGACGATATTGACTGTTAATTTCTTTGTTTGTTATTTGTTACAAAAATATGAATTTTAATCAAATTGTATTTGGTCCTTTTAAATTATTAAAATAAAGTATTCAATATAAAAAAAAAATTTTATTACGAAATTTAGGTGTCAATCGATTAGAAAAAATATTTATTTCAATATTTATAAAGTTATTATTTTTATTTCTTGCTCATCTAGATACGCAAAATTCAAATGGAAGGAATTGTTTATTTCTGGTAAGTTTGTTTCATTTACATTAAAATATATTCGAATTACTTTCAATCTTCTCTTACAAAAGTCAGTCACATTGCTTTTTATTTAAAAAGGAACATAAAGTGCAATGAATATAGCTCGACAGTTATAATCACGACTTCCTGTGTCTTAGTCGAAACTTCATTCGGTTTGGTACTAGGACTCGAATCGTCTATAATATTGCAGATAATTCATATATTGGATCCGGCCAAACTGGATTACTATCAATACTAACAATATTTTTGATATCTGTCATAAAACCTAAGATAGTATCTATTCTTTCTTATTACTATTTTTTATTTGTCATTTCTGTTTGGCGCAACTAATGCTAAATATACATACGATCTGACACAGTTACACTCACATTTTAACTCATAGTTTATTACTTACTAATGCCAAAATAGTGACTAGTTTGTTTTGTTGGAAGAAGACGGGGTGGGGCGTCGTGTGGTTTGTGAAATACATAATTTTGAGTAAGGATAAGGTGGCTAAATAAGATGCCTACATAATGTAGTATGGATTGGCCGTAAGTTGGTAGGATCTAAGAATATAGAGTGGCAAACGTTTATTTGAATGGCGTTGCTAATTGATTATACATACACGTAGCGTAAGAACAATAATAGTTGTGGGCATTAGCTTATAGCTATACATATGATAGATATAATAGTGGAGATATAAGTATATGTGAAATAGGTATGCATGGTTAATAGTTCATAGCTTATAAAACTTCATCTACTACTCGTCATTCTCGCTTTCTCTCTATTTTATTTCTTCAATTGAATCACGTTTGCTCATGCATTCAATAAATTTCCCTGTCATCTCAAAGCGCTTCAACTTAATTGCATTGAAAGAGAGCAACATTCAGGATAGTTATCACGAAGGCCAGCTGAAAACATGTCCTGCTTGCCGAGTTGTTGCTGAAAACAGGAAAATGTATTTGCTCTGGGCGATTCAACTCTTCTTCCTCGTCATCGTCGATAATGTTTGATATCTGCCGATGACGTTTTGTGAAATTAACGTTAAATACGGCCTCGGCAACGCCACCAGGCGTCGACACTATGAAATAAAAAGTCCGCGGCACCCGCTCGTGCATGCTGACATAAGTCAGACGAGCCTCTTTACAGTACGGCGTAGGTAGATCCTAAAAGAAAAGAAACTAAATAATTGAAATATTCAATTTTTGGTGGGGAGATCTACCTTAACCGAGTAAGCCAAAACTGTGCTACCATATTGATTTCCCGGCGTGAAAACTCGATCACCGTGTAACCAACGTGCCGCATACGCGGGGGGATTGGCACAAAACTCCACGTTTAGGTGCAAAGGTGACCCAGGGTACGCTACCGGTGTGGCATTTAGCGCAACAACGGTTGGTGCACCTAAAAAATCGAAGATATTTTCTCAATAAAATGTAAGTAAAACATACAGTTACAGCCTCGTGTATTTACACGAGAGTTGGCGTGGCCCGCTACGTTTAAAATAATCTTGATCTGCGTAAGCTAGTCAGGAGCATCATGCTAAATTTAGAGTAAAGCTAAAAGTTAACTTTTAAGCTATTCATTTTGTAAGAAATATATACATTTGTAATTTATTTTCTAATCATTATATTTCCTAAGAAGCAAATTGTAGATATTAAATATTATTTTTCTACGAATGCGTTTCAATCATCGACACATTCAGATATCAAATATATTATTATCGAAAATTTAACTTCCTCATACTAATATCATTTGACTGTGTTTTGAAAAAAATTGCTTAGAAATTTTAAGTAGAGTGGCTGGCAGGGGACTCATAACAAAGCAATTTCATCATTGTTAGTAAGCCCAACCAAAGTATGTGGCTGCCGCAGGGCACAATTGGTGGGCTGGCAAACACGATGGAAATAGCCCTTTTAAGTAAGATTTAACTTGACTATATAAATAACACACCCCTTCTCAGAGCCCACGCTGTTAGCAATATGTCTAGTAGAAAATTGCATGGTGAAATTACAATTTCGATTGCCACCCTATTTTACGTGCTGAAGGGTTGTTTGAGGTAATTGGAATAAGTTTTGATTTATTTACACATATGTACAAACCTCAATGGGGATATGGTTTACACCCTATATATGTATATAGCAGTCATTAACCTTATTGACCTGAGAAAAATGTTTATATAAGCTTTGACCATACAAAGTATATAAATTCTATAACAGTATCAATTACCGAGTTGATTTGGACATGTCCTGCCTATATGTCTGTTTGAACACACAGACTTAACCTTTTACAAGAGCTAGACACCAAACTTGCAAAGAGTGATCCTGTATACCATACACATAAGTCATTCAAGTTATTTTTTCAAAGTGTAGGTGCCACGCCCATGACCTATGCAATTTCGATTTATTGCAAATAACTCAATTATAATAAGAACTAGAATAACCAAGTTTGGAAGGAAGGTCCCCGGCAGCAGATTTTAAATTTCTGGATTGTCAAGCACGCCTATCGGCCCAGGAAATCAATTTAAACAAGTGAAGAAAGCTACAGTCGAGTGCACTCGACAGTAAGATACCATTTACCTTTGGCTGTTAAAAAATAATTCTCTTAATCGGCGAACTAACATATTTTCAAAGTCAAATACACATGCAGTGACACTAATGGCACATGCCGACTACACGCTGACTACACGACGACTGTGAGGGAGCAGTCAGAAGCGGAGTCGGCGTCAGGCCTCTGCTGCTGTAAGGAAAACTTCTCGTGCCTATAACTTCTGTGATTATTATCCGATCGGATTTAAATTATATATTGTTGGTTGATATTATTATTATCTACAATAATACCTTAAACAAAATTCGGAAACTTTTCTACTTTTCCTATAATTTGATTTACCGATTTACAAAATTAATTTTTGGGGGCGTTGGGCATGGCATCGAAAATTTGAAAATCCGCGATCTGCGTTATATTATCAGGGACAGTACTTCCAGATGTGGTGCTTCTAGCTTTTCTAGTGTTCTTATAATTCAAAAAATTCGTTATATAGGAGCGGTGGGCATGGCATCGAAAAGTCTAAAATCCAACTTCTGCATAATGTTGCAAGACACCCTCCAACCAAATTTGGTGCGTTTATCTCTTTTCGTTATTGAATTATTTGCAAAAAATCGAAATACGCATTTATCGATTTGCGGAGGCGGTGGGCGTGGCACATCAAGTTTGAAATAAACTTCTTGTGTGTATTGAATACACGCATACTCCCACCAAGTCTGGTGCCTCTAGCTCTTTCAATAGCTGAGATCTGTGTGTTCATACAGACGGACAGATGGACAGACAGACGGACATGACCAAATCGACTCGGCTATTGATGCTGATCAATAATATATACTTTGTATGGTCTGCCACGCCTCCTTCTGCCTGTTACATACATTTTCACAAAGTTAATATAACATTTTTTACCCATTTTCAATTGTTAAATAGTATAATGAGCTGCTTATATATTTTAATACTAGTTTTAATTGTGGAGAAGCTATGATATTTTTAAAAATGATTGTAAATAAATAAATTGTGCGAAAAGATCTGAGATGTATGTATTAAAGCTTAAGAATAAATGAAGTACTGTTTATTTTCCTTAAATACTGTTAAAAATTCTCATCTGATCGAAATAAAGCTCGACCGTAGTTTTCTTTACTTGATTTATGTTTTGTGAGGTAACATGACAAAATTTTTGTGTGTTAGCGTAAAATATCGGATCATAATTGATTACTTGTCTACGCGAAGACAATTCCAATCAAGCGTAATCTTTATACTAGTTACAAGTTTTAGGAAAATAAAAAAAAAATGATACCGTAATGTAAGGAAATTAAATCATTTCCGAATATTATTGGATTTGGTATCACTAATATATATATATATATATAATAACAATTCTCGAACAACACTTTGTCAAAAAAATATAATTCTTTATTTTCAAAATGGTATGATCGCGAATTGGGAGAGATACGTCTTCTCTTTACAAGATTCAACTTAAAACTCAAACTTAAAAACTACGCTGACGCTTGGCAAATCTTCGGTTGGGAGAGAGAATGCAATTCAGATATTGAGAGTGACACAAAAATGAGAGCAATCTTGGTTTGAGCTGCATCTGCAATTTTAATTAATTCTTGGCGACATTTGTTTATGTTTACGTTAAGTGGCCCCTCGCTGTTTATGTTTACGTTAAGTGGCCCCGCGAGAGCAATGGGTATGAGAGCGATTTTGCTTAGATCTGCATTTCTAATGTATTAAGTAGATATGTTGATAATGCAAGGGAATGTTTATAATAGCTGGCCACTCATGGGAGCCGATAATTGAGGAGATGTTTACATTAATTGCCCTCTCGTAGAGGCTGATATTAACAATTCTTACTGTGACAAATGCGTAGAGTGTATGTGTTTATGTGGTAGATATGTGGGTGTAGATATGCTACTTCCCCATCCATTAGAAAAGAGCCTGTCCTCAGGCGGGCACATTAGGGTATATGTGAGTGGGTATATTAGTTTGTATAATATTTTCATTTAATTGTAGGGTATTTTCGTTTGGTGCAATATTGTTTAATTCTGTTAGATTTTCTGAGTTCTTAATATTGTTTTTCTGTTGATTTTTAAATTTAATTACAATGTTTTTCGGAATGCTCTTAAATTTATAAATGAAGTATAACATTAAAATTATAATTATTACAATTAAAATAGTAAGGATTATAATTTGAAATGTATGATTTTTTCTTGTATGTATTTCTATTATATCTTTTGCTTCAATTTTTGATATTGACTCTAACATTGTTACATTATTGTTTACATAAATAGTTTGGGTATAATCTATTATAGTATTTGTTATTTGAATTCCTTCGATTTGTACTGCACAATTAATTGCTTTTATGAATTTATTCCCTTCGACAACTATTGTTTTATTTATACATGATTGATTTAAAATTGTTTTCGGTAGATTCCAAGTAATTATAATATTTGGTTCTATATAGTTTGTTTCATGTTTTTTATACATTTTTGTAAACCTGCATTCGGCATTGGCTTGGTTTAATATTCCTATAATGCATTTATTTGTAATTTTTTCTTTTGTATTAAATGAGAATACTTGATTAAACTGAACATAATATTTGTCCTCTAAGGGTTCTGATAATATGTTGTTAAATTCATTTGGGTAAGGCAAGATTTTAAATATAGGAGTTTCCATAATGTCTCTTGGGTTATGAGAAATTATCAATATTTGATTAGTATTGGTTTGTAACCAAGTAGAAGTTTTTATTATTAGTAGTTTCTCTGAATTAACGTGTGTTAAGGTGTCATGCTTAAGTAGTTTAGGGTTAAAAATGCCTAATCTAGTAAGTTGCATGCCTAGTTCTATGTCTTCTATGTATTCGGTGAATTTCTGTAGATTGAAAATAAGTATTGCTAGCCTTTCGTCTGCTTCATTTGCTAAGCTTAAATGATTTATTCTTTCAATGCCTTTATTTACTGCATCTATTATTGTATTAAGTTCGTTAACTTCAATTGTGTTTTGTGATAAATTTTCAATTTTATTCATTAAGTCTTCTTTATCTTGTTCATCTAGTGTTCCAAATAGATATTTGCATGTTGTGCCTATGAAATTCATAAGACCTCTTCTACTACGTTTTGCAATTCTGATTCCATTCATTTCTCTGTTCAATTTTTCTGTTAAATAGGCAATTTGTTTTAGACCTGAAAATTCTTCTGATTGTTTCATTAAATTAGTATATGTTATTTCAGTTTTTGTTAGATTGACGGTTAAACAATGATATTCATAATTAATGATATGATATCATAATTCTTTGCTTGAACGGGATTGATTTCCATATTTTGGCCACTTGTAAGTTTTGCCAAAAGTATTAAAATGAATATGATGTCGATAATGTTGATCAACAGGTTAGGTTTGATTTTCATTCGGCATGCACCTGGAAATATCGTATTTATTTTTGTTAATTTTCTTTGCTCTCTTATATTTAGACTTATAATGTATTATTTTTCTTCCCCTGTTAACTTCTTCGTAATGATTATCATCTATTTTTGTTATCTTTCCTGTCTTTTTGAACGGATTGGTCGTTTTTGACTTTATTAGTGGAGCTTGTCGATATCTAGTATCAATTTCAAATTTATTTCGTGATTTATTCAGTTTTCCTATTTTATCAATTTTTTCTGATTGTGTATTATATTTTGGGGTTCCCGCGAAGAGGAAAATATCTGCAGGAGTTCTGCCTGTAGTATTATGTTTTGTTCTATGATTATAAACATAAAGAATGGTTTCAAATTTTGTTAGCTTATTTTCTATGTCTGTTTCACTGTTTATAATTCTTAATTTTTCGTTTACTGTTTTATGAAATCTCTCAACATCAGAAATTCCATTTTTGCTTGTTGTTATATCAATAACGACATTTTCAGATTTTAACCAAAGTTGCAATGCTGCACACATGAAAGCTGAATCTTTGTCCGCTTTAATTTGATTTGGTTTACCCATTTCATTGAAAACTTTGAGTAATGCTCTTTTTGCTTCTAACCAATCTCTACTGTTTACTTCTACTAAAGTGGCAAATTTTGAATAAATATCTATACAAGATAAATATTGTTTATTATCTATCATATAGAAATCGATGACATATTTTTCTCTTGGATTGAAAATTTCTGGGGTTGTTTGGAATTCTAGCTTGGTATTTCTGTGTTCTGTTTTTGCGATGTTGCACACTTCGCATTCGTTAATAAAATTTTGAATTAATTTTTGATGATCGGGAAAATAATATTTTTCTTTAAACAATTCTGTTTGTTTTTCTATTCCTGGATGTAAGAGTTCTCTATGTGTTTTAATAATAATTTCTTTGAATTCTGCGTATGTATTAATGTCTATCAATTTACTACTAGTTTTCATCGTTTTAGTTGAGTTATTTGGATTAATAATTTCAACATATGCTCTTTGAAAAATTAAAAAGTCTGTATCAATTGGAAAATATATTACGCTTTTCTTGGTAGATAAGTATTCGATTATTAATTGTTTTGCGTACTCGATTGTCATTTCTTTATACGTTATTATTATTTTTCTTTTATGAAAGTAATTTATTGTTTCGATTCCATTTGAATCTCCTCTTATAAATTCTAATTGTCTGTTATAATAATTAAGTGGTCTTTCTGTTATTGAAATGTAACTTTGATTATCTTCTTGTGCACTATGCACTGTAGCTACTGTTGATATTGTAGTTGAATTACTGGGAGTCTCTCCTAAATAAGCTTCCTCTACTCTTATTCTAGATAAGGCGTCTGCCACATTGTTCTCTTTTCCTGGCAAATATTTTATTTCGTAATCAAACTCGTTTAGTTTGATTTTCCAACGCTGTAATTTCATATTTGGCTCTTTAATATTATTGAGCCATACTAGAGGCCTGTGATCACTTAGGATCAGAAATTTTCTGCCAAAAAGATAGGACCTGAAGTATTTGGTGGCCCAAACAATAGCTAAGAGTTCTTTTTCTATTGCTGAATAATTGATTTCGTGTTCATTAAGAGTTCTGCTAGCATAGCAAATTGGTTTATGATTTTGTGATAATACTGCTCCTATAGCAATATTACTCGCATCTGTTGTTAAGGAAAATGGCTTTTCGAAATCTGGGTATATAAGTATTGGATCGGACATTATTAGTAATTTAAGTTTTTCGAACGCTTGTATATAGTCATGGTCTTTTATGTTTAATGTTACGCCTTTTTTAAGTTTGCTTGTCATTGGTTTTGCTGTTTTAGCAAAATTTGGGATAAATTTCCTATAAAAACCACAAAGACCTAGAAATGATTTTATTTCTTTTGGGGATTTGGGTATTGGAAAATTTTGTATTGCCTGTATTTTGAGTGGATTTGGTTTTATACCGGTTGTTGTTATAATATGTCCAAGGAATTCTGTTTCCTTCTTCATGAACTCGCATTTGTCGAGTTGAAGCTTGAGATTGGCTTCTCGTAATTTTTCAAATACCTTTCGCAAAGATAGTACATGTCCTCCAATGAAGTGGAGTATACAATAATATCGTCCATATAGACCAAACAATTCTTGTAGATCAAATCTTCTAAGAGATTGTTCATGCACCTTTGAAAGGTAGCAGGAGCATTTTTCAATCCAAAGGGCATTCGAGTGTATTCGTAATGGCCATTTTTGGTAGAAAACGCTGTCTTTGGAATAGAATTTTCATCCATTTGTATTTGGTGAAAACCTTTCGCGAGGTGAATAGTGGTGAAGTATTGACATCTACCTAGTTTGTCTAATATTTCATCCATTACCGGGATTGGGTATTTGTCATCTACAGTAACTTCATTTAAATTACGATAGTCAATTACGATACGGAACTTTTTTGTTCCTGATGCATCACCCTTTTTTGGTACTATCCAAATAGGTGAGCAATAAGAGGAATTCGACTTTCGAATTATACCCTGTTTGATCATATCTTTTATTTGCAAATCAACTTCTTGATTGAGGATATTTATATGGTTTTCTATAAACCGCTTGTTCTGTTTTTGTATGAAAAACATGCTTGATAGTACTAGTGAAAGTCAAATTGTCACTTTCTTTATACTTCAAGTCACTAAATTCATATAAAATTCTTTTTAGATTATCTTTTTCCTCGTCATTAAGGTGTTCTAATCTAAACTTATTAGTTTCTTGCAACTCATTATTTATTGCAAAGTTAAATATTGTTTCTGTTGTAAGTGGGGGATCGCAGCAATCAATTTCTGCTTCTCCTTTTCCGAAATCATTATAATCATATCTCATTCTGAATTGATAACCATTTAAATTAACCATTTGTGATTCATAATCAATAATTGCATTACATGCTTCGAGATATTCTCTTCCTAGGAGCATGTCATATCTATCGGAAAAATTATGGACCCAAAATGTTTGTTCGGTCGGACAAAGCTTACTTGCGCCGTAAGCCACGGCTTCATTTAAGTGAATATTACCAATTATGGTGTGAACTTTTAGGGGTATATTTCTGATCGGAAAATGAAAGTAATTCTCTTTAATTAGATTAATGGAAGAGCCTGTGTCTAAAACACAGCGAAACTTTTCATCATTCATGATGATTCGTATGTAGGGGTTTCCATTTCTGGTTTTGTGTCCGAGGCTTGTTGATGAAAATTTTCCGTGTCCATTCTCATATGGCCACTTGTACTTTCACGATTTCTTTTTATTGGTTTACTGGGTACATTAGTCCTATTCTGCTGTAATTGATTATTGAAAGGATTCTTATTTTGATTGTAGTTTAAGTTCTCTTGAAATTCCTGTTTCGTTGCCTGATATAATGGATGGTTTTCGTATAAAGTTTCATTGTTATTATAATGTGGCTTATATTGGCCCTGCGATGTACTAGCCTGTTGGTTGTACTGATTTTTGTATTGGTTTTGGGAATTGTAATTTTGTTGTTTATTAGTATTGTTAGTATTTTTTTGGGGTTGATAATTTCTTTTATCTACCTTTTGACTTGGATAAAATGTTTCGTAGCAACCTTCTTATTGCGCTACGCATTTTAACTTACTAGCATTGGTAATATCATACCTAGCCAATGTCATGAATAGTCTATCTGGCAATTTTTTCATAATTACATCTTTGACAGTATTATTTAGAGCGTTTGTGTATAGAATAGTATTCGCGGTATTATTTTCTAAGGCTAACTTATTTAAAATTATGAATGATTTGGACTCGATGCTCTCAACAAACTTACGTATACACCCAGGAAAAGGGGTGTTATATAGTCGTCTGAGTAGTTCCTCACAAGGCGTCTGGGTTTTATATTCGTTGATGAGAGCGTTCCTTAAGTCTCTCCAGCATCTGGCTGCTGACAATTGCGATACCCTCTGGGCATCTCCACAAAGCTGCATCTCGATGGCGCTGAAGAATACGCTTGACTGGCGTATGCATGTTGTATGATACAGCTCCAGAATGAAATCCATCCTTCTAATAAATGGGCTGAGTTCGAGGGTGTTGCCTCCAAATTGCGGCACTTGCCTGATCTGGCTCAGGGCTTGATTAAGGTGGTTTTCCGATAGTAGTACCACTGGTTCCGTCATGTTGATTTTGTTCAATTGTTTCTTCTTTTTATAAAAAAATTTTCACAAATTTAACAGTTTATTTATTTTGAATTTAGTTTGTTAATTTAGTTTTGTTAATTTATACCTCGTCTCTTACCACTGGTGGGGGAGAACTAAGGTTTTTATTTTTTAGTAACCTTTGTGTTCGATCAAAGGCACTAACTTTTACGAAACTTGGATTAAACGGGTTTTTACAAAGATTTTATTTTTTTTTTAATATTTCACAGTCACTTGGGAAAACAAAATTTGATTTAGTTTTGTTATTATAAACCTTGCAACCTGAGCTTCGATAGCGTGTTGCTAAAGTTTAAGTGTGCACTTGATATGAAACTAGAGTTCGTAGTTGACTTAGCTTTCAATATCTGTTATGCATTTTATACGTTTTAACTCACTGTGTACAGTACTAAGTTCTTAATCGACTTGACTGAGTACACTTCGCGAATGCACGTAGTTCTTTGGCGGATCAATTTATAGTGAACTATTATTCTCGAACGTTTATATCACTAGACCCTTTTGACAATGTGAGAGTCAGGTCTTTCACAGATACTTTCCGATATTAGTCACTTATTGATCCTACCGGCTGCGCCAATAACAATTCTCGAACAACACTTTGTCAAAAAAATATAATTCTTTATTTTCAAAATGGTATGATCGCGAATTGGGAGAGATACGTCTTCTCTTTACAAGATTCAACTTAAAACTCAAACTTAAAAACTACGCTGACGCTTGGCAAACCTTCGATTGGGAGAGAGAATGCAATTCAGATATTGAGAGTGACACAAAAATGAGAGCGATCTTGGTTTGAGCTGCATCTGCAATTTTAATTAATTCTTGGCGACATTTGTTTATGTTTACGTTAAGTGGCCCCTCGCTGTTTATGTTTACGTTAAGTGGCCCCGCGAGAGCAATGGGTATGAGAGCGATTTTGCTTAGATCTGCATTTCTAATGTATTAAGTAGATATGTTGATAATGCAAGGGAATGTTTATAATAGCTGGCCACTCATGGGAGCCGATAATTGAGGAGATGTTTACATTAATTGCCCTCTCGTAGAGGCTGATATTAACAATTCTTACTGTGACAAATGCGTAGAGTGTATGTGTTTATGTGGTAGATATGTGGGTGTAGATATGCTACTATATATATATATATATATATATAGTAGGTATGGTTTGGCTTTCATTCGTGCAGAGTAAAGTTTCTGATCGCGGTCAACTTGGCGACCGCCAGTGCGATCTCTGTCTACGAATGATTGCAAGTTGACACACAGCCTCCTCGTGGCACCTCCTGGGTAACTATCTTAGCATCCGCTAGATAGTGAGCTAATGTGTGCAGCGGGTCACCAGGACTGTAAATGGTTGAGCGCAGGGTTTGGAACCCGCCTCGTAAAAAAGAAAACCCAAAGAAACCCAAAACGAAAGCCTTATGATGACGACCACAGCAAAACGAAAAAGGACTACGATTTAAGGCTATGCACCTGAAATGTCCGAACTCTTAATCTATCCAACTGGCGGATGCCCTCGAAAAATTAAAGGCTGACATTACCGCCATCCAGGAAATGACATGGACAGGACAAGGTTGCTCCAAGCGAGCAAACTGTGATATCTACTACAGCTGCCATGCGGAGAGGCGCGAATTTGGGTGCGGATTTGTAGTAAGTCGGAGACTTCGCCACCACGTCTCCAATTTCATCCCAGAGAGTGAACGGCTGGCTACAATCCGCGTCAAAGCTAGATTTTTCAATCTTAGCATAATTTGCGCGCACGCCCCGACGGAGAAGAAGAACGATGCTGTTCAGGATGCGTTCTTCGCAAGACTCGAGGACACATACGACCACTGCCCAAACCTCGACGTGAAGATCATCCTCGGGGACTTCAACGCAAAGGTTGGGCGCGAACGCATCTTTGACCGCACCGTCGGTCAATTCAGCCTCCATGAGACCACCTCGAACAATAGTTTCAGGCACATTGTGATAGACGGAAGGCATGCCTCAAGCATGATGGACGTGCGTACGTTTCGTGGAGTCAACATAGACTCGGACCACTATCTTGTCGCAGTCAAGATACGCATGCGGCTATGCCGTGCGAAAAACATACGCCCCATCACGCAACGAAAGCTTGACGTCACTTAGCTGCGATCACAACGGACAGCAATGGCCTACTCCACTCACCTCTCGGAACTGCTCCTCCAACCTCCCCCTCTCCCTGTTGACGCCGGCGGACTCTGGGCGCACATATCCCACTCCATGCGAGCTGCTGCTGAAACAGCCATTGGGTTCAAGCGCCCTCCCACACGGAACCAATGGTATGATGAGGAGTGTCGCGTCGCAGCTGCGGCAAAAAACGCTGCCTACAGAAAAACGCTGCAGTCTGGCGCAACGCGAGCTACGTGTGAGCGTTACAGGGAGATAAGCAAAGGAAGAGAGGCGACTTTTCAGACGGAAAAAACGGGAGCAAGAAAAGCGAGAGTGCGAGGAACTTGAGGTGTTGCAAGACAGGAATGATGCTCGAAAATTTTACCAACAACTCAACCGTCTGACACAAGGTTTCAAGACCGGAGCATCTAACTGTCGAGATGATAATGGAAATCTGGTTACGGATACGCAGTGCACGCTGAGGTTATGGAGGGCGCATTTCTCCAAGCTGCTAGCAGGCAATGACGGCACCAATCCCGCCGATGGAGGAAATAGCCCGATACCACCAATCAACGACAATGTGGATATACCACTACCTAGCCATGACGAGGTCCGAGTTGCGATTACGCGACTCAAAAACAGCAAAGCAGCCGGTGCTGATGGACTGCCTGCAGAGTTGTTTAAGGCCGGCGGCGAAGGGCTGATAAGGTGCATGCATCAGCTCTTCTGCAAAATATGGCTAGAAGAAAGCATGCCCAACGATATGTGCCGATATGACCCGACGATATGTGCAAACTACCGGGGAATCAGCCTGATCACCATCTCATACAAGGTCCTATCGAGCGTTATATGTGAACGACTGAAGCCGTATGCCAACACACTGATCGAACCTTATCAGTGCGGCTTCAGACCTGGTAAATTCACCATAGTCCAGATCTTCACATTGCGTCAAATCCTGGAAAAAACCCACGAAAATGGAATTGACACACACCATCTCTTTGTCGATTATAAAGCTGCATTCGATAGGCCGACGAGGGATTCCTGCAAAGCTGATACGTCTTTGCAGGATGACATTGAGCAGCACCATCAGCTCTGTCAAGGTAGGAGCGAACCTCTCCGAACCTTTTAATACCGTTCGAGGTTTCAGACAAGGCGACCCTCTGTCGTGCAACCTCTTCAACTTCGTGATGGAAGGGGTTCTGCGGAAAGCCGGTGTACATCGATCTGGCACTTTTTTTTATAAAAGTGTCCAGCTCCTTGCTTATGCCGATGATATTGACATCATTGGCCGTAGCAAGCGTGATGTCACTGCTGCATTTTCCGCTATCGAAAAGGAGTCAGCAAAAGTGGGTTTGGCGGTAAACGAGGGCAAGACGAAGTATATGCTGTCGACAAGCAGGGAGACGCGGCGCCTAGACTCCCATATGGTAGCTGACAGCTATAACTTCGAAGTGGTCAAGGAGTTCACGTACCTTGGCACCGCCATTAACACCAAAAATGACGTCAGCCTGGAGATTAAGCGAAGAATCACACTTGCCAATACGTGCTACTTTGGTCTGAGTAGGCAAATGTGCAATAGAGACCTCTCTCGCCGAACAAAACTGACACTCTACAAGACACTCATCCTACCCGTGCTCTTATATGGCGCAGAAGCATGGGTAATTTCACAGACGGATGCAGCAGCGCTTGGAGTGTTCGAGAGAAAAATTCTCAGCAAGATCTTCGGTCCCGTTCGGATTGGGGACGACTTTCGCATTCGGATGAACCACGAGCTGTACGAGTTGTACGACGACGTGGACGTGGTCCGGCGCATCACGATACAACGTCTGCGCTGGCTCGGCCACGTTGTGCGTATGGATGAAGAAGCTCCAGCTCAGAAGGTATTCCAAGCGAGGGTCGACTATGGGCGACGACGAAGGGAACGACCAAATCTTCGATGGAAGGACCAAGTAGAGAAGGACCTTACTCTACTGAGTATTTCCAATTGGAGGAGGCGCGCGAAGAGCAGAGGCGCCTGGAGGGAGACGCTGAGGTCGGCCAACACCCGAAATGGGTTGTAGTGCCACCTAATAGTAATATATATATAGTAAATGACTTAACAAATAGTAGAGAGAGCTACATACAGTCGAGTTCACTCTAATGCTATTTGTATGGTTAAATTCTCGCGTACATAACCGATCGGGTTTCCATTTTTATGATAAATCAATATATTATTGCCATATCTATTTTTATACCATTTACCCATTGAAAATGGGCAGACTATACAAAGTATATATATTCTTGATCAGCATCAATAGCCGCACATAACTTGTTAAGAGTGTGTCTTGCAACATTGTGCAGAAGTTGGATCTCAGACTTATGGATGCCACGCCCACTGCCTCAATAAAACGAATTTTTTGTATTATAAGAACACTAGAAAAGCTAGAAACACAAAATTTGGAAGTGAGGTTCCAGGTAATATTACGCAGATCGCGGATTTTCAAACTTTGGATGCCATGGCCACCGCCCCCAAAAATTGATTTTGTAAAACGGTATATCAAATTATAGGAAAAGTAGAAAAGTTTCCGAATTTTATACCATTTACCCATTGTCCGTTGGTATGAACACACAGATCTCAGCTATTGAAAGAGATAGAGGCTACAGACTTGGTGGGAGTGTGCTAGTATTCAATACACACAAGAAGTTTATTTCAAACTTGATGTGCCACGCGCCCACCGCCTCCGCAAATGGATAAATGCTTTTTTTTATTTTTTGCAAATAATTCAATAACGAAAGCAGATAGACTTTTGGATACCACGCCCACCGCCCCTATAAAACGAATTTTTATACCATTTACCCATTGAAAATGGGTAAAAAATGGTATATTAACTTTGTGCAAATGTATGTAACAGGCAGAAGGAGGCGTGGCAGACCATACAAAGTATATATATTCTTGATCAGCATCAATAGCCGAGTCGATTTGGTCATGTCCGTCTGTCTGTCCGTCTGTATGAACACACAGATCTCAGCTATTAAAAGAGCTAGAGGCACCAGACTTGGTGGGAGTATGCGTGTATTCAATACACACAAGAAGTTTATTTCAAACTTGATATGCCACGCCCACCGCCTCCGCAAATCGATAAATGCGTATTTCAATTTTGTTCCAAATAATTCAATAACGAAAAGAAATAAACGCACCAATTTTGGTAGGAGGGTGTCTTGCAACATTATGCAGAAGTTGGATTTTAGAATTTTGGATAACACGCCCACCGCCTCTAAAAAACAAATTTTTATAGTTTAAAAGAAAACTAGAAAAGCTAGAAGCGCCAAATTTGAAAGTAAGGTGATTTTCAACTTTTGGATGCCACGCCCACCCCAAAACATTTTTTTTAACTCTCTTGTAGCTTACCATAGTACAGATCTACCCTATCAATCCGATCGGACAATAAACAAAGAAGTTATAGGAGTTTGAATCTCCCATATAAAGTCCCCAATTCCAACTAAAATGTTGAACTGACGCAGCAGAAAGCCGGCATTCATAAAAGTCTCATTTGCCGATCGTTCCGCGTAACTGTGTGTGGTCTAGATGGTTGCATGCAAGATTCTGGTGCGTGTGGTCGCGGTTTCGAATCCTGTGCTGGGCAATTATTTTTTTTTTTAATAATTTTGCGCTATATGAAAAATATATTATGCAAAAAAAATTAGAAAAACCAAAAACTTTTTCTAAGCAATACAAAAAAAAGAAGACTGCGCTGGGATTCGAACCGGGGACATTTAGTTATAGAGCTGACAACTCTCACAACAAACCACTGAAGCACATGGTCTGTTCCTAGGCGCGAGAAGTTTTGCATACAGCAGCAGAGACGGAGCAGAGGCTCGGCTTCAATGCTTGCGCCGACTGCGCACGCACAATCGGCGTGCAGTCGGCATGTGCCATTAGCGTCAATGCATGTGTATTTAATTTCGGAAATATGCGATGCGTTGTTATTAATTCGAATAAAAGTAATTAATTCCTAATTCCTAACCAAAACGTTAAATCGACGCAGTAGAGGGCCCGCGTCAATAAAAGCCTAATTTGCCGATCGCATGGCGTAAACTTGTGTGGTCTAGTGGTTAGAGGTCCGACTCGTAAGTTACAAAGTTCGTGAGAGTACTTGGGTTCGAATCTGGCGCGGGGCGATTTTTTTTTCTTAATGTAAATTGCATTTTTTTTATTTTTATACCATTTATTTTATTTTGTATTATTTCTTCGAATAGGGTAAATGGTATCTTACAGTCGCGCGCGCTCGACTGTAGCTTTCCTTACTTGTTTTTATTTAAAAGAACACTAGAAAAGCTAGAAGTACCAAATTTGGTAGTAAGGGCCCTGGTAACATTGCGCAGAATGCAGATTTTCAACTTTTGGATGTTACGTCCACCGCCCCCATAAATCGTTTTTATTGAATAATAAGAAAATTAGAGAAAAAGCAAAACATTTTATTTAATACTAGCAAACCCGGCGAACTCCGTTTCGCCACCAGATGGCTATATTTCTCCCAGTCGTTCTCCCAGTCCCTCTTCTAGTCCCTTTCCAAGTTCCTCTCCCAGTCCCTCTCCCCAGTCCCTCTCCCCAGTCGCTTTGCCAGTCCTTCTCCCAATCCCTCTCCCAATCCCTCTCCGAATTCTTTTCCCAGTCGCACTCCCAATCCCTCTCCGAATTCTTTTCCCAGTCGCACTCCCAGTCCCTCTCCCAATCCTTCTCCCGGTCGCTCTCAAAGTTCTTCTCCCAGTCCCTCTCCCAATCCTCCCAGTCGCTCTCCCAGTCGCTCTCCCAGTCCTTCTCCCAATACTAATCCCAATCCTTCTCCCAGTTGCTCTCCCAGTCGCTCTTTCAGTCCCTCTCCCAGTCGCTCTTTCAGTCCCTCTCCCAATCCCTCTCCCAATCCCTCTCCCAGCCTCTCTCCCAATCGTTCTCCTAGTCGCTCTCCCAGTCCCTCTCCCGTATATAACATTTTTGAAAGAATTTCTTGATAATTTTTTTAAGAGATTTTATAATCAAATTTATTGCTTAATAATATTTTATTTATTTATTTTTATTTTCAAGGAACCTTTGACGAACACGTCAAAGTATAACACACCTTAACACATTATTTGTAATACATAAACAGTCTACTTTTGTTTACCAAGCAGCAAGGTACTTTTATTTATCTTCTATCTTCTATTATATAAAAATGAATCGCAAAATGTGTTGGTAAGCGCATAACTCAACAACGCCTGAACCAATTTGGCCAAATTTTTTTTTAAATTGTTCGTTGAAGTTCAAGGATGGTTTTAACGGCAAGAAAAATTAGAATTATTGCTGGGAAAACCGTTAAAATGGCCATTTTCTTTTTCCCATACAAATTTTTCGGGCCACTTCAAGGAACCTTTGACGAACACGTCAAAGTAAAACACACCTATACACATTATTTGAAATACATAAATAGTCTACTTTTGCTCACCTAGCAGCAAGGTACTTTTATTTATTTCAAAATCCCTCGGCCACTAACCTGCTCGTTTCTTTTGTATTAGTTTCGATGTTGTTATCTACTTTTTATGACTTCAAGTCATATCAAAATTAAAAAAAAAAAATGTCTGCTACCAAATCAACTGAGTTTGCTTTTGTCAAGGATGGTTTTTTTATGGTTTTAAATTATAATTATTTCTGGATAAACCCAAAAAATAGCCATTCTCTTTTTCCCATACAAATTTTCCCGGTCACTTCAAGGAACCTTTGACGAACACATCAAAGTAAAACACACCTATACACAGTTTACATAATAAATAGTTAGTCTAATTTTGTTCACCGAGCAGCAAGGAACTTTAATTTATTTTAAAATAAATAAAAGTACCTTGCTGCTTGGTGAACAAAAGTAGACTGTTTATGTATTACAAATAATGTGTTTAGGTGTGTTATACTTTGACGTGTTCGTCAAAAGTTTCTTGAAAATAAAAATAAATAAATAAAATATTATTAAGCAATAAATTTGATTATAAAATCTCTTAAAATAAATTATCAAGAAATTCTTTCAAAAATGTTATATACGGGAGAGGGACTGGGAGAGCGACTAGGAGAAGGATTGGGAGAGGGGCTGGGAGAGGGATTGGGAGAGGGATTGGGAGAGGGATTGGGAGAGGGATTGGGAGAGGGACTGAAAGAGCGACTGGGAGAGTGACTGAAAGAGCGACTGGGAGAGCAACTGGGAGAAGGACTGGGAGAGCGACTGGGAGAGCGACTGGGAGAGCGACTGGGAGAGCGACTGGGAGAGGGACTGAAAGAGCGACTGGGAGAGCAACTGGGAGAAGGACTGGGAGAGCGACTGGGAGAGCGACTGGGAGAGCGACTGGGAGAGCGACTGGGAGAGCGACTGGGAGGATTGGGAGAGGGACTGGGAGAAGAACTTTGAGAGCGACTGGGAGAAGGATTGGGAGAGGGACTGGGAGTGCGACTGGGAAAAGAATTGGGAGAGGGATTGGGAGAGGGACTGAGAGTGCGACTGGGAAAAGAATTCGGAGAGGGACTGGGAGGGCGATTGGGAGAGGGACTGGGAGAGGGAGAAGGATTGGGAGAAGGACTGGGAAAGGGGCTGGGAGAGCGACTGGCAAAGCGACTGGGAGAGGGACTGGGAGAGGGACTGAGAGAGGGACTGAGAGAGGGACTGAGAGAGCAACTGGGAGAAGGATTGGGAAAAGAATTGGGAGAGCGACTGGGAAAAGAATTGGGAGAGGGACTGGGGAGAGCGACTGGGAGAAGGATTGGGAAAAGAATTGGGAGAGCGACTGGGAAAAGAATTGGGAGAGGGACTGGGGAGAGCGACTGTAAGAGCGACTGGGAGAGGGACTGGGAAAGGGACTAGAAGAGGGACTGGGAGAACGACTGGGAGAAATATAGCCATCTGGTGGCGAAACGGAGTTCGCCGGGTTTGCTAGTTTTAAAATAAATTAAAGTTCCTTGCTGCTCGGTGAACAAAATTAGACTAACTATTTATTATGTAAACTGTGTATAGGTGTGTTTTACTTTGACGTGTTCGTCAAAGGTTCCTTGAAGTGGCCCGAAAAATTTGTATGGGAAAAAGAAAATAGCCATTTTAACGGTTTTCCCAGCAATAATTCTAATTTTTCTTGCCGCTAAAACCATCCTTGAACTTTAACGAACAATTTAAAAAAAGTTTGGCCAAATTGGTTCAGGCGTTGTTGAGTTATGCGCTTACCAACACATTTTGCGATTCATTTTTATATAATAGATTCTCGAAGCTTGCCAGAGTACTGATCGATCGGACAATAAACAAAGAAGTTATAGGAGTTTGAATCCCTCATACAAAGTTATGGGCGCTTATAATTCCCAACTAACACGTTGAACCGACGCAGCAGAGGGCCGGCGTCAATATAAGCTTCATTTTCCGATCGTGTTGCGCAACCCTATGTGGTCTGGTGGTTAGAGGTTTGGCTCACAATAAAAAATTTCTGCAAAAAACAGTGTTTTTATAACTTTTTCTAAAGACTTATTGAACGACCCTCGTATTAGCGTCAATGCGAATCGAAAATATGCGATGTGTTGTTATTAGTTCGCCGAATAAGGTAATTAATGTTAAGAATATTTTTTGACAACCAAAGTTAAATGGTATCTTACTGTCGAGTGCACTCGACTGTAGCTTTTTTCACTTGTTTTTAGGTATTATTGTTGATAATAAAAATATCGACCAACCCAAAATTTAAATCCGATCGGACAATAAACACATAAGTTATAGGCACGAGAAGTTTTCCTTACAGCAGCAGAGGCCCGACGCCGACGCCGACCAGACCAGAGATCTTACTTCAAAATTTGGTGTTTCTCGCTTTTCTATAACTTCTTATAATTCAAAAAATTCGTTTTATAGGGGCAGTAAGCGTGGCAAAAGTGTGAAATCCAAGTTCTGCAAAATATCGCAGGAGACTCTCTTACCAAGTTTGGTGCGTTTATCTCTTTCCCTTATTGAATTATTTGCAAAAAATCGAAAAACACATTTATCGATTTGCGTGGGCCACCGCGTGGCAAATCTAGTTTGAAATTAATTTGTTGTGTGTATTGAACGGACAGACGGACAGATATACGGACATGACCAAATCGTCTCGGCTATTGATGCTGATCAGAAATATATATACTTTGTATGGTCTGCCACGCCTCCTTCTGCCTGTTACATACATTGTGACAAAGTTAATGTACAATATTTTACCCATTTTCAATGGGTAAATGGTATAAATATACATATATATACACTTATTAAGAATTCTTACGCTGAAAACAGTATTTTGTATACTTTTTTTGTTCAACAGTAAAACGTATAATGCAGCCAAAAAAGTATAATACTGTTTTTAACAGTATGGTTGGCAGCCCGATGTATGTGAGAAAAAATCAATGAGTGTGAGATCAACAACGAGTAGCAAGGCAACAATTTGTTGTTAATTCGTTAAATATAAGCATTTCATATTAACATTTAATTTTTAAGTAGATAACTTTTAATTATATGTTTATAACATTAATTAATAGAACAGTCTAAATAGCTCCGTCTGACACAAATGACATGAATTTTATGTATGTATAGCATACGCAGATAAGTTTATTTTAAATTTTCACTGCCACGCCGACCGCCTTCACAAAGTTGCTATTTTTGTGAAGACAAATATATTGTAATGTAAATGTAATTTTAAGCTTAATTAAAATGGACTTACCCTTAACAGAAAGGACAACACTTTGAATAACTTCAAGCTTCTTTTTGTTAGCCAAAGATTGTCCAACGCACTTATAGGTGCCCGCGTCTTGATAAATTACATCCTTGAGGGAGAATTGCCCTGATGGCTGAGAAATGCCATACCCTAAACCACGTAACCTTGCCGAAACTGGATCTAAGTGTGACCAGCAACCCAAGGATCCTATGAATACGCGATATTTTAAAGATTAAAAATAAAGTCTTTGTATAAGTAGAGTGTAAGCTTTCCTAAAACACATTGTACTGAACGCTTGCAGCTAAAATCGTACAACTTAATTTATTGCAATCTCTACCCGTAAACCATATGAACACATTCACAATTTCGTTGAAGTAACAAAAATTAAAATTCATGCAGTCTAAACAACCGAATCTTTGGTCTTATTACTGAGAAAATATCAATCTGTCCTCGACTGTAGCTTTTTTTATTTTTTATACCATTTACCCATTGAAAATGGGTAAAAAATGGTATATAACAGGCAGAAGGAGGCGTGGCAGACCATACAAAGTATATATATTATTGATCAGCATCAATAGCCGAGTCGATTTGGTCATGTCCGTCTGTCTGTCCGTCTGTCCGTCTGTATGAACACACAAGTAAGGTGCCTGGTGACATTACGGAGAATGTTTGATTTTCAACTTTTGGATGCCACGCCCACCGCCCCCAAACTATTGCATTTTAAGAAAAGTAGGCAAATAACAAAACATTTTTTTGAACACTCTTGTAGCTTACCATAGTACAGATCTACCCTATCAATCCGATCGGACAATAAACAAAGAAGTTATAGGAGTTTGAATCTCCCATATAAAGTTGTGGGCGCTTAGAATTCCAACTAAAATGTTGAACTGACGCAGCAGAAGGCCGGCATTAATAAAAGTCTCATTCTCCGCGTAACTGTGTGTGGTCTAGATGGTTGCATGCAAGATTCTGGTGCGTGTGGTCGCGGTTTCGAATCCAGCAACGGGCAATTTTTTTTTTTTTTTTGCTGATCGCACTGCGTAACTGTGTGTGGTCTTGATGGTTGGCTCGCAAGTTTCTGATGCGTGAGGTCGCGGGTTCGAATCCTGCGCTGGGCAATTTTTTTTTTTTAATAATTTTGCGCTATATGAAAAATATATTATGCAAAAAAAATAAGAAAAACCAAAAACTTTTTTTAAGAAATACAACAAAAAGAAGACTGCGCTGGGATTCGAACCGGGGACATTTAGTTATAGAGCTGACAACTCTCACAACAAACCACTGAAGCACATGGTCTGTTCCTAGGCGCGAGAAGTTTTGCATTCAGCAGCAGAGACGGAGCAGAGGCTTGGCTTCAATGCTTGCGCCGACTGCGCACGCACAATCGGCGTGCAGTCGGCATGTGCCATTAGCGTCAATGCATGTGTATTTAATTTCGGAAATATGCGATGCGTTGTTATTAATTCGAATAAAAGTAATTAATATTAAGAATTATTTTTAGCAGCCAAAGGTAAATTATAACTTACTGTCGAGTGCACTCGACTGTAGCTTTCTTCAATTTTTATTTTTTAATAACAAAGAAGTTATAGGAGTTGGAATTCCCCATACAAAGTTATGGGCGCTAGAGATTCCTAACCAAAACGATAAATCGACGCAGTAGAGTGCCCGCGTCAATAAAAGCCTAATTTGCCGATCGCACGGCGTAAACTTGTTTGGTCTAGTGGTTAGAGGTCCCACTCGTAAGTTACAAAGTTCGTGAGAGTTCTTGGGTTCGAATCTGGCGCGGGGCGATTTTTTTTTTCTTAATGTAAATTGCTTTTTTTTTATTTTTATACCATTTATTTTATTTTGTATTATTTCTTCGAAAAGGGTAAATGGTATCTTACAGTCGCGCGCGCTCGACTGTAGCTTTCCTTACTTGTTTAGGAATGATTTTGTGCGAGTGTGTTCCTCTCTGGTTTTCTCTTTTCTTATTTTATTAGAATGTTACTAACCTTGGGGACATTGCAAAGTTACAGCGCCTCCAAGCTGCACCTCAAGCTGGCCCTTGTTTGGATTGTGGGAGGCAGCTGCCACAGAGACGTCCAGATCATCTGGTTCTGATGTGACATCTACAGAATCATCTGTAAAATAAAAAAAACCCGATAGAATCTGTAAATTAACTGTAATACCCTGGCTTATACTTGTATAAGATGGTGCCAATTTTTATTTTTATACCATTTACCCATTGAAAATGGGTAAAAAATGGTATATTAACTTTGTGCAAATGTATGTAACAGGCAGAAGGAGGCGTGGCAGACCATACAAAGTATATATATTATTGATCAGCATCAATAGCCGAGTCGATTTGGTCATGTCCGTCTGTCTGTCCGTCTGTATGAACACACAGATCTCAGCTATTAAAAGAGCTAGAGGCACCAGACTTGGTGGGAGTGTGCGTGTATTCAATACACACAAGAAGTTTATTTCAAACTTGATGTGCCACGCCCACCGCCTCCGCAAATCGATAAATGCGTATTTCGATTTTTTCCAAATAATTCAATAACGAAAAGAGATAAACGCACCAATTTTGGTAGGAGGGTGTCTTGCAACATTATGCAGAAGTTGGATTTTAGAATTTTGGATGCCACGCCCACCGCCTCTAAAAAACACATTTTTATAGTTTAAAAGAAAACTAGAAAAGCTAGAAGCGCTAAATTTGAAAGTAAGGTGCCTGGTAACATTACGGAGAATGTTTGATTTTCAACTTTTGGATGCCACGCTCACCGCCGCCAAACTATTGCATTTTAAGAAAAGTAGTATAAATAGTACAGATCTACCCTATCAATCCGATCGGACAATAAACAAAGAAGTTATAGGAGTTTGAATCTCCCATATAAAGTTGTGGGCGCTTAGAATTCCAACTAAAATGTTGAACTGACGCAGCAGAAGGCCGGCATCAATAAAAGTCTCATTTGCCGATCGCTCCGCACAACTGTGAGTGGTCTAGATGGTTGCATGCAAGATTCTGGTGCGTGTGGTCGCGGGTTCGAATCCAGCAACGGGCAATTTTTTTTTTTTTTTGCCGATCGCACTGCGTAACTGTGTGTGGTCTTGATGGTTGGCTCGCAAGTTTCTGATGCGTGAGGCCGCGGGTTCGAATCCTGCGCTGGGCAATTTTTTTTTTTTAATAATTTTGCGCTATATGAAAAATATATTATGCAAAAAAATAAGAAAAACCAAAAACTTTTTCTAAGCAAAACAAAAAAAAGAAGACTGCGCTGGGATTCGAACCGGGGACATTTAGTTATAGAGCTGACAACTCTCACAACAAACCACTGAAGCACATGGTCTGTTCCTAGGCGCGAGAAGTTTTGCATACAGCAGCAGAGACGGAGCAGAGGCTCGGCTTCAATGCTTGCGCCGACTGCGCACGCACAATCGGCGTGCAGTCGGCATGTGCCATTAGCGTCAATGCATGTGTATTTAATTTCGGAAATATGCGATGCGTTGTTATTAATTCGAATAAAAGTAATTAATATTAATAATTATTTTTAGCAGCCAAAGGTAAATTATAACTTACTGTCGAGTGCACTCGACTGTAGCTTTCTTCAATTTTTATTTTTTAATAACAAAGAAGTTATAGGAGTTCGAATTCCCCATACAAAGTTATGGGCGCTAGCGATTCCTAACCAAAACGTTAAATTGACGCAGTAGAGTGCCCGCGTCAATAAAAGCCTAATTTGCCGATCGCATGGCGTAAACTTGTGTGGTCTAGTGGTTAGAGGTCTGACTCGTAAGTTACAAAGTTCGTGAGAGTTTTTGGGTTCGAATCTGGCGCGGGGCGATTTTTTTCCTTAATGTAAATTGCTTTTTTTTTATTTTTATACCATTTATTTTATTTTGTATTATTTCTTCGAATAGGGTAAATGGTATCTTACAGTCGCGCGCGCTCGACTGTAGCTTTCCTTACTTGTTTTTTATTATACCATTTACCCATTGAAAATGGGTAAAAAATGGTATATTAACTTTGTGCAAATGTATGTAACAGGCAGAAGGAGGCGTGGCAGACCATACAAAGTATATATATTCTTGATCAGCATCAATAGCCGAGTCGATTTGGTCATGTCCGTCTGTCTGTCCGTCTGTCCGTCTGTATGAACACACAGATCTCAGCTATTTAAAGAGCTAGAGGCACCAGACTTGGTGGGAGTGTGCGTGTGTTCAATACACACAAGAAGTTTATTTCAAACTTGATATGCCACGCCCACCGCCTCCGCAAATCGATAAATGCGTATTTCGATTTTTTCCAAATAATTCAATAACGAAAAGAGATAAACGCACCAAATTTGGTAGGGGGTTGTCTTGCAACATTATGCAGAAGTTGGATTTTAGAATTTTGGATGCCACGCCCACCGCCTCTAAAAAACACATTTTTATAGTTTAAAAGAACACTAGAAAAGCTAGAAGCACCAAATTTGGAAGTAAGGTGCCTGGTAACATTACGGAGAATGCGGAGTTTCAACTTTTGGATGTCACGCCTACCGCCCCCAAAAATCGATTTTGTAAATCGGTAAATCAAATTATAGGAAAAGTAGAAAAGTTTCCGAAATTTGTTTTAGGTATTGTTGTAGATAATTATAATGTTGACCAACCCTATAAATTTCAATCCGATCGGACAATAAACACAGAAGTTATAGGCACGAGAAGTTTCGCTCACAGCAGTAGAGGCCCGACGCCGACTGCGCACGCACAGTCGTCGTGTAGTCAGTGTGCAGTCGGCATGTGCAATTAGCGTCAATGCATGTGAATTTGTCCTCGAAAATATGCGATGCGTTGTTATTCGCCGAATAAAAGTAATTAATATTAAGAATTAGTTTTTAACAGCGAAAGGTAAATGGTATCTTACTGTCGAGTGCACTCGACTGTAGCTTTCTTCACTTGTTTTTATTTTATTTTGTCTTAATGAGCATAATCTGTTAGAAATTTACAAAAAATGGGTAAAAACAATTTAATTACTATATATAATATGTGTATATTACTTTTCTGAAAATGTATTACATCTTAAAGGTAAAGGAGTCGTCATCGACTGAATATGTATTCTTAATAAGTATCAATACAGTTATTTGGATCGATTTGAACATGTCCGCTTGGCTGTCCGTCTGTCAGTACGCACAAAAAAAACTGCGATATTTAAACAGCTAAGGTCACCAGACCCAGATTAAGTTTAGTTAATGTTTACTTGTATTCAATTGTACTAATCGATAAATTGTTTCTAGATATGTTGCAGCGATCACACGTATATTGACTTGGTTCACACATATAGTCCAGCGCTCTCGTGTTGACGTCACACCAACACGCCGATCTCACATAAACATTTATTTTAACGCAAGAATTGACGCCGGCCCTCTGCTGCGTCGCTGCAATTTATTTATAGTTCGATTCCGGAAATTGTAGCGAATGTAAAATTTATAATATTAAATATATTTTATATAAATATAATCATGTTCGTATGACTGTATGAACATCTAGATCACAAGAGGTTGTCATACCAAATTTGGCATCCTGCGTACCATACGCAGATGAGGTTTAGTTCAAACTTTAAGTGCTACACCTACCGTCCCAGTAAATCAAAACATTTTTTTTTCCAAACACCAAACGAAATAATGGGACAGGTCCACCACTTATATACATCGGCTTATAGAATGATTAGGAGATTAGAATAGATAGACAAAGCTTGCGGTCAACAATATTATTGGCCTGCCCTAAATTGCAATCAGAAAATCTAATTTTGTTCCGTTGTACTGCCGAATGTTGAAATAGAGAAGGCTCACAATTATAATTATTATAAACTACTGGCTGTACCCTGCCACGTTTCGCTGTGGCCACACTATGGCTCTACGCCCACGGAATAAGTAACACAAAAAGAATAATTTCCCAATCCCTTCAATACTGTAATGCTTGTGGGTATACAATATTTTTCGTTTCTCCATTCTACGCGTAAATATAAAGACTATCTGGTTTACCGACTCGGGAACACGCAACATACAATTGCCCGTGTGGAAAACAATCTGCATCCAAATCTACACCACACAAATCTATAGATTGACCTTGAGCTTTATTAATTGTCATTGCGAATGCCAAGCGAATGGGAAACTGCAATCTCTTGAATTGAAACGGTGTATCAGTCGGGATCATAGGAATCCTAGGAATGAGGACGTCTTCACCTTTGAAGGGACCAGTTAGGATCGTTGCTTCTACAACGTTGTTCATCAATTTCTTGACCGCGAGTCGCGTGGCATTGCAGAGTTTTGGCTGATTGATATTCCGGAGCACCTATTTTCAATTTTAATATGTGTGGTGGCGTTCCAGGCAAGTCAATTGAGTTCAAAAATTCCGTAGGGTAGTTAACAGCATCATCTGCCTTCACAACGGTGTCTACTGATTTATATGTTATCTCCTGAGTTTCTATGCTGGATTGGATTACATGATTGAGTTGGTAGACATCTCTGTTCTTGGCGGCAAGAATGGCTCGTTCGCTGAGCCAACTGAGATTCCTATAATTGTATCGGATATCAGGGAAGACTTTTCTGATTAGTACTTCCTTACAGAAATTGTCCGGCAATCGTATTTTTCTCGACGTCTCATTGACTGCTCTCCATTCCCAATGTCCAGTAACTGTCGTGAGAATGCATCGGCTGAGTCGTCGTTCTGCAACTGTACACGCATATTTTTGTCAACTGTAATGTCCGTACATGTCGCCACAATGTAGCATATTTCAGGCAAGCATTTATTTCGTCCGCTGGTGTCGATCGAGAAATTACAGGCAACGTTTATCTGAAATCTCCTGCGAGCAATATCAAAGCATTCCCAAATGGTTGAACGGCTCCACGCAAATTCCGCAATGATCGATCGAGAACCTCTAGTGATTTTTTATGTGCCATCGTGCATTCATACCATACAATGAGTTTACATCTTTGCAATACCTTCCCCATACCAGATGCTCTGGAGATGTTGCACGTAGGAGTCTTTGCATGTTCAACGGCAACTTTAGCGCTGAATGAGCAGTCCTTCCACCGGGTAACAATGTCGCAGCGATTCCAGATGAAGCAAGTGCTAAAGCTATGTCCTTGTTAGCTCGAACAGTAGCCAGAATCAATGTAATGACGAATGTTTTTCCCGTTCCTCCCGGAGCATCCAAAAAGAAGATGCCCGGAGCCTCCTCATTTATCATTTGCATTCCCTGATCATAAACTATTTTTTGTTCATGGTTCAATTTGGTAATGTTTAATTGGACATATGACTGGAGATCTTCGCTGTTGTAATTCTGAACTCTGCGCAAATCCACATCAGATGCTGCAGTCGCAGTTCTGGCAAGTGCTGGCATTCCCAATTGACTTAGCACTTTATTTGCAATAGCTATGATAAGCACTTGTCTTGAATGCTTATCAAAGTTTCATTGTAAATCTCTTCTGTCATATCCATGGTCATGTCAGAATTTTCTAGACGTACTCTGTGCAAAATATACTCAGCCATATGCGAACGATAACTCTGTTGGAGATGAAGGGAAGCAAGCAGTCAATATGATTGCAAACAATGCGCGAATTTGGCACATCAAGTTTGAAATAAACTTCTTGTGTGTATTGAATACACGCACACTCCCACCAAGTCTGGTGCCTCTAGCTCTTTTAATAGCTGAGATCTGTGTGTTCATACAGACGGACAGACAGACAGACAGACGGACATGACCAAATCGACTTGGCTATTGATGCTGATCAATAATATATATACTTTGTATGGTCTGCCACGCCTCCTTCTGCCTGTTACATACTTTTGCACAAAGTTAATATACCATTTTTTACCCATTTTCAATGGGTAAATGGTATAAAAATGAATCACAAAATGTGTTGGTAAGTGCATAACTCAACAACGCCTGGACCAATTTGCCCAAATTTTTTTTAAATTGTTCGTTGAAGTTCAAGGATGGTTTGCACGGCGAGAAAAATTAGAATTATTGCAGGGAAAACCATAAAAATGACCATTTTCTTTTTCCCATACAAATTTTCCCGGCCACTTCAAGGAACCTTTGACGAACACGTCAAAGTAAAACACATCTATACACAGTTTACATAATAAATAGTTAGTCTAATTTTGTTCACCGAGCAGCAAGGCACTTTTATTTATTTTAAAACTAGCAAACCCGGCGAACTCCGTTTCGCCACCAGATGGCTATATTTCTTCCAGTCGTTCTCCCAGTCCCTCTTCTAGTCCCTCTCCCAGTCCCTCTCCCCAGTCCCTCTCACCAGTCCCTCTCCCCAGTCCCTCTCCCCAGTCCCTCTCCCCAGTCCCTCTCCCCAGTCCCTCTCCCCAGTCCCTCTCCCAGTCCCTCTCCCAGTCCCTCTCCCAATTATTTTCCCAGTTGCTCTCCCAGTTGCTCTCACAGTCCCTCTCCCAGTCGCTTTGCCAGTCCTTCTCCCAATCCTTCTCCCAGTCCCTCTCCCAGTCCCTCTTCCAATCCTTCTCCCTCTCCGAGTCCCTCTCCCAGTCCCTCTCCCAATCCCTCTCCGAATTATTAGCTGAATGTCACGCTCGCGCTTCACGCGTTTGTGATATCCGAATTCTTTCTCGTTCATTTTCGTCGTCATGCTCGTGCGAAGTTCGATTAAATCTGTTATTAGCTTGGTTTGTAGCATTTCTGGTTCTTCTTCCTAAATTACATCGTCTTATAGGTGACATGTGTACTGAGTTTGCTTTTGTCATAAAAAGTTGATAACATCGAAACTATTACAAAAGAAACGCGCTGTTTAGTGGCCGAGGGATTTTAAAATTGATTTTTATGATTTCAAGTCATATCTAAATTTAAAAAAAAAAGTCAGCCATCAAACAAAAGTAGACTATTAATGTATTTCAAATAATGTGTATAGGTGTGTTTTACTTTGACGTGTTCGTCGAAGGTTCCTTGAAGTGGCCGGGAAAATTTGACGTGTTCGTCAAAAGTTCCTTGAAAATAAAAATAAATAAATAAAATATTATTAAGCAATAAATTTGATTATAAAATCTCTTAAAAAATTATCAAAAAATTCTTTTCAAAAATGTTATATACGGGAGAGGGACTGGGAGAGCGACTAGGAGAAGGATTGGGAGAGGGGCTGGGAGAGAAACTGGGAGAAGAATTGGGAAAAGTATTGGGAGAAGGACTGGCAAAGCGACTGGGAGAGCGACTGGGAGGATTGGGAGAGGGACTGGGAGAAGAACTTTGAGAGTGACTGAGAGGGCAACTGGGAGAAGGATTGGGAGAGGGACTGGGAGTGCGACTGGGAAAAGAATTCGGAGAGGGACTGAGAAAAGAATTCGGAGAGGAATTGGGAGAGGGATTGGGTGAGGGATTGGGTGAGGGATTGGGAGAGGGATTGGGAGAGGGATTGGGAGAGGGATTGGGAGAGGGACTGGGAGAGGGACTGGGAGAGGGACTGGGAGAGGGACTGGGAGAGGGACTGGGAGAGGGACTGGGAGAGGGACTGGGAGAGGGACTGGGAGAGGGACTGGGAGAGGGAATAGGAGAAGGACTGGGAGGACGACTGGGAGAGGGACTGGCAAAGCGACTGGGAGAAGATCTTTGAGAGCGACTGGGAGAGCGACTGAGAGAGCAACTGGGAGAGGGACTGGGAGTGCGACTGGGAAAGAATTCGGAGAGGGACTGGGAAAGAATTCGGAGAGGGACTGAGAAAAGAATTCGGAGAGGGATTGGGAGAGGGATTGGGAGAGGGATTGGGAGAGGGATTGGGAGAGGGATTGGGAGAGGGATTGGGAGAGGGACTCGGAGAGGGAGAAGGATTGGGAGTAGGATTGGGAGAGGGACTGGGAGAGGGACTGGGAGAAGGATTGGGAGAAGGACTGGCAAAGCGACTGGGAGAGGGACTGGTAAAGCGACTGGGAGAGGGACTGAGAGAGCAACTGGGAGAGGGACTGAGAGAGCAACTGGGAGAGGGACTGGGGAGAGCGACTGTAAGAGCGACTGGGAGAGGGACTGGGAAAGGGACTAGAAGAGGGACTGGGAGAACGACTGGGAGAAATATAGCCATCTGGTGGCGAAACGGAGTTCGCCGGGTTTGCTAGTATAATAATATATATAGATAGATAGATAGCTTGATTATACTTACAGCGAATACTGAGGTAATAGCCAATCGAAGAATATTGAAAATTCAAATGCCGTGATGTGCACTTGTACCAGCCGGAATGCTCGCGCCTGATAGATGTAAAGTTAAGGAAACCATCACCCGCTTGAGGCACCTGAAAATGACACAGATGAATATTTATTAGACAGAAAGGTTACATTCGACGTATCGAAGGGAGCATATTCATGCAAATGTAAAAGGGTTCATAATAATGGTTTTATAATTTTGCAGTTTTCTAAAATAAAATGCAGTTTCATTAGAACCTTACTTTAAACGCTAAAGTAATCCGATTTTATGGAAAATAGATTACATTATTAAACGTTGGTTGCCTAAGTTATGGCTACATGCCAAATTATGTGTGTTTTTCCATGGGAACTATATATAATTTGATTTGTCGGTATTTTAACAAGAAGCGGGCAAAGTGTGACCCCCATTCGGGTCACATCTATAACTTCCCGATATGAGATGTATGTATGTGCTTTTTCTCTGAGCTTTGTGTCAAACATAAATTTTCTCGTCAACCAGTAGGTATAAGTAAAAATGTTATGAAACTTTTTTTTATAGAGAATATAATTTGCACACACAAATACACATATCTGTGTGTGTGTCTACGCGTGTGTGAGTATGTGTGTATCTGGGACGGGCAATGAGGGCGAGCGTGTCGCGATTTTTCAACTTTTTCCTACTTTTAAAACACCATTATCTCGTTAAGGGTTGAGAATTTTGAAAAATATCATATTACCTTTTTTTTAGAGAATTTAATTTCGGCTCGAAAAGTTTCTTACGACTTTCTTCAAAACCCCGTCGTTTACGAGATAGAGCCGAAAAAAGCAAAAAATACCCAAAAAATCGTGCTTTTTGGCGAATTATTAAAAAACTATAACATATAACCCTCTTAAACTCCTTTCAGACCTAGATGGCGGTGAAACGAATCTTTCAAAAAAAAAAAAGTTCAAATCGGTTCAGTAGTTTATGAGAAACCGCTGACACAAAAAAATCTCACATACGAACATACGCACATACACACACACACACACACACACACACAGAACCCTCATTGAAAATGGGTCAGAGGGATGTGAAACGTCGAGAAACGTGAAAATTTCAAGGATCTGACACTCTTCAAAATCGGGGTCGTTACAATAACTTCCCTAGATCGGGAAGTTAAAAATTCAAAAAAAAACGGCCGATAGGTTCTATGACAGCTGTACAACATATCGATCGATCGTGCCAACTTATTGAAAGCGTGCACCAAAAAAAATATGAGTACCAATTCTGATCAAAATAGCTTCAAAGCAGAGACTAGTTTGCGTTGCAACAGACATGACGAGCAACAGACAGCCGGACAGACTAAATCGACTAGTCTGTTGATGCTAATCAATACAATATATAGGAATGTAAAAGGATTAAGGAATTAATTTTTTTAACCAATTTTGAGAAAATATTCCAATCTGAATTAAAACTGTATTAAGGTGTTATTCTTCTTGTTTTAATTGCGGCCCAAAAGCGTATACTAAAAATGGAATCAATACATATTTAGCAACTCACCGGTGTGTCGCCATCGTCCTTTTGCCAACGCGGCGAACTTGGTGGATTTGAGTCAACGTCACATTTTAGGCTAACTTCGATACCCTCGCGAAGTGGGTAACCAAATCCAGGGGTACGGGAGATTGCAAACGACGGAGTGTCTGCAAGGAGTAGTTAATTGATGGAATGGATTGATAAGCTAATTTTAGTTATTTCTAAATTCATACAAAATGAACTTAAGTACCATTAACTAAAGGCTTTTTTGGAGTTGTATAAACAAAAAATGTGTGTAACAGAGATATTTTTCAATTCCTTTTTGCCTTTGAACTTATACTTAACTAGAAAAAAATGGACAATTGGTACTTAAGTTTTATCATACTCATGCCAATAATATAAAGAGTTTTTGGTATGGAATTACATTGAACATCCAGAAGAAGTGAAGCATTTTGCCGTATTTTTAAGGTAGGATGCTCCATAACACACAAAATTCGGGCATTGTGGTGTGCTCTGTAAACGGCAGACAGTCGGGCTTCACTTTTAACACCACTATTGATTTTGTAACCGTTTTTATCCTGCAAAGAGAATATTGAGGCGGTGGTGTATACAATTTTATTTCTCATTAAGGACAAGACAAAATAATGACATGACAAGACATTTAGAACGAGCAATTTGGTAGGTCTTGGAAACATTTTTTACCAGCTTTTTACGTAAAATTTTTTTACAATAGTCTATGTGCTTAAAAATTACAATCGATCGAAAAATTTTGAAATCCGAAGGAATTTCGAAAATTTATTTCGCATAAGGAAAATCTGCTGCAAAACCCCGTTATTTCTGTATTAGATGACAACAAACTACCGATTCAATCCGCTGAACAGCGGTACAGGCGTTTCGGAAGTGTTATTTTATTGCCGAAACACCCAAGACCGCTGGAGGATCGTTGATTCGGATAAAATCGCGAAATCGATATGTAACTATAAGAAGCATCGCTTAGGATCTGCAACTAAACAAAATAGGTAAATAAAGAAACCGGCGTTTCAATACCAAGCAACCTAATATTATAAAGATATACTAAAGTGTGCAAAAAGAAAGGCGAATTTTCAATTTTAAATACTCGGGCTTAATATTTCGGGCTAGTTTTTTTTTCTCGAGTTGTCAGAACTGCTATTGACATCTGGGCAAAATTGCATGTCAATGTCATTATTAGCAACATATTGGGTGGTCGAAAGCCGTCTCCTATTTCTAATTAAACTTCAGCGAATTTTTGTGTATTTTCAATGAACATTAGTGAACTAAACATTTTCCATTTTGTCGACTACTTTTTACAATTTTTCTGCTAGAGACATTCCATCAGTGGTTTTTTCGTGAAGACAGCTTTACTCCAATCCATTCCTTTTATAATCGGCCTTTTTAAATGGTTCAAAACAGTTTGAAGATGAATGTTTAGTTCCTTGACGGTTACGTGACGCTCCTGGCCAATCTTCACCATAATTTCATTGACTTTTTCAACTATAGGTTGACCAGGGTGGGGTGCATTTTTATACCATTAACCCATTGAAAAATGGGTAAAACATGGTATATTAACTTTGTGAAAATGTATGTAATGTATGGCCGGCATCAATAAAATCGCGTTGCGTAACCCTGTGTGTTCTGGTGGTTAGAGGTTTGGCTCACAAAATCAAGAATTTGTGAGGTCGCGAGTTCTCGATTGTTTGTTTTTTATTATAATATTTTTGCACTTTACTGAAAAATATAGTATGATATTTGCAATCAAACAAGTGAAAATAGCTACAGTCGAGTGCACTCGACAGAAAGATACCATTTACCTATGGCTGTTAGAAAATAATTCTTAATATTAATTATATTCGGCGAACTATTAACAACGCAACGAATATTATTGAAGTCAAATATACATGCATTGACGCTAATGGCACGCTAATCTGCACGCTGACTGCACGGCGACTGTGCGTGCGGAGTCTTGCGCCTTAAACATGTATACATAAACATATACATTTTATGTATTTACTAGAAACAGACAATGTGTCTCAACTAAGATATTAGAACGAAATTTGGAACTAACATTTTAATTGTCGTCGGTGGTTTAATGTAAGAGTTATCGGCTCCATAGCTTTATGTCCCAGGTTCGATTCCCAGCGCAGGTTTCTTTTTTTTTTGTATAGCTAAGAACAACTGGTTTTTTTTATTTTTTGCATCATCCAGTAAGATATAATTTACCTTTGGCTGTTAAAAAATAGTTCTTAATATTAATTACTTTTATTCGGCGAACTAATAACAACGCATTGCATATTTTCGAAGACAAATACACATGCATTGACGCTAATGGCACATGCCGACATCACGCTGATTACACGCCGACTGTGCGTGCTCAGTCGGCATCGACGTCGGACCTCTGCTGCTGTAAGGGAAACTTATCGTGCCTGTAACTTTTGTGCTAATGTCCGATCGGATTTAAATTTATAGGGTTGGTCGATTTTATTATTATCTACAATAATATCAAAATTCGGACACTTTTCTACTTTTCTCATAATTTAATTTACCGTTTTACAAAATCGATTTTTGGAGGCAATGGGCATGGCATCCAAATTTGAAAATCCGCATTCTGCGTAATGTTACCGAGGACCTTACTACCAATTTGGTGCTTCTAGATTTTTTAGTGTTCTTTTAAACTATAAAAGTGTGTTTTACAGAGGCGGTAGGGGTGGCATCCAAAAGTCTAAAATCCAACTTATGCATAATGTTGCAAGACATCCTCCAACCAAGATTGATGCTTATATCTCTTATTGTTATTGAATTATTTGCAAAAAATCTAAAAACGAATTTTTCGATTTGCGGAGGCGGTGAGCGTGGCACATCAAGTTTGAAATAAACTCGATCTGCGTATTCAATACACCCATACCTTGTATGGTTTGCCACGCCTCCTTCTGCCTGTTACATACATTTTCACAAAGTTAATATACCATTTTTTACCTATTTTCAATGGGTAAATGGTATAAAAATCGTATTTATTTGGTCGCTTCTGGTCCTTCCATCGAAGATTTGGTCGTCCCCTTCGTCGTCGCCAGAGATTCTTCATCCATACGCACAACGTGGCCGAGCCAGCGCAGACGATTCTTTGCTTGATCTCCAGGCTGACGTCATTATTGGTGTTAATGGCAGTGCCAAGGTACGTGAACTCCTTGACCACTTCGAAGTTATAGCTGTCTGTTACCACGTGGGAGTCTAGGCGCCGCGCCTCCCTGCTTGTCGACAGCATATACTTCGTCTTGCCCTCGTTTACAGCCAAACCCACTTTTGCTGACTCTTTTTCGATAGCGGGAAATACAGCAATGGCATCATGCTTGCTACGGCCAACGTTATCAATATCATCAGCATAAGTAAAGAGCTGGACACTTTTATAAAAAATAGTGCCAAATCGATGTACACCGGTTTTCCACAGAACCCCTTCCATCACGAATTTTCATTTTCAACTCGACAGTTAGATGCTCCGGTCGTGTCAGACGGTTGACTTGTTGATAAAATTTTCGAGCATCATTCCTGTTTTGCAACACCTCAAGTTCCTCGCACTCTCGCTTTTCTTGCTCCCGTTTTTGCCGTCTAAAAAGTCGCCTCTCCTTCCTTCCTTCCTTTTCGGTAACAAAAGTGCTCGAACGTTATTTGCGAGTTTTTTTTCCAATGGCAATTTTTTTTCGCTGGGATGGTTTTGGCTTTCATTCGTACAGAGTAAAGTTTCTGATCGCGGTCAACTTGGCGACCGCCAGTGCGATCTCTGTCTACGAATGATTGCAAGTGGACACACAGCCTCCTCGTGGCACCTCCTAGGTAACTATCTTAGCATCCGCTAGATAGTGAGCTAATGTGTTCAGCGGGTCATCAGGACGGTAAATGGTAAAAAAAGGATTCCAAGGAAAACCAAAGCGAAAGCCTCGGATAGGATCCCCCTTTATGATGACGACCACCGCAAAACGAAAAAGGACTACGATTTTAGGATATGCACCTGGAATGTCCGAACTCTTAATTGGGAAGGTGCCTCTATCCAACTGGCGGATGCCCTCGAAAAATTAAAAGCTGACATTACCGCCAACCAGGAAATGAGATGGACAGGACAAGGTTGCTCCAAGCGAGCAAACTGTGATATCTACTACAGCTGCCATACGGAGAGGCGTGAATTTGGATGCGGATTTGTAGTAAGTCGGAGACTTCGCCACCACGCCTCCAATTTCACCCCAGTGAGTGAACGGCTGGCTACAATCCGCGTCAAAGCTAGATTTTTCAATCTTAGCATAATTTGCGCGCACGCCCCGACGGAGGAGAACGACGATGCTGTTAAGGATGCGTTCTACGCGAGACTCGAGGACACGTACGACCGCTGCCCAAACCACGACGTGAAGATCATCCTCGGGGACTTCAACGCAAAGGTTGGGCGCAAACGCATCTTTGACCGCACCGTCGGTCCCGCCGATGGAGGAAATAGCCCGATACCACCAATCAACGACAATGTGGATATACCACAACCTAGCCATGACGATGTCCGAGTTGCGATTACGCGACTCAAAAACAACAAAGCAGCTGGTGCTGATGGACTGCCTGCAGAGTTGTTTAAGGCCGGCGGTGAAGGGCTGATAAGGTGCATGCATCAGCTCTTCTGCAAAATATGGCTAGAAGAAAGCATGCCCAACGATATGTGCCGATATGACCCGAGGATATGTGCAAACTACCGGGGAATCAGACTGATCACCATCTCATACAAGGTCCTATCGAGCGTTATATGTGAACGACTGAAGTCGTATGCCAACACACTGATCGGACCTTATCAGTGCGGCTTCAGACCTGGTAAATCCACCATAGACCAGATCTTCACATTGCGCCAAATCCTGAAAAAACCCACGAAAATGGAATTGACACACACCATCATCATCAAAAGTGGGTTTGGCGGTAAACGAGGGCAAGACGAAGTATATGCTGTCGTCAAGCAGGGAGACGCGGCGCCTAGTCTCCCATGTGGTAGCCAACAGCTATAACTTCGAAGTGGTCAAGGAGTTCACGTACCTTGGCACCGCCATTAACATCAAAAATGACGTCAGCCTGGAGATCAAGCAAAGAATCACACTGGCCAATATGTGCTACTGTGGTCTGAGTAGGCAAATGTGCAATAGAGACCTCTCTCGCCGAACAAAACTAACACTCTACAAGACACTCATCCTACCCGTGCTTTTATATGGCGCAAAAGCATGTATAATTTCACAGACGGATGCAGCAGCGCTTGGAGTGTTCGAGAGAAAAATTCTTCGCAAGATCTTCGGTCCCGTTCGGATTGGGGACGACTTTCGCATTCGGATGAATCACGAGCTGTACGAGTTGTACGACGACGTGGACGTGGTCCGGCGCATCATGATACAACGTCTGCGCTGGCTCGGCCACGTTGTGCGTATGGATGAAGAAGCTCCAGCTCAGAAGGTATTCGAAGCGAGAGTCGACTATGGGCGACGACGAAGGGGACGACCAAATCTTCGATGGAAGGACCTTACTCTACTGGGTATTTCCAATTGGAGGAGGCGCGCGAAGAGCAGAGACGCTGAGGTCGGCCAAAACCCGAAATGGGTTGTAGTGCCACCTAATAATAAATAAATTTATCTAGCTCGAAGAGATATAATTTAATATTAATTTGGGAAAGCCACTTTTGTCAAGGTTTATGTGAAGTATTTTTTTTTCTGCCATTAAAATCATGTTTATGATGCATTGTTTTTAAAATTGTCAATGATACCTTTTCGCTTTTCAACTCCTCTAAATCCAAAACCTCAGCGGATATTTTTTGAGCGTGGCGATCTAGTCCCGGACTAAGTAAGACCTCCCAAGTTAGTATTGGACGTGGATTACCACCTTCACTCACGCAAGCCAAGTTTAGTTCAGAATTCTCCTTCACTGGCACAAAAATATTTCCAGCATCTAAACGACGTGAGTCAATTAAAAGGTATGGCGGTTTTGGACGATCTGTGAATAGAGATTAGTTTTAAAATTAAGTAATTTTGATGAGCTTGCCTAATCAATTTTAATGGTTTTTCCCAATAAGAAGTAAACAAGTAAAGGAAACTACTGTCGATCGCTCCATACTTAAAAAAAAACATATAAGCATACATTGCCTGTCCGTCTATCTGTATTAACACACAGAGCTCAGCTTTTACTATATCTAAAGATATCAAATTTGGCATCGTCTTCAAAATTGGATAAACAAATACATAAGTATGGGTGAATAGTATTAATAAAAGACTGCAGTGGAGATAACATTAAAATAGAAAGAAGTGTTATTTTCTGCTTGCATACTCTTGTTGACACTTGCATATGTCATCCTATTGTTGCATCCGTTATTATATGGTATATCTCTCTACTTTACAGTAACAATAAATATAGAGTTAATAATATTTTTCAAACTAGAAGTATTTTAAAAAATTTATTTTAGGGTTAGGGTTATAAAAGCTTTAGTATATAGAGATTTTATAAAAATTTTGACATATTTGTATTGTTTGTACCAGGTCTATCCATATGAAACTGCCTTTTTTTTTACAACTTTAACGATTTATTTAAAAACAAGTGAAGAAAGCTACAGTCGAGTGCACTCGACGGTAAGATACCATTTACCTTTCGCTATTAAAAAATAATTCTTAATATTAATTACCTTTATTCGGCGAATAACAACGCATCGCATATTTTCGAAGACAAATACACATGCATTGACGCTAATGGCACATGCCGACTGCACGCTGACTACACGATGACTTTGCGTGCTCAGTCGGCGTCGGCGTCGGGCCTCTTCTGCTGTGAGCGAAACTTCTCGTGACTATAACTTCTGTGTTTATTGTCCGATCGGATTTAAATTTATAGGGTTTGTCAATATTATTATTATCTACAATAATACCTAAAAAAAATTCGGAAACTTTTCTACTTTTCCTATAATTTGATTTACCGATTTACAAAATCGATTTTTGCAACCAAAAGATGAAATTCCGCATTCTCCGTAATGTTACCAGGCACCTTACTTCCAAATTTGGTGCTTCTATCTTTTCTAGTGTTTTTTTAAACTATAAAAATGTGCTTTTTAGAGGCGGTGGGCGTGGCATCCAAAAGTCTAAAATCCAACTTCTACATAGTGTTGCAAGACACCCTCCTACCAAATTTGGTGCGTTTATCTCTTTTCGTTATTGAATTATTTGGAGAAAATCGAAATACGCATTTATCGATTTGCGGAGGCGGTGGGCGTGGCACATCAAGTTTGAAATAAACTCGATCTGTGTATTCAATACACGCACACTCCCTCTAAGTCTGGTGATTCTAGCTCTTTTAATAGCTGAGATCTGTGCGTTCATACAGACGGACAGACGGAAGGACGGACAGACGGACAGACGGACGGACGGACAGACGGTCAGACAGACGGACATGACCAAGTCGACTCGGCTATTGATGCTGATCAAGAATATACTTTGTATGGTCTGCCACGCCTCCTTCTGCCTGTTACATACATTTTCACAAAGTTAATATACTATTTTTTACCCATTTTAAATGGGTAAATGGTATAAAAATGGTGACAATTTCAATCTTCAAATCCACACATTTTGCCCATCTTTCGGGCAATTTGTAAACTCTTCGCCAAAAGAATTCCTTTTCTTAGACCTAACCTAAACCAGTCTTCTAGCCAATCCTTAGGGTAAGGACTCCCTGACAAACGTGGCTACCAATTCCTTGGTGCCTCTTGCCCGGTGTGATGGTGCGTTGTCGTCCAGAAGAATTGCATTGTGCTGCCTTTTTGCGTATTCTGGGCTTTTTTGGAGCAGAAATTCTTTCAATTGTTGCTGGTAGCGTTCGCCATCATCGGTTTCACCCGGTTTTAGGAGCTCATACCAAACGATTCCGGCCTGATCCCAGAAAACGCACAGCATGGCTTTGCGGCCGAAACGGTTTGGCCGAGATTGGGATTGGGCCGGCTGGCTTGGGCTAACATAGGTTTTTTTTCGTTTAGGGTTTTGAAAATATATCCACTTTTCAACCCCAGTGACAATGCAATGCAAAAACGACTTCCTTTTGTACCGTTCCAAGAGAATTTCGCAAGTGTTTTTTCTGTTCTCTTGTTGGCGTTCATTGAGCTCATGCGGAACAAATCTGCCGACTTTTAAAATTTTTCCCATGGCTTTGAGGCGTCTTCCAACGGTGCTCTGGTCAATATTCAATTGTTCTGCTAGTTGTTCTTGGGTTTAGGCATCGTCCTGATCAAGCAACGCCTGCAATTCAGTGTCCTGAACCTTTTTTGGTGGTCTTCCACACTCTTCATTCTCAACTCCAAATTCACCACCCCGGAATTTTATAAACCAGGCTTGGCAACTTCTAATGCTTATGGTACGCACACCGTAAGCTTCCACAAGCATTTTTTGGGCATCCACAGCAGTTTTCTTTAAAATAAAGCAGAAAAGAAACGATGCCCGCGAATCGTGGTTTGTGGGTATAAAACTCGACATTTTCAATATTAGAAGAAAAATTGCTATTGGAAAAAAAATCGTAAATAACGTTTGAGCAATGTTGCCAGATGTCAAAAAATGCTAAAAATATTTTACCAAAAATTTATTTGTTACCGATAATAAACAATGAAGTAAAACGCAGTTTCATATGGATAGACCTGGTTTTTGAACATAAGTTTGCATTGAATGAATTTGGAATAGTAGATACGAGTTCGGGCGCGATGATTATAAGGAGATAAAGATTATAAAGGATGTCTATAAGTTTTATTACAACTATGATGTATCAGTTGGATTCGACTCAATTCATCTTATTTACAGTGTGCAAAAGAATATGAGAAGTTTTATAAAAGTTGTTAACGTCAAAACAATTAAGATTTCATTATAACCCCCATATGTCCATGTTCCTTCTTTTTTTACTTTTCTACTCACCAAGCACGACCAACTTAACGGGTCGAGCATTTTCCGAATAGCGTCGTGTATTCTCAGCCTCGCATTGCCACTTGCCATCATCTTCTAACATTACGTTTGTGATGGTTAGAGCGCCATTAGCTTCTTTGATGAAACGGTAGTCAGTTACGCGAGTAGTGCGATCCATAGCATGCACAACCTAAAACAAAGAAGTACAAAAAGTAATATCACAAAGTTAGCTTAGACCCAACATACAAAATAAAACCATTTATTTATTTACGTCCTACGTTTATATTAAATGGCTTTACTGTCAGCTAAAGGCTTGCATGCAATTGCCACTCTGCCTAAAGCTAGTTGAGCAGTCAATTTTGCTTTATCGATCCGTCTTTCAATATATCACAACTAGTGACGGAACAAGCATAAATCACCGAACATGCAAAACATTTATAACCCTTTCGCCTATCACAAACAAAACACAGATGATATACACTTGGGGTACCTTTGGCTGTTAAAAAATATTATTTAATATTAAATAATTTTATTTTATTCCGCCTGCACGCTGACAGTGCGTCCGCAGTCGAGGCAAGCATTGACGCCTCTGCTGCGCCAATGCTGCTATTTGTATGGGAAAACCTCTCGCACTTATAACTTCTATGTATATTTTATTATTATTCCATCGGGTTGAAATTTATAGAGTAAGTGAACATTTTTGGCAGCTACGAGAATGTGGAAATAAAATTTGTATACCATTTACCCATTGAAAATGGGTAAAAAATGGTATATTAACTTTGTGAAAATGTATGTAACAGGCAGAATGAAGCGTGGCAGACCATACAAAGTATATAGTGTATTCTTAATCAACATCAATAGCCGTCTGTCCGTCTGTATGAACACAAAGATCTCAGCTATTAAAAAAAAACTAGAGACACCAGACTTGATGAAAGTGTTCGTGTATATAATAGACATAAGAGGTTTATTTCAAACTTTATATACTATGCCCACCACCATCACCACCCTCCGTAAATCTATAAATGCGTTTTTTGATGTATGGCAAATAATTCAATAACAATAACAACATTATGCAGAAGTTGAATTTTAGACCTTTGGGCAACACGACCACCGCCCTTATAATACGATTTTTTCAAATAAGAAAACTAGAAAATCTATAATCATCAAATTTACTATCTGCATAATGTTGCCAGGAACCATCCTACCACATTTTATGTTATAAGCTTTTTTATACCATTTACCCATTGAAAATGGGTAAAAAATGGTATATTAACTTTGTGCAAATGTATGTAACAGGCAGAAGGAGGCGTGGCAGACCATACAAAGTATATATATTCTTGATCAGCATCAATAGCCGAGTCGATTTGGTCATTTCCGTCTGTCTGTCCGTCTGTCCGTCTGTATGAACACACAGATCTCAGCTATTAAAAGAGCTAGAGGCAAGACTTGGTGGGAGTGTGTGTGTATTCAATACACACAAGAAGTTTATTTCAAACTTGATGTGCCACGCCCACCGCCTCCGCAAATCGATAAATGCGTATTTCGATTTTTTCCAAATAATCCAATAACGAAAAGAGATAAACGCACCAAATTTGGTAGGAGGGTGTCTTGCAACATTATGCAGAAGTTGAATTTTAAACTTTTGGATGCCACGCCCACCGCCTCTAAAAAACACATTTTTATAGTTTAAAAGAACACTAGAAAAGCTAGAAGCACCAAATTTGAAAGTAAGGTGCCTGGTAACATTAAGGAGAATGCGGAATTTCAACTTTTGGATGCCACGCCTACCGCCCCCAAAAATCGATTTTGTAAATCGGTAAATCAAATTATAGGAAAAGTAGAAATGTTTCCGAAATTTTTTTTAGGTATTATTGTAGATAATTATAATATTGACCAACCCTATAAATTTAAATCCGATCGGACAATAAACACAGAAGTTATAGGCACGAGAAGTTTCGCTCACAGCAGTAGAGGCCCGACGCCGACGCCGACGCCGACTGCGCACGCCGACTGCGCACGCACAGTCGTCGTGTAGTCAGTGTGCAGTCGGCATGTGCCATTAGCGTCAATGCATGTGAATTTGTCCTCGAAAATATGCGATGCGTTGTTATTCGCCGAATAAAAGTAATTAATATTAAGAATTAGTTTTTAACAGCGAAAGGTAAATGGTATCTTACTGTCGAGTGCACTCGACTGTAGCTTTCTTCACTTGTTATAGTTTAAAAGAACACTAGAAAAGCTAGAAGCACCAAATTTGAAAGTAAGGTGCCTGGTAACATTAAGGAGAATGCGGAATTTCAACTTTTGGATGCCACGCCTACCGCCCTCAAAAATCGATTTTGTAAATCGGTAAATCAAATTATAGGAAAAGTAGAAAAGTTTCCGAAATTTTTTTTAGGTATTATTGTAGATAATTATAATATTGACTAACCCTATAAATTGAAATCCGATCGGACAATAAACACAGAAGTTATAGGCACGAGAAGTTTCGCTCACAGCAGTAGAGGCCCGACGCCGACGCCGACGCCGACTGCGCACGCACAGTCGTCGTGTAGTCAGTGTGCAGTCGGCATGTGCCATTAGCGTCAATGCATGTGAATTTGTCCTCGAAAATATGCGATGCGTTGTTATTCGCCGAATAAAAGTAATTAATATTAAGAATTAGTTTTTAACAGCGAAAGGTAAATGGTATCTTACTGTCGAGTGCACTCGACTGTAGCTTTCTTCACTTGTTATAGTTTAAAAGAACACTAGAAAAGCTAGAAGCACCAAATTTGAAAGTAAGGTGCCTGGTAACATTAAGGAAAATGCGGAATTTTAACTTTTGGATGCCACGCCTACCGCCCCCAAAAATCGATTTGGTAAATCGGTAAATCAAATTATAGGAAAAGTAGAAAAGTTTCCGAAATTTTTTTTAGGTATTATTGTAGATAATTATAATATTGACCAACCCTATAAATTGAAATCCGATCGGACAATAAACACAGAAGTTATAGGCACGAGAAGTTTCGCTCACAGCAGTAGAGGCCCGACGCCGACGCCGACGCCGACTGCGCACGCCGACTGCGCACGCACAGTCGTCGTGTAGTCAGTGTGCAGTCGGCATGTGCCATTAGCGTCAATGCATGTGAATTTGTCCTCGAAAATATGCGATGCGTTGTTATTCGCCGAATAAAAGTAATTAATATTAAGAATTAGTTTTTAACAGCGAAAGGTAAATGGTATCTTACTGTCGAGTGCACTCGACTGTAGCTTTCTTCACTTGTTTATATTTAAATTGATTACAATTGACGGAACAGAATACACGAACTCTTCCACCAAGTTTGGTATCTATAGCTCTTTTAATAGCTGAAATTTGTTTTGTAAAATGGGCAGACAGACATACGGACATGACCAATTTGACTCGGCTATTGTGGCTGATCAAGAATAAATATGCTTTGTATGGCCTGCCACGCCTCCTTCTGCCTATTACAAATATTTTCACAACGCTAATATGAAATTTTGTATCCATTTTCAAAGAGTAAATGATATAAAAATGTGTTTATGTGGAAAAGTTATGTGCATACCAATTTACTCTTATCGTAGAAATACCTTGACAGAATTCTTTATTTGGAGAAAATGTGAAAAATTGGACTCCCCAATAAATATAACTTATTTCAATCAGTTTGACAGCTCTAAAAACTGCAAATTGTTGTTACTTACTTGGCCATTCTTGTACCACATACTGGAAGAAATGTCCAGATCTACTTCACACATTAGCCGGATTTCCGAATGCTGTTCCGCATAGACCACAGACATCTCTTCGTCTTCATACGGATTTGCTGGCACTGGTCGTAAGGACAAAACTCGCGGCTTCTGATCATTAAATCCAACCCCATTGTCGTCGTCAGCGTTAGTAAAAAAATCGCGTGTTACGGTGCCACTGTCAAACTCTTCGACATCGTCAATTATAATTACGGCTTCTTTCGATTGCTTCAGATCCTCCGGAGCCAGATGCACATTGGACCATGCTCGCTTTGTCTTCACCGTGGTTACTACACCTCCCAAAGAGTTATTTGCATGAACTTTGTTGTCAGTATTACTTGTAACTGTGGAGACGCTCAAAACAGTGGGAGGTGGCAACAGCTCTAGATTCGTTTCCTTAGTCTCTCGACGTTGACGACGTTTTCCCTCTTTGCGATGCAAAACTCGATGCGCCTGGGTTCTTAGATGCGCTTTCCTCTTGAGAAACCTCGATATTTCTTTCTTTCTACTGCTAATCAGAGCAACTGGTGAATGATCAATTTCTTGACTGTCTCTTATATCAACTTGATTGAGCATCGGGGTCTGTTTTGGTATGCTTCGCCATTCTCTGGATGACGGCACGGTGGACTTCGTTTTTGCTTGCAAATTGGAATTGATATCTTGAGGCTCTGTATAAGTGGCACCTGAAAGATAATTAGGAATTTATTAGAAATTTATCACAGCATGTAAGTATGTATTTGGTATACATTTTTGGAGTCACCTAAATGTCGCACGCTATTCGTGGAAAAGTTTTGGCTTTGAGATAGTAATTATGATTAAATTTGGAGAACATATGATAATATCCTCCAAATCAACACAAATCGGTCAATCAATATTATACAGTTGAACTACAACTTTGTCAGCTACATGGTATATTGACCAAATCTGGCTTCAATTTATTTTCGCGTTCACTAAAAAGATGAATCTGTATCAAATTATATCAAAATAGCTCTGAAACCCAAAACAATAGTCAAACTTTTGGCTTTTAAAATGGCTCAGTTCTGTGTGTTCACACAGGCAGAATGACAGAAGTGATATACGGACCAAATCGGATATTGATGCTGATAAAGAATATATAAAACTTGTATGTTCTGTCATTCTTCCTTCTGAACAAATCATCTATAATGAATTGAATTCACCGAAAATACATGGTAACACGACAATTTATTCATCTGAAACAGAGCTTGCAAAAAAAAAATCGACCGTTTCGCATTGTCTGCAATAGACCGCTCTTTCCTGACTCTTTACTCAGAGAGTCTGAGAGAACCCATTGTGTGAGTTTGTGAATGATAGAGGGAGCGTTCAGAGCGAACTCGTTCTTTTCTATTTTGTTTTGCCAGGGTTGTACCGAGACCTCGGCCTCCGCTCTTTTACGTATGCACTGTTATACATACATTCACACGTATACATAGACACACAAGCGTCTGTTTAGCAGACGAAATATATTGCGCTGCGCAATTTGCGCATGCTTATTATATACTATATAAACATATATTAGTAAGGCTTTCAGATTTTCTGCAGTAATCAAACTTCTTCGTTCACTTAATATAAAGTGTAAGGCTTAGAATACGTGTTCGACGGAAACTATATATATATACTAGGAAACCCGTCGAACTCCGTTTCGCCACCAAGTGGCTTTATTTCTTTTGGTGATTAAAAGATGAAAAAAAAATTTTTTTTTGTTTAATTTCACAACAGTAATGAATTAATTTAAACTACACAAATAAAGTGTTATTTAGTTGAATTTCTCTAAGTTAATATAAGTGAATACTAAATCGTACGTGTCCGCAAATTATCCGTGTCATTGAAATTAAATTTATTTCCACCAAATCCCGCCAAATCCCACCAAAGCCCGCCAATTGCCACCATATCCTGCCAAATCCACCCAATTCCCCCAAATCCCGTCAAATCCCTCCAAATCCCGTCAAATTCTACCAAATCCCGCCAAATCCAACCAAATCCCACCATATTCCGCCAAAATGCCTGCTGTTGGAATTGAATGAAAATTTACACATTACACGTGATTGATTTGATGGGCTCCAATTAAAATGTGAGGAAACGCATAACTTATTTTTGAAAAAAAAATTGGTTTTCTCGCTTTCCTTTTGAAATTTTTTCTGATCGTTTTTTGCTATAAACCTCACGGAAACGATTTTGGGCCACGTACATTTACCTCACGGAACCCGAGACCTTTTCAACAAATGCAAAACCGTGGGATTTTTCAATAAATGGAAGAACCTTACTGCTCAGAGAACAAAATTAGACTGTCGATTTATTATGTAAGCTGTAAACTGTGCATAGGTGTATTATATTTTGGCGTGTTCGTCAAAGGTTTCTGGTAGTACCCGGAACTGTGTTGTTTCCAAGTGGCCATTCACAGTTTTCAAATGCGCAAACGATTTTGGCCCACGTACATTAACCTCAAAGAGACCGAGATCTTTCCATCGATGTATGATATTGCTTCTTCGCTGAACGACAATGTCACGCGATTTAGTTTGATCGGCAACAATAATTGCAGCAACATCACTAACGGTGGGTGGGTGTTGGGGTACAATCCGCTCTTATGACAAATTTGTGCGTATCCGATGGCATTCGTTCCAATGCTGTTTTGAACATATTAACCACAGCATTATTAGCGTGAAAATATGCTTGCAGCTGTTCAATAATTCGTCTCTTTATCTATTGTGTACCATGAAAAATTGTTTCAGTGGCTGTGGTGGTGTAAGTAATGGATCCAGTTTGACTTTTCCATTTGCGCAGCACAATCCAGCCGTTTCTCCTTTAAACTTAAATGCATTGCAATATCGGCATATAGTCGTCATTGCTCCAATATCACAATGTTCATCACTGTAGTTCGCAGTGGGATCATATTGGAATGCCAAACGATTGTATGATGCCAATGATCTTCGTGTTTTCACGCGTTGTCTCAACCGGGCATTTTCTCTTATTGTATTTTGTCTTTCTTCGCTTAGGTTGTGTAAATACTCTTGTTGCTGGCTTGCATGTCTTGTGCGGCAGCCCATGTTCGCACGTCGTACTTTAGGCATTTTGGACTATGGACAGAGTGGTGAATATAACTTCAAATGGGTGATCCACATAATTTACACAGTTCATTTACCACTTTAAAGACAAATGCCTGCTGTTGAAATTAAAAAAAAATTTGCACAATAAACCAAATCCCTCGAAATCCCTCTAAATCCCTCCAAAACCCTCCAAATCCAGCCAAATCCCACCATATTCCGCCAAATTCTACCAAATCCCGCCAAATCCCTCTAAATCCCGCCAAAATCTACTAAATCCCACCAAATTCTACCAAATCCCACCAAATTCTACCAAATCCCACCAAATCCTACCAAATCCCGTCAAAATGCCTGTTGTTGGAATTGAATGAAAATTTGGACAATACACGTGTTTGATTTGACCGGCTCAAAAGAAAATGTGAAGAAACGTTTAACTTTTTTAAAATAAACAAGTAAGGAAAGCTACAGTCGAGCGCGCGCGACTGTAAGATACCATTTACCCTATTCGAAGAAATAATACAAAATAAAATAAATGGTATAAAATAAAAAAAAAGCAATTTACATTTAGAAAAAAAAATCGCCCCGCGCCAGATTCGAACCCAAGAACTCTCACGAACTTTGTAACTTACGAGTCGGACCTCTAACCACTAGACCACACAAGTTTACGCCATGCGGTCGGCAAATTAGGCTTTTATTGACGCGGGCCCTCTACTGCGTCGATTTAACGTTTTGGTTAGGAATCGCTAGCGCCCATAACTTTGTATGGGGAATTCGAACTCCTATAACTTCTTTGTTATTAAAAAAAAAAATTGAAGAAAGCTACAGTCGAGTGCACTCGACAGTAAGTTATAATTTACCTTTGGCTGCTAAAAATAATTCTTAATATTAATTACTTTTATTCGAATTAATAACAACGCATCGCATATTTCCGAAATTAAATACACATGCATTGACGCTAGGATTGACGCAGGATTCGAACCCGCGACCTCACGCATCAGAAACTTGCGAGCCATCCATCAAGACCACACACAGTTACGCAGTGCGATCGGCAAAAAAAAAAAAAATGCCCGTTGCTGGATTCGAACCCGCGACCACACGCACCAGAATCTTGCATGCATCTAGACCACACACAGTTACGCGGAGCGATCGGCAAATGAGACTTTTATTGATGCCGGCCTTCTGCTGCGTCAGTTCAACATTCTAGTTGGAATTCTAAGCGCCCACAACTTTATATGGGAGATTCAAACTCCTATAACTTCTTTGCTTATAGTCCGATCGGATTGGTATAAAAATTATTTTCCCGCTTTCGCTTTAATTTTTCAAAAAATGGAAGAACCTTTCTGTTCAGAGAACAAAATTAGACTGTCGATTTATTTTGTGAACTGTGTGTTATTATAATTTGTCGTGTTCGTCAAAGGTTCCTGGTAGTAGCCAGAACTGTGTTGTTTCCAACTGGCCATTCACAGTTTTCAAATTCGCAAACGATTTTGGGCCACGTACCTTTACGACATGGAGCCCGAGAACTTTCCAACGAATGCAAAACCGTGGAAATCGGTTCGTGCGTTCTGGAGTTAAATCGTCAGGAAGAAAATTCGGACTTATTTTTATATAGTAGATATATATATTCGTTCAGCTAATATTAATTATATATATTATATATTAAAAACATTTCCTGAAACTTTTTTTTTATACCATTTACCCATTGAAAATGGGTAAAAAATAGTATATTAACTTTGTGCAAATGTATGTAACAGGCAGAAGGAGGCGTGGCAGACCATACAAAGTATATATATTCTTGATCAGCATCAATAGCCGAGTCGATTTGGTCATGTCCGTCTGTCTGTCCGTCTGTCCGTCTGTATGAACACACAGATCTCAGCTATTAAAAGAGCTAGAGGCACCAGACTTGGTGGGAGTGTGCGTGTATTCAATACACACAAGAAATTTATTTCAAACTTGATGTGCCACGCCCACCGCCTCCGCAAATCGATAAATGCGTTTTTCGATTTTTTCCAAATAATTCAATAACGAAAAGAGATAAACGCACCAAATTTGGTAGGAGGGTGTCTTGCAACATTATGCAGAAGTTGGATTTAAGAATTTTTGATGCCACGCCCACCGCCTCTAAAAAACACATTTTTATAGTTTAAAAGAAAACTAGAAAAGCTAGAAGCGCCAAATTTGAAAGTAAGGTGCCTGGTAACATTACGAAGAATGTTTGATTTTCAACTTTTGGATGCCACGCCCACCGCCCCCAAACTATTGAATTTTAAGAAAAGTAGGGAAATAACAAAACATTTTTTTTAACTCTTGTAGCTTACCATAGTACAGATCTACCCTATAAATTTCAATCCGATCGGACAATAAACAAAGAAGTTATAGGAGTTTGAATCTCCCATATAAAGTTGTGGGCGCTTAGAATTCCAACTAGAATGTTAAACTGACGCAGCAGAAGGCCGGCATCAATAAAAGTCTCATTTGCCGATCGCTCCGCGTAACTGTGTGTGGTCTAGATGGTTGCATGCAAGTTTCTGATGCGTGAGGTCGCGGGTTCGAATCCTGCGCTGGGCAATTTTTTTTTTTTTAATAATTTTGCGCTATATGAAAAATATATTATGCAAAAAAAAAAGAAAAACCAAAAACTTTTTCTAAGCAATACAAAAAAAAGAAGACTGCGCTGGGATTCGAACCGGGGACATTTAGTTATAGAGCTGACAACTCTCACAACAAACCACTGAAGCACATGGTCTCTTCCTAGGCGCGAAAAGTTTTGCATACAGCAGCAGAGACGGAGCAGAGGCTCGGCTTCAATGCTTGCGCCGACTGCGCACGCACAATCGGCGTGCAGTCGGCATGTGCCATTAGCGTCAATGCATGTGTATTTAATTTCGGAAATATGCGATGCGTTGTTATTAATTCGAATAAAAGTAATTAATATTAAGAATTATTTTTAGCAGCCAAAGGTAAATTATAACTTACTGTCGAGTGCACTCGACTGTAGCTTTATTCAATTTTTATTTTTTAATAACAAAGAAGTTATAGGAGTTCGAATTCCCCATACAAAGTTATGGGCGCTAGCGATTCCTTACCAAAACGTTAAATCGACGCAGTAGAGGGCCCGCGTCAACAAAAGTCTAATTTGCCGATCGCATGGCGTAAACTTGTGTGGTCTAGTGGTTAGAGGTCCGACTCGTAAGTTACAAAGTTCGTGGGAGTTCTTGGGTTCGAATCTGGCGCGGGCCGATTTTTTTTTCTTAATGTAAATTGCTTTTTTTTTTATTTTTATACCATTTATTTTATTTTGTATTATTTCTTCGAATAGGGTAAATGGTATCTTACAGTCGCGCGCGCTCGACTGTAGCTTTCCTTACTTGTTTTTTAATAGAAAATAAATTAACATGTTACATGTTACATATATGAAATAAACTTTAATTTTTATGTTAAACAAATTGTATTATTTCATTTTCACAACAACGAAAGTACATGTGAAGAACGTTTGCGTTGACTTTTCCACCCAATTGGGTCTTTTGTTGACTCTCTTTGTGTTAGCGTCGCTCTCTCTCAGTCTCTGCGCGTTGCTCAATCAAAACCGAAATAAAAAGAGCTCAACGATCACCGCTCAACCCAAAGCCTAAGTGAAGACAGCACGAGTCTCTTGCACAGAGCGAGAGACTGAAATTAGGAGCTGCAACGGTTTGACTCGAAAAGGGACAGCAAGAAGAAAAACGGTTGAGAGTCTTTTGCAAGCTCTGATCTGAAAAGTTTCGAGTGGCAAAAAAAAGAACAGAGGTTTCTAGTTTTCATTCGCAACATTCGATTCATTCAATTCATTTGATTAGTCAACATGACTTCGAAAACGGATTTCCCGCACATAAGAATTATAAAAAATTAAATATGTTTAAAACAATGACTATTCTGCATGACTAACAAGTATAAAAAGATATTATTCTTATAATTCGATTTATCGATTTTTCATCCATCCATCCATCTGTCCGTCTGCCCGTCTGTATGAACGCACAGATCTCAGCTATTAAAAAAGTTAGAGGCACCAGACTTGGTGGGAGTGTGCGTGAATTGAATACGCAGATCGGGTTTATTTCCAACTTGACGTGCCACGACCACCGACTCCGCAAATCAATAAATGCGTTTTTCGATTTTTCGCAAATAATTTAATAACAATAAGAGACAAAAGCATCAAACAACATTATACAGAAACATTATACTATAAAACGAATTTTGGGAATTATAAGGACACAACCACGCCCACCGCCCCCAGAAATCGATTTTGTAAATAGACAAACCGAATTATAGGAAAAGTAGAAAAGTCACAGACTTTTTTTTAGATAATAATAATAATATCGACCAACTTTTTAAATTTAAATCCGATCGGACAATAAACACAGAAGTTATTGGCGCGAGAAGTTTTCCTTACAGCAGCAGAGGCCCGAAGCCCGACTCAGTCGGCATGTGCCATTAGCGTAAGTGCATGTGTATTTGACTTCGAAAATATGCAACACAAAGCTTTCACATTAGACGTATCTCTTTACTGTTAAAAATTACGTTTAGGTGCCCACAATCGACGATACACATAGCTGGCACACGAACAATTAATTAACTTGTTCATAAAAGTAATCCATTTTGTTACGATATACCAACTAAATTTGCAACATATTTCCAATTAATTCTTTATTATACCATTTACCCATTGAAAATGGGTAAAAAATGGTATATTAACTTTGTGCAAATGTATGTAACAGGCAGAAGGAGGCGTGGCAGACCATATAAAGTATATATATTCTTGATCAGCATCAATAGCCGAGTCGATTTGGTCATGTCCGTCTGTCTGTCCGTCTGTATGAACGCACAGATCTCAGCTTTTTAAATAGCCAGAGGCACCAGACTTGGTGGGAGTGTGCGTGTATTCAATACACACAAGAAGTTTATTTCAAACTTGATGTGCCACGCCCACCGCCTCCGCAAATCGATAAATGCGTATTTCGATTTTTTCCAAATAATTCAATAACGAAAAGAGATAAACGCACCAAATTTGGTAGGGGGTTGTCTTGCAACATTATGCAGAAGTTGGATTTTAGACTTTTGGATGCCACGCCCACCGCCTCTAAAAAACACATTTTTATAGTTTAAAAGAAAACTAGAAAAGCTAGAAGCACCAAATTTGGAAGTAAGGTGCCTGGTAACATTACGGAGAATGCGAATTTCAACTTTTGGATGCCACGCCTACCGCCCCCAAAAATCGATTTTGTAAATCGGTAAATCAAATTATAGGAAAAGTAGAAAAGTTTCCGAAATTTTTTTTAGGTATTATTGTAGATAATTATAATATTGACCAACCCTATAAATTGAAATCCGATCGGACAATAAACACAGAAGTTATAGGCACGAGAAGTTTCGCTCACAGCAGTAGAGGCCCGACGCCGACGCCGACTGCGCACGCCGACTGCGCACGCACAGTCGTCTTGTAGTCAGTGTGCAGTCGGCATGTGCCATTAGCGTCAATGCATGTGAATTTGTCCTCGAAAATATGCGATGCGTTGTTATTCGCCGAATAAAAGTAATTAATATTAAGAATTAGTTTTTAACAGCGAAAGGTAAATGGTATCTTACTGTCGAGTGCACTCGACTGTAGCTTTCTTCACTTGTTTTTCATTATTCTATTTTTATATTTACAATTAAATTTACATGGTAACTACTGACTCAATATCGACAAAGTGATGCAAAACAAACCTACATTTTTGATTACAGTTGTTTAATGGCAAAATTTATTATAGGACGTCTTTTGAAAAATTCATGCATTGGTTTCCTTCTTATTTGTCTCAAATTAATTAAAGGATTGATATGGTTTCCTATACGCTCTAGATACTTTGCAGTCGGCTCCTGAAGAACATCTCCAATTTAATTTTTTTTCTAAAATTTTTACGGGGACACCACTTATAAATCGGATCGTTTTTGCTTAGAATATCCTTATTTTATTTTGATGCATTCTCGTAGATTTGTAAGCTATAATGTCATATCGGAGCAATACAAGTCTCGTAAAGTTTCACCTAATGTAATAGAATCGTTTTTGTTTTAGTCTTCTTTATGAAATGGGCAGCCCTTGACTTGGGTTTCATTTAAATATATTTTAAGTATTTTTTCTATATAAATTTCGGTTAAAAATATAAAAATATTGGCACAAAAAATTTATGAAAAAATGGCTAACTGTGGCATGCCCAAGGCAGCTTTAACCGATGCTAACAGCTTGGAACTGCAACAGCTTATTCTGCGAAGCTACAAATCTATGAACAAGTTAGTTCACTTCTACAATGGTCAGTTGCATGAGGAGCTGAGCAATATGATTAATTCCATAAGGCAAGAAGAAATTAACACACGTGGCATCAGCGAACATAGCTCGCAATTAACGGAAGCTCTTGATTTAAAGTGGTAACTATATTAATTTCGATAGGAATTATTAAACTATTAATACATTAACAGTTTGGCAGGATTAAACCAGATTGGTCATTACTTGATGATGCGACCCAGTTGTAGCAGCTTGGAGCTTAATGGAGTCTCGAAATTTAGGCATGTGTAGCCAATAGTGAAAGTTAGTTCTATACTTAATTGCTAATATAATTAAAATGCTTTGTCATGACGAAGAACTGAGGACATATTCGGTTGTTTTACCATTTAGCCATTGAAAATGGTTAGAGAATGGTAAACGAACTTTGCACAAATGCATCTTACTGGCACAAGGAGGCGTGACAGACACAAAGGAAATATTATTGATCAGCATTAATAGCCGAGGCGATTTACATATAAGCCGCCGAAGACTTTCCCGTTTTTAAGCGTCTCCGTCAAGTCACTTAAATAACGGCAACATATAAAATAAAAATATACAGTTAAATATTTCTGAATTATTTTTATAAATTTTCGATAAATTGTTGCGATTGTTTCATCTCCATTGTCCAATTTCTAGAATATTTAAATACTTTGGTGAAGAAAAATATTTTTCTTTTTCTCGATCCCAACAACATAGGTTGTACAGCGCTTTTATAATGCAAAAAAATCTTGGGTTTCAAAGCAATTATAAAAATAAATAGTACACAAACAGCAGTAAGGCTCATTTAATTGATTATAGCCTGCGTGTTAAATATTACAAATTTTTTAATTAAACAAGTAAGGAAAGCTACAGTCGAGCGCGCGCGACTGTAAGATACCATTTACCCTATTCGAAGAAATAATACCAAATAAAATAAATGTTATAAATATAAAAAAAAACAATTTATAACATTAAGAAAAAACAAGTAAGGAAAGCTACAGTCCAGTGCGCGCGACTGTAAGATACCATTTACCCTATTCGAAGAAATAATACAAAATAAAATAAATGGTATAAGAATAAAAAAAAAAGCAATTTACATTAAGAAAAAAAAATCGCCCCGCGCCAGATTCGAACCTAAGAACTCTCACGAACTTTGTAACTTACGAGCCGGACCTCTAACCACTAGACCACACAAGTTAATGCCGTGCGATAGGCAAATTAGGCTTTTATTGACGCGGGCCCTTTACTGCGTCGATTTAAAGTTTTGGTTAGGAATCGCTAGCGCCTATAACTTTGTATGGGGAATTCGAACTCTTATAACTTCTTTGTTATTAAAAAAAAAAATTGAAGAAAGCTACAGTCGAGTGCACTCGACAGTAAGTTATAATTTACCTTTGGCTGCTAAAAATAATTCTTAATATTAATTACTTTTATTCGAATTAATAACAACGCATCGCATATTTCCGAAATTAAATACACATGCATTGACGCTAATGGCACATGCCGACTGCACGCTGATTGTGCGTGCGCAGTCGGCGCAAGCATTGAAGCCGAGCCTCTGCTCCGTCTCTGCTGCTGTATGCAAAAATTCTCGCGCCTAGGAACAGACCATGTGCTTCAGTGGTTTGTTGTGAGAGTTGTCAGCTCTATAACTAAATGTCCCCGGTTCGAATCCCAGCGCAGTCTTCTTTTTTTTGTATTGCTTAGAAAAAGTTTTTGGTTTTTCTTATTTTTTTTTGCATAATATATTTTTCATATAGCGCAAAATTATTAAAAAAAAAAAATTGCCCAGCGCAGGATTCGAACCCGCGGCCTCACGCATCAGAAACTTGCGAGCCAACCATCAAGACCACACACAGTTACGCAGTGCGATCGGCAAAAAAAAAAAAAAAATTGCCCGTTGCTGGATTCGAAACCGCGACCACACGCACCAGAATATTGCATGCAACCATCTAGACCACACACAGTTACGCGGAGCGATCGGCAAATGAGACTTTTATTGATGCCGGCCTTCTGCTGGTCAGTTCAACATTTTAGTTGGAATTCTAAACGCCCACAACTTTATATGGGAGATTCAAACTCCTATAACTTCTTTGTTTATTGTCCGATCGGATTGAAATTTATAGGGTAGATCTGTACTATTTTGTTATTTCCCTACTTTTCTTAAAATGCAATAGTTTGGGGGCGGTGGGCGTGGCATCCAAAAGTTGAAAATCAAACAATCTCCGTAATGTTACCAGGCACCTTACTTTCAAATTTGGCGCTTCTAGCTTTTCTAGTTTTCTTTTAAACTATAAAAATGTGTTTTTTAGAGGCTGTGGGCGTGGCATCCAAAATTCTAAAATCCAACTTCTGCATTATGTTGCAAGACAACCCCTACCAAATTTGGTGCGTTTATGTCTTTTCGTTATTGAATTATTTGGAAAAAATCGAAATACGCATTTATCGATTTGCGGAGGCGGTGGGCGTGGCACATCAAGTTTGAAATAAATTTCTTGTGTGTATTGAATACACGCACACTCCCACCAAGTCTGGTGCCTCTAGCTCTTTTAATAGCTGAGATCTGTGTGTTCATACAGACGGACAGACGGACAGACAGACGGACATGACCAAATCGACTCGGCTATTGATGCTGATCAAGAATATATATACTTTGTATGGTCTGCCACGCCTCCTTCTGCCTGTTACATACATTTGCACAAAGTTAATATACCATTTTTTACCCATTTTCAATGGGTAAATGGTAGAAAAATTGTTGTGGATAAGAGTAGTATTTATTAAGTACATACACCGCCAGGCGCTGACATATTTGACAGTTTAGGTGCCATCGGTGCAAACCTTTCTTTAAGTTTTGATACTGAACATGAAGTGGATGTAGAATATTTCATTTGTCATGTAAGTATTGGTAATAATTTGTAACTAGTTGCGTTTATACATGAAAAAGCAATGCGTATTGATATACGCCAAATCCAAAATGGAGCAATCATATAATTTGTACGCTTTTTACTACAACTGAGTAGGCTGCCATATCTCTGACATATAATTAGTTTCCTAAAAACAAAGCCCCAAAACGAATTAAATTGTAAAAATGAAACAAAAAAAGAATAATGAGCATGAGTGCAGACATGAAGCTGGACATGGTGACTCACTTATGGATCCCTTAAAATTACTTCGTAATTCTGAAAACTACTGGAAGCTGTTTCAAGAATTTGGAGTCAACGACAATCGCAATTCCACTTCCGTCTGCAATTATGAACGTTGCGACCTAAAATATAAAGGTACAATTTCATCACAAGCTATTAAGCTCGAAAACCAGAATCGCTCGCCTGAGGAACAACTACTGGGCGAGAAGGAGCTACCGGCTGTATTACGTTGTCTTGCTCGTGTTTACGATTTTCAAAACAATTGCATGTTAGATAGGCCGCGCAATCCGTCTGTTAAGCCTATGGGTACCATACATAATTTAGAGTCAACGAAACTGCGTGAGGTTCCAGTTGTGCCCCCCGAATTGGAGACCATAATGATAAATCAACAGTTGCTGCAAAACTATCAAAATCTATATGAACAACATGAGTATCAGCATGATGAACACCAGCAACAACAACAATATCAACATCAACATGGTCAACCACAACATCAACAACTATCGAATTGTTATAGACCTGTACATCCTCCCCACCTAAATTGTAAATAAATTTCAATGCGAGAATAGTTAAGAGTATAAAACAAGTAGGCTTATAAATTATACCGAATAGCAGCATTATAGATAGATACGACTACATCAATGAAGAATTCTAGGGCTATTCTTATCAATTAAGATTTTTTTAATGATGGGCATAGTAAAAAACCAAGTAAAGAAAGCTAAGATACCATTTACCTTCGGCTGTTTAAAAGAAATTCTTTATATTAATTACTTTTATTCGGCGAACTAATAACGCATCGCATATTTTCGAAGTCAAATGCACATGCATTAACGCTAATGGCACATGCTGACTGCACGCTGACTGCGCATCTCACACATTGGGTCCCAGGTCCGAATCCCAGTCAGTCCAGGTTTTTTTTGGAAATGCTAAAAACAATTGGTCTTTCTTTTTTTTAATCATCCATGTTCTTCAATTTGATTAAAAATATCGTACTATAATTTTCAGTAAAGTGAAAAAGTAATTAAAAAACAAGTGAAGAAAGCCACAGTCGAGTGCACTTGACAGTAAGATACCATTTACATATGGCTATTAAAAAATAATTCTTTATATTAATTACTTATATTCGGCGAATTAATAACAACGCATCGCATATTTTCGAAGTCAAATACACATGCATTGACGCTAATGGCACATGCCGACTGCATGCTGACTACATGCTGTGCGTGTTCAGTCGGCGTCGACGTCGGCGTCGGGCCTTTGCTGCTGTAAGGGAAACTTCGCGTGCCTATAACTTCTGTGCTTATTGTCCGATCCGATTTAAATTTATAGGGTTAGTTAATATTATTATTATCTACAATAATACCTAAAAAAGATTTGGGAAACTTTTCTATTTTTCCTATAACTTAATATACCGATTTACAAAATCGATTTTTGGGGGCGGTGGGCGTGGCATCCAAAATTTGAAAATCCACATTCTGTGTAATATTACCAGTGCTTCTAGCTGTTCTAGTGTTCTTTTAAACTATTAAAATGTGTTTTTTAGAGGCGGTGGGCGTGGCATCCAAAAGTCTAAAATCCAATTTCTGCATAATATTGCAAGACACCCTCCTACCAAATTTGGTGCGTTAATCTGTTTTCATTATTGAATTATTTGGAAAAAATCGAAATACGCATTTATCGATTTGCGGAGGCGGTGGGCGTGGCACATCAAGTTTGAAATAAACTTCTTGTGTGTATTGAATACACGCATACTCCCACCAAGTCTGGTGCCTCTAGCTCTTTCAATAGCTGAGATCTGTGTGTTCATACAGACGGACAGACAGACGGACATGACCAATTCGACTCGGCTATTGATGCTGATCAAGAATATATATACTTTGAATGGTCTGCCACGCCTCCTTCTGCCTGTTACATACATTTGTACAAAGTTAATATACCATTTTTTACCCATTTTCAATGGGTAAATAATATTGAAAATGGTAGCCGATTGGTTCACAGTTATAAGATATAGTTATCCGATTTGAATCGTTCCAACTTATTTAAAGCGTCAAGAAGAAGCAAATGAGATCATATCGATGAAACAACGGAGCGACGAAACGATGGACAAGCCAATGTGTTACCAATGAATTACCAGTGACATTCTCATTAGTCGTTATATTGCAAAGGTAAATAAGAAAAACCTACCCACTAATACTTATGAACGTTAATAAGTATTAGTGGGTAGGTTTTTCTTATATGTTAAGTATCTGGACAAAATGACCTCCAATTTACTATGCGCCTAGATGAATATCTTAGAGATTCTCAAATTTTACCATATATGTCAGAGCTTGTAAGACCATTCATTTTTGATATTTTGTGAAAAAATCTTATCAAAAGATCCTAACAAATTCTACTCTATGACACCTATTACAATACACCTAATAAAAATAGGTAAAAATGGTCATGAATTTCCCAAACAAAACTGGAATGCTAGAGAGAACTACGCAGCGACAAGCTATTTGTGTGTGTGCGACACAGATCTAAAACGCCATTCACATTTGCCATGAATACATCAAAGCAGCTGTGTAGTCTGAGGTAGTTTATGAAAAATCATGCGACTGCCTTAGCTGCTCAAATTACTGTTTTGCCGTTAGTCTGTGTACGAGAATCTTCTTGTCACATGTGTTTTGCAATTTTTCTATGAATATGAAATAGGTTATGCTTTATGTATGCAGAAAAGCTCTTGAACCTAGAATAGTGTGTTTGACTAACTTTGAAGAGTGTTTGTGTAAGCAATATAGTTTACTGCAGTTGAAGAGTGCCTAAAGTGTTAGCAAACTTAATTAAAGAATATTTAGTAGAAAATACCCGGCTAATAAATTCATTGTATGAAGCGTAAGAATTTATTATCAAGAGAAGTAAAGAAATCACCTTTTGTTGATAATAGTCAAGTGACTATTAGATATTTATTTATTTACCATTTCACCATTGAAAGTGGAAAACCAAACAAAATAAAACGGCTAGATAAGGCAGCGTATTGCAATGCGATTAATTACTAACAAGTGAAGAAAGCTACAGTCGACTGCATTCGAAAGTAAGATACCATTTACATTTGGCTGTTAAAAAATAATTCTTGATATTAATTACTTTTATTCAGCGAACTGATAACAACGCATCGCATATTTTTGAAGTCAAATAGTACACATGCATGGACGCTAATGGCACATGCCGACTGCACGCTGACTACACGACGACTGTGCGTGCGCAGTTGTCGTCGGCATCGGGCCTCTGCTCCTGTAAGGGAAACTGAAACTTTTCTACTTTTCCTATAATTTGATTTATCGATTTACAAAACCTATTATTGGGGGCGGTGGGCGAGGTATCCAAAATTGTAAATTCACAATCTGCGCAATGTTACCAGGGGCCTTACTACCAAATTTGGTGCTTCTAGCTTTTCTAGTGTTCTTAAAATTCAAAAAAATCGTGACGGTGGGCGTGGCATCCAAAAGTCTAAAATCCAACTTCTGCATAATATTGCAAGACACCCTCATATCAAGTTTGTTGCTTTTATCTTTAATTGTTATTGAACTACTTGCGAAAAATCGAAAAACGATATATCGGCCGACAGACAGACATGACCAAATCGGCCCTTCTATTGATGCTGATCAAGAATATATATACTTTATATGGTCTGCCACGCCTCCTTCTGCCTGTAACATACATTTTCACAAAGTTAATATACCATTTTTAACCATTTTCAATGGGTAAATGGTATAATAACAATTCACGTATTTATCAATTATATTGATCTATCATATTTATTTCAACCCGTTCGGACAATAAACACAGAAGTTAAGGGCGCAAGAAGTTTGCCATATACTCGTAAACTTGCAGTGACGCAGCAGCAGGCGTCAAAGTTTGCGCCGACTGTACACATACAAGTTAACACATAACTCAGTAGCGCGTTTGTAACATTACGCTGACTCGGCTAACAGTCCGGTCAGTGCTCTATGTGCTGAGCGCTCCGATATGCTGCTGTCTTGATATTAATGCAAGATCAGCATTATCAACAAACCAGCCGGCTACGCCGGCTAAAGCATAAGCTCATGTAGATTTAAGTTTTTAGTTCTGATTTTATAATAAAACGAGCAACAGCTCATAATTCACCACTCCGGCACTTGGCCGTTAAAGCACATATCTCTTATTCGCTAACTGAGTCTCTAGGCCAGTAGTGACTTGGGTAAATACCCAGGCAACATAATCTTCCTAATCTGTTCAATCCTGATCATTAACGGAGTTGATCAAAGTGAAAGGAAGGCAACCCAGTGCCCTACAAAGAGAAGACCTGACTGTTACCATTCGGCTCTGACCTTAGGGACTATCTTAAGTTAATTTACATACATATGTACATATGTACGAGGTGTGTTCAAGTTCATGTTGTCCCCTTCAAAGTAATCCCCCTCAGATACAATACACTTATGCCAACGGTTTTTCCAATCCTCAAAGCACTTCCCATAAGCACTTTTCGGTATAGCCTTGAGCTCTTGCAGCGATGCAGTCTTTATCTCTTCAATCGTTGCAAATCTACGTCCTTTCATAGGTCTCTTCAGTTTTGGGAACAAGAAAAAGTCACATGGGGCCAAATCCGGTGAATATGGTGGCTGAGGCATTATTGTGGTGTTGTTTTTGGCCAAAAAATCTCTCACAAGCAAAGATGAGTGAGCAGGGGCATTATCGTGATGCAAAAGCCATGAATTGTTTTTCCACAATTCTGGACGTTTCTTTCGTATTGCTTCTCGCAAACGGCGCATAACTTCCAGATAATACTGTTTATTGACCGTACGACCATATGGTAAGAACTCCTGATGATTTTCCAAAACAATTTTCGTCACTGCTTGAACGTTTTCATCAGTTGTTGACGTGCTTGGGCGTCCAGAGCGAGGCTGGTCATTGGCATCTTCCCGGCCATCTTGGAAGAGTTTTTACCACTTGTACACATTTTTTTTACTCAGAACAGTTTCACCGTATGCCACTGTCAACATTTCAAGTGTTTCAGAGCACTTAATTTTATTTTTTACACAAAATTTGATGCAAATCCTTTGATCCATATTTTTCGATAGCTAAAAATCGCCGAGCTCGCAAAATAACTTGTAACTTTACGCCTCTCACAACCAAACAAAAGAGGATGTTCCACCTTACTTTCAAATTTGGCGCTTCTAGCTTTTCTAGTTTTCTTTTAAACTATAAAAATGTGTTTTTTAGAGGCGGTGGGCGTGGCATCCAAAATTCTAAAATCCGACTTCTGCATAATGTTGCAGGACACCCTCCTACCAAATTTGGTGCGTTTATCTCTTTTCGTTGTTGAATTATTTGGAAAAAATCGAAATACGCATTTATCGATTTGCGGAGGCGGTGGGCGTGGCACATCAAGTTTGAAATAAACTTCTTGTGTGTATTGAATACACGCACACTCCCACCAAGTCTGGTGCCTCTAGCTCTTTTAATAGCTGAGATCTGTGTGTTCATACAGACGGACAGACGGACATGACCAAATCGACTCGGCTATTGATGCTGATCAAGAATATATATACTTAGTATGGTCTGCCACGCCTCCTTCTGCCTGTTACATACATTTGCACAAAGTTAATATACCATTTTTACCCATTTTCAATGGGTAAATGGTATAAAAATCGATAATCGAAAATATGTTGCCCGCGAAATTTGAAAAGTCACCTTACTTTTTGAACACACCTTGTACAGTGTCCAGTAGCCATTTAGCGTCAATACATGTGTTTTTGTATGTGAAGATAGGCGATGCGTTACTTAGTTTTTAATTCACGAATAAAACCATTAAATATAATATAAGACATTATTTTATTGCGGCCAAAGGTAAATGGTATCTAACTGTCGAGTGTAGCTTTCTATACTTCTAAAATTTTAATTTTCCGTGTTTTTATAACTTTATCCACTGTGCGATGCCCAGATATCAGGGTGCTTAGGCTCTTCATGTGTACCATTTGACTGATAAAAGGGTGAGGGTAGTTGCGTTTCATGTCAATGCTCCATTACTTCCTTTTGATTTGCTTTGTTTGCAAAGTCGTGGCGTGCTTAATGACGCCCAAGCAACGTTGGCAGCGTCTACCTCGATTTCATGCACTTGGCTGGGCTTTGAAGCAGCTTGTTTGATGCTGCTCATTTGCATGGGAACTTTACCTGACTGCGCATGTGTGTGCAAGTGTATATTACGTTTTAGCTCCATAAAACTGTTTACATACATTGAAGGTTGCGGTAGCAAAGGTTTATGTCGAATGCGATGAATTTTAATTGAGAAAGCTTTTGTTATAAGCTCAGCTAAAAATAATTTGCGTAAGACTAACAGCCAGAGGGAGGCAGCCCACATATAGTATAGACTCTATACTATAGAGTAGTAGAGAAGAGCAGCTTCAACTACAGACTCGATTTGGCCATGTCCGACTGTCCGTCTGTATGAATATGTACGCCTCCTCCAATCGGAAATACCCAGCGTAGTCAGGTTCTCCTTCACTTGGTCCTTCCATCGGAGCTTTGGTCGTCCCTTCGTCGTCGCCCGTAGTCGACCCTCGCTTCGAATACCTTCTGAGCTGGAGTTTCTTCATCCATACGCACAACGTGGCCGAGCCAGCGCAGACGTTGTATCGTGATTCGCCGGACCACGTCCACGTCGTCGTACAACTCGTATAGCTCATGGTTCATCCGAATGCGAAAGTCGTCCCCAATCCGAACGGGACCAAAGATCTTGCGAAGAATTTTTCTCTCGAACACTCCAAGCGCTACTGCATCCGCCAGTGATATTACCCATGCTTCTGTGCCATATAAGAGCACGGGTAGGATGAGTGTCTCGTATAGTGTTAATTTTGTTCGGTGAGAGAGGTCTCTATTGCATATTTGCCTACTCAGACCAAAGTAGCACCTATTGGCAAGTGTGATCTCCAGGCTGACGTCATATTTGGTGTTAATGGCAGTGCCAAAGTACGTAAGCTCATTGACCACTTCGAAGGTATAGCTATCCGCTACCACATGGGAATCTAGGCGCCGCGTCTCCCTGCTTGTCGACAGCATATACTTTGCTTGCCCTTGTTTACCGCCAAACCCACTTTTGCTGACTCTTTTTCGATAGCGGAAAATGCAACAGTGACATCACGCTTGCTACGGCCAATGATGTCAATATCATCGGCATAAGCAAGGAGCTGGACACCTTTATAAAAAATAGTGCCAGATCGATGAACACCGGCTTTCCGCAGAAGCCCTTCCATCACAAAGTTAAAGAGGTTGCACGACAAGAGGTCGCCATGTCTGAATTCTAGGACGGTATGTGGTGTGTGTCAATTTTATTTTCGTGGGTTTTTTCCAGGATTTGGCGTAATGTAAAGATTTGGTCTATCGTGGACTTATCAGGTCTGAAGCCGCACTGGTAAGGTCCGATCAATGTGCTGGTATACGGCTTCAGTCGTTCACATATAACACTCGATAGGACCTTCTATGAGATGGTAATCAGGCTGATTCCCCGGTAGTTGGCGCAAATCGTCGGCTCGCCTTTCTTCAGTACAGGACAAATGACGCTGAGATTCCAATCGTTGGGCATGCTTTCTTCTAGCCATATTTTGCAGAAGAGCTGATGCATGCACCTTATCAGCTCTTCGCCGCCGGCCTTTAACAACTCTGCAGGCAGTCCATCAGCACCGGCTGAATGGCGGGATTGGTGCCGTCATCGCCTGCTAGCAGCTTGGAAAAATGCGCCCTCCTTTTCTCCCTGTAACGTTCACACGTAGCTCGCGTTGCACCAGACTGCAGCGTTTTTGTGTAGGCGCTGTTTTTTGCCGCAGCTGCGACGCGACACTCCTCGTCATACCATTGGTTTCCTGTGGGTGGGCGCTTGAACCCAATGGCTGTTTCAGCAGTAGCTCGGCTGTTTCAGCAGTAGCCCGGCGTCAACAAGGAGAGGGATTGGTTGGTGGAGCATTTCCGAGAGGTGAATGGAGTAGGCTATTGCTGTCCGTTGTGATCGCAGCCTCGAGACGTTGCGTGAGGGGGCGTATATTTTTTGCTCGGCATAGCCGCATGCGTATCTTGGCTGCGACAAGATAGTGGTCCGAGTCAATATTGACTCTACGAAACGTACGCACGTCCATCCTGCTTGAGGCATGCCTTTCGTCTATCACAACGTGATCAATCTGATTGCGCGTTTTTTGATCGGGGGACAGCCATGTGGCCTTGTGGATGTTGAGGTGCCGAAATCTGGTGCTATTCACTACTATATTTCGCGCCGTGGCGAAGTCAATCAGCCTGAAACCGTTGTTCAAGGTGGTCTCATGGAGGCTGAATTGACCGACGGTGCGGTCAAAGATGCGTTCGCGCCCAACCTTTGCGTTGAAGTCCCCGAGGATGATCTTCACGTCGTGGTTTGGGCAGCGGTCGTACGTGTCCTCGAGTCTCGCGTAGAAAGTATCCTTAACAGCATCGTCCTTTTCCTCCGTCAGGGCGTGCGCGCAAATTATGTTAAGATTGAAAAATCTAGCTTTGACGCGGTTGTAGCTAGCCGTTCACTCAGTGGGGTGAAATTGGAGACGTGATGGCGAAGTCTCCGGCTTACTACAAATCCGCAACCAAATTGGCGCCTCTACGCATGGCAGCTGTAGTAGATATCGTAGTTTTCTCGCTTGGAGCAACCTTGTCCTATCCATATCATTTCCTGGATGGCGGTAATGGCAGACTTTAATTTTTCGAGAGCATCCGCCAGTTGGATAGAGGCAACTTCCCAATTAAGAGTTCGGACATTCCAGGTGCATATCCTTAAATCGTAGTCCTTTTTATACCATTTACCCATTGAAAATGGGTAAAAAATGGTATATTAACTTTGTGAAAATGTATGTAACAGGCAGAAGTAGGCGTGGCAGACCATACAAAGTATATATATTCTTGATCAGCATCAATAGCCGAGTCGATTTGGTCATGTCCGTCTGTCTGTCCGTCTGTATGAACACACAGATCTCAGCTATTAAAAGAGCTAGAGGTACCAGACTTGGTGGGAGTGTGCGTGTATTCAATACACACAAGAAGTTTATTTCAAACTTGATGTGCCACGCCCACCGCCTCCGCAAATCAATAAATGCGTATTTCGATTTTTTCCAAATAATTCAATAACGAAAAGAGATAAACGCACCAAATTTGGTAGGAGGGTGTCTTGCAACATTATGCAGAAGTTGGATTTTAAACTTTTGGATGCCACGCCCACCGCCTCTAAAAAACACATTTTTATAGTTTAAAAGAACACTAGAAAAGCTAGAATCACCAAATTTGGAAGTAAGGTGCCTGGTAACATTATGGAGAATGCGGAATTTCAACTTTTGGATGCCACGCCTACCGCCCCCAAAAATCGATTTTGTAAATCGGTAAATCAAATTATAGGAAAAGTAGAAAAGTTTCCGAAATTTTTTTTAGGTATTATTGTAGATAATAATAATATTGACCAACCCTATAAATTTAAATCCGATCGGATAAACACAGAAGTTATAGGCACGAGAAGTTTCGCTCACAGCAGTAGAGGCCCGACGCCGACGCCGACTGCGCACACCGACTGCGCACGCACAGTCGTCGTGTAGTCAGTGTGCAGTCGGCATGTGCCATTAGCGTCAATGCATGTGAATTTGTCCTCGAAAATATGCGATGCGTTGTTATTCGCCGAATAAAAGTAATTAATATTAAGAATTAGTTTTTAACAGCGAAAGGTAAATGGTATCTTACTGTCGAGTGCACTCGACTGTAGCTTTCTTCACTTGTTTTTTAATAATTTTGCGCTATATGAAAAATATAGTATGCAAAAAAAATAAGAAAAACCAAAAAATTTTTCTAAGCAATACAAAAAAAAAGAAGACTGCGCTGGGATTCGAACCGGGGACATTTAGTTATAGAGCTGACAACTCTCACAACAAACCACTGAAGCACATGGTCTGTTCCTAGGCGCGAGAAGTTTTGCATACAGCAGCAGAGACGGAGCAGAGGCTCGGCTTCAATGCTTGCGCCGACTGCGCACGCACAATCGGCGTGCAGTCGGCATGTGCCATTAGCGTCAATGCATGTGTATTTAATTTCGGAAATATGCGATGCGTTGTTATTAATTCGAATAAAAGTAATTAATATTAAGAATTATTTTTAGCAGCCAAAGGTAAATTATAACTTACTGTCGAGTGCACTCGACTGTAGCTTTCTTCAATTTTTATTTTTTAATAACAAAGAAGTTATAGGAGTTCGAATTCCCCATACAAAGTTATGGGCGCTAGCGATTCCTAACCAAAACTTTAAATCGAAGCAGTAGAGGGCCCGAGTCAATAAAAATCTAATTTGCAGATCGCGTGGCGAAAACTTGTGTGGTCTAGTGGTTAGAGGTCCGACTCGTAAGTTACAATGGTCGTGAGAGTTCTTGAGTTCGAATCTGGCGCGGGGCGATTTTGTTTTCTTAATGTAAATTGCTTTTTTTTTATTTTTATACCATTTTATTTTGTATTATTTCTTCGAATAGGGTAAATGGTATCTTACAGTCGCGCGCGCTTGACTGTAGCTTTCCTTACTTGTTCATTTTGCGATGGTCGTCAACATAAGGGGGTTCTTATCCGAGGGTTTTGCTTTGGTCTACTCTGGGCTTCTTTTTTTTAAGTAGCAGGTCCCAAACCCTGCACTCAACCATTTACCATCCGGGTGACTCGCTGCGCACATTAGCTCACTATCTAGCGGATGCTAAGATAGCTACCCTGAAGGTGCCACGAGAAGGCTGTGTGTCAACTTGCAATCATTGGAAGACAGAGATCGCACTGGCGGTCACCAAGTTTCGCGGTCAACTTACTCGCGGTCAATTTACTCTGTACGAATGAAAGCCGTCCCATCCCAGAGTTTTATCTACTGTGTGTTTAATTTGCGGAACAACAGTAAGAAAACGAAATGAAAAACAAGTAAGGAAAGCTACAGTCGAGCGCGCGCGACTGTAAGATACCATTTACCCTATTCGAAGAAATAATACAAAATAAAATGGTATAAAAATAAAAAAAAAGCAATTTACATTAAGAAAAAAAAATCGCCCCGCGCCAGATTCGAACTCAAGAACTCTCACGACCATTGTAACTTACGAGTCGGACCTCTAACCACTAGACCACACAAGTTTTCGCCACGCGATCTGCAAATTAGATTTTTATTGACGCGGGCCCTCTACTGCGTCGATTTAAAGTTTTGGTTAGGAATCGCTAGCGCCCATAACTTTGTATGGGGAATTCGAACTCTTATAACTTCTTTGTTATTAAAAAATAAAAATTGAAGAAAGCTACAGTCGAGTGCACTCGACAGTAAGTTATAATTTACCTTTGGCTGCTAAAAATAATTCTTAATATTAATTACTTTTATTCGAATTAATAACAACGCATCGCATATTTCCGAAATTAAATACACATGCATTGACGCTAATGGCACATGCCGACTGCACGCCGATTGTGCGTGCGCAGTCGGCGCAAGCATTGAAGCCGAGCCTCTGCTCCGTCTCTGCTGCTGTATGCAAAACTTCTCGCGCCTAGGAACAGACCATGTGCTTCAGTGGTTTGTTGTGAGAGTTGTCAGCTCTATAACTAAATGTCCCCGGTTCGAATCCCAGCGCAGTCTTCTTTTTTTTTGTATTGCTTAGAAAAAGTTTTTGTTTTTATTTTTTTTTTTTTTGCATAATATACTTTTCATATAGCGCAAAATTATTAAAAAAAAAAAAATTGCCCAGCGCAGGATTCGAACCCGCGACCTCACGCATCAGAAACTTGCGAGCCAACCATCAAGACCACACACAGTTAAGCAGTGCGATCGGCAAAAAAAAAAAAAAATTGCCCGTTGCTGGATTCGAACCGGCGACCACGCGCACCAGAATCTTGCATGCAACCATCTAGACCACACACAGTTACGCGGAACGATCGGCAAATGAGACTTTTATTGATGCCGGCCTTCTGCTGCGTCAGTTCAACATTCTAGTTGGAATTCTAAGCGCCCACAACTTTATATGGGAGATTCAAACTCCTATAACTTCTTTGTTTATTGTCCGATCGGATTCAAATTTATAGGGTAGATCTGTACTATGGTAAGCTACAAGAGTTAAAAAAAATGTTTTGTTATTTCCCTACTTTTCTTAAAATTCAATAGTTTGGGGGCGGTGGGCGTGGCATCCAAAAGTTGAAAATCAAACATTCTTCGTAATGTTACCAGGCACCTTACTTTCAAATATGGCGCTTCTAGCTTTTCTAGTTTTCTTTTAAACTATAAAAATGTGGTTTTTAGAGGCGGTGGGCGTGGCATCCAAAATTCTAAAATCCAACTTCTGCATAATGTTGCAAGACACCCTCCTACCAAATTTGGTGCGTTTATCTCTTTTCGTTATTGAATTATTTGGAAAAAACCGAAATACGCATTTATCGATTTGCGGAGGCGGTGGGCGTGGCACATCAAGTTTGAAATAAACTTCTTGTGTGTATTGAATACACGCACACTCCCACCAAGTCTGGTGCCTCTAGCTCTTTTAATAGCTGAGATCTGTGTGTTCATACAGACGGACATGACCAAATCGACTCGGCTATTGATGCAGATCAAGAATATATATACTTTGTATGGTCTGCCACGCCTCCTTCTGCCTGTTACATACATTTGCACAAAGTTAATATACCATTTTTTGCCCATTTTCAATGGGTAAATGGTATAATAATGTTCGAAACAAGTAAGGAAGAACAAATATTTGTTAGCAAAACTTGCGTTGTAATCAATAAATGTGGCATGAACAGCCAAACTTTATTCCGAATTCAGCTTCGAGCTGTCGCGAACATCACACAGTGACATAAGCGAAGCAAACTCACGCAAGCTTCCCTTTACGACCATCCCTCACCATAACAAACGCCACAATCTTTCTGTTCGTTTTGAAGCTCACATGTCCTACCTTTATTTGTTTACAAATTTTATATGAAAGTCATAAGAAACTGTTTTCTTTCCGAAAAAAATCAAGTAAATCTGCGCGTGATGTGATCGAAAATCATGCAAAGTCCGAAAAACATCTCACTTTTGTAATATTTTCAATTTCGAAAGTTACCCTTTGATCTATACAATAATTTTTATTATTTTTATGGACAATTCTTCCTGATTGAGTTTTTATACCATTTACCCATTGAAAATGGGTAAAAAATTATATATTAACTTTGTGAAAATGTATGTAACAGGCAGAAGGAGGCGTGGCAGACCATACAAAGTATATGTATTCTTGATCAGCATCAATAGCCGAGTCGATTTGGTCATGTCCGTCTGTCTGTCCGTCTGTATGAACACACAGATCTCAGCTATTAAAAGAGCTAGAAGCACCAGACTTGGTGGGAGTGTGCGTGTATTGAATACACAGATCAAGTTTATTTCAAACTTGATGTGCCACGCCTACTGCCTCCTTAAATCATTAAGTGGGTTTTTTGATTTTTTGCAAATAATTCAATAACGAAAAGAGATAAACGCTCCAAATTTGGTAGGAGGGTGTATTGCAACATTATGCAGAAGTTGGATTTTAGAGTTTTGGATGCCACGCCCACCGCCTCTAAAAAACACATTTTTATAGTTTCAAAAAAACACTAGAAAAGCTAGAAGCACCAAATTTGGAAGTAAGGTGCCTGGTAACATTACGGAGAACGCGGAATTTCAATTTTTGGATGCCACGCCTACCGCCCCTAAAAATCGATTTTGTATATCGGTAAATCAAATTATAGGAAAAGTAGAAAAGTGTCCGAAATTTTTAAGTATTATTGTAGATAATAATAATATTGACCAACCCTATAAATTTAAATCGGATCGGAAAATAAACACAGAAGTTATAGGCACGAGAAGTTTCGCTCACAGCAGTAGAGGCCCGACGCCGACGCCGACTGCGCACGCACAGTCGTCGTGTAGTCAGTGTGCAGTCGGAATGTGCCATTGGCGTCAATGCATGTGTATTTGTCTTCGAAAATATGCGATGCGTTGTTATTCGCCGAATAAAAGTAATTAATATTAGGAATTATTTTTTAACAGCGAAAGGTTAATGGTATCTTACTGTCGAGTGCACTCGACTGTAGCTTTCTTCACTTGTTTTTAAATAGACATCACAGGCCAGAACCAGCAGCGAGTAAACGTAACTCAGAACGCTACTAAAGTTTTTATTAAACGACAGTAGGCTGAAAAAAAATTTTTTTTTGAAAAAAGAAAAAACAAAAATCAATCATTTTTTTCAAACATATATCAATAGCTAGCTTGATACACGGCTCCTGTAATGCATGATAAACATGCTTGATCATTTCAGACTGGAATACGAATACTAAGCTAAAACTATTAGAATAAGACCAGATTATTTTAAAACCCGGTTAAGAAAATTCTGTAGCTGATGCTTCATCGCTGCAAGACCTTAATGCATTGCAAGAAAATTTGCAGTCTGATGAAGCTACAATCTCAAACATATATGAGTATAGTGCAATTGAGACAATGGAACAGTTCCTAAATTGCTTGAGGAATCATATATTCCTAGATGAGGCATGATTTCGGCTAAAGCGGATAGTAGTTTTATTCAGTTGTTAGAATAACCACACAATTATTCGAAAAAATATAAATAGAGGAATGAAAGCCCATTAAGTTAAATAATAGACTATTACCGGTCTACCAAATACATAAGTACATGAACAGATAAATCAACTCACCGACATGGTGAATCAAAGAACAAATTATACAAAAGGATTACTAGTTCATGCTAACAGATTGATTATTGTTTTTCAGTCTGATAGTTTATGTTTTGATTGATTAGGGTGCAGTTAGACGATGACCTCCGGGTATTTTGCTTTCTTTAAATTGTCAGAATATGGCACGTACGCTAGCGGCTTACGCGAAGAAGGATGGGTCATCTGCCAGCTACGGCCAGCTACCTTAAGCCCATTACGATAATCAAGAGCGGCATAATAATCATCAATGATCACCCCGGCCGAGTAAGCACAGTCGAAAAACCAGATAATAATAATCTTAGAACCAAATCCTGTTTTACTTTATTTGATATACGGAAACATCTTAAAATGTTACCTAGAGCTCTAAATTGATTGAACATTGTGCTTGAAGTAATACATCGGCAGATTTCTTTATCTCACACTTTTCCCAGTCAGACATATGCGGCCGAATAATGCCCCACAAACCCCATTTGTTGACGATGCAAGGCAATGAAAGAAATATTTCATTTTCGATTCCACACATACCCTCTGCATTAGTTGACAGTGAACAAATACGAAAACTGTCCTCGAAAATAGCCGATATTATATCCGTGACAGCTAATCCAATTGCCCAGTTTGTGTAACCCTTCCCTGAAATAACTTGATAAGCCGCCTCTACTACAGCCTTGTGAAGCCTTGACCATTGCATAGTATCCTGTTCTGTTCCAATACTCGGATGGATAGACTGAAGTCTTACGCCTCCAACTGTGACCGTAGACCACATCGGTACTGAACTATTCCCATGCTCTCCTAAAACAAAAGCATTTATAGAATGCGTTGATACACCTAAAGTTTCCGCGATGCACAGACGAAATCTAGCGGTATCCAAATGACAGCCAGTGCCAATGCAACGCTCATAGGGAAGATTGGTTATTTTCCGAGCGTACCAAGTCATCACATCAACTGGATTGGCCACAATAATAAAAATAGCTTTAGGATTGTTCTTGACAAGGTTGGGCATAACTGTCTTGATAATATCCGCTGTTTGTTGAGTCTTTTGAAGACGCGTTTCATTGGGCTTTTGTCTTGGTCCAGCCGTCACCACAACCACTCTAGAATCTTTAATACAATCAAGGCTGCTAATTTTCTCTATGCGACAATTGTTTAAGAACATGGAACCATGAAGTAAATCTAAGCGCTCTGAATCACACAGGTTTTGATTTATGTCATAAAGAGCCAAGTTGTTTGTTACGCCTTTAGCGAATAAGGCATAAGCACATGCCATACCGAGAGCTCCAGAACCAATAATAGATACCTTGTTTCCGGGTTGAAAGTCTTGTTGATTTAATTCTTTATAAAGGCAAGCACGAAATGCCTTCATAAAACGATTGTTACTAAAATTCGATGTGTTCCTTTGGTACAATTGCTTATGGTGGGTCACCACAAAAGTCAAAGGTCTTGCAAAAGGACTAATGAAGCGGCGGATTGGCATGATTTCAAATTAATAATTTTGATAATGTTGGAATCCAAACGAACTTTTAAATTTATGCATTAATAAAATAATTTGACACTTTCAAAGTGGGTTGCTTTACACATTTGTCTTCAAATATATTCATTACTATAGGATTTATTAAATTACAGTATTTTAATATTTTGGTAGAGATTCTTTGGCAAACAAAAACAGAATAATTTTTTTCTATTTAATTTAGAAATGGTTATAAGAGATCAACAGATTGAGTAATAGGTCATTCAGCATGTATAACAATATATATGAAAGTACAATTTTGTCACAAAATATTGGGTTTTTTCACAGTGAGTCTTTGATATCGCATTGAGCCTTAAATAAGAGTGCAGCTGATTTTCTCAACATATTTTGCTCCCATTGAGAAAGATGAGGATGTATCACACCACACAATCCCCATTTATTCACAATACATGGTAACGAAAGAAATATTTCATCATTTATACCACATATACCCTCTGCATTTGTGGACAATGACATGACGCGATAGCTGTCTTCAATAATTGCGGAGATAACATCTGTCACCGTAAGGCCCACAGCCCAGTTTGTATATCCAACACCCTTTATATCTCTTCCTGCTGCTACCAAGACGTCTTTATGTATCTTTGACCAGCGCATCGGATCTTTGGCAGTACCTATCTCTGGTAAAATAGATTTAAGTTGAGTTCCCCCAACAGTTACTGCCGACCACATTGGAACTGAACTCTGCCCGTGCTCTCCTAGAACATATCCATGTACAGAATGTGTTGATACACCCAGAGTCCTTGCGATAAGCATTCGAAAACGGATGGTATCCAAATGACAGCCTGTGCTAAAGCAACGCTCATATGGTAGATTCGTTACTTTTCGAGCGAGCCACGACATCACATCGGTGGGATCAGCTACAATAAGAAACACAGCCTTGGGACTTTGTTTAACAAGTTCAGGCATAATTTGTTTGATAATTTTAGCGGTCTCACGCGTCATATGTAAAAGCGTATCATTAGGCTCCGACCTCGCTCTAGTCGTCACCACAACTACTCTTGAATTGTTAGTAGATTCAACACAGGTGCTTTTGTCAATATTACAATTCTGTAGAAATGATGTGCCGTGCATTAGATCCAAATACTCAGAATTTTGTAACTCTTTGTTGATATCATAGAGAGCTATACTGTTGGTAACCCCTTTGGATAGTAAAGAGATGGCGCATCCCATACCTACGGATCCAGCTCCGACAATGGAAACCTTGTTTCCACATTGATAATCTTGATTATCAAGTGTTTTATAAAGGCATGCGCGAAATTTATCAATTTGTTTTTTAAAAAGAGCTTCATATTGTACTTTTAAAGCTTCTTCTTTTTCACGTTTAGATTTCTCTTCACATTCTTTTTTAAGGGCATCCTGCTCTTGTTGTAGTCGAAGATTTTTTTTTTCGGAATTTCGTTGGCTGGCAATAGCTTCCCATTTCCTTTTTCGAGCCTGTTCCTCACATTTCCTTCGAATTGCCTTATCTCTGCGCATCTTTTCCTGCTCTTCCCTTTTCTTAAAGGTTTCAACTCTTCTCGTTTTCTTCAATGCCTCGCACGCCTTCCTTAGGGCTTCAGCCTTTTTTGCTTTAATATCAGGAGTGTTGTCTTCAGGTGTCTTCTGCAGCGCCTCTTCTAGATTGTTTTCCCTTGAATTTACTTCTTTTTCTAAATTCTCACAAACTTCTTTATCTTTCTTTACAACTTCTGCTTGACACTTTTTTATTAAAGCCTCTACCTCACTTATAATTTTCATAGCCTCTGCTTTGGTCCGTTTTAAAACAGCCTCTTCACATTTTTTGTCAACAAAATAATTTTTGTTTTTAACATTTGCTTTGTGCGCCTGTTTTTCGCATATTTTTCTATTACTAGTTTTAGCTTGTTCTTCTGTTTTCTTATTATCTTTTATTTTTAAATCTGTCTCATTTTTGTTATTCAAGTTTTTAGCTTCTTCTGCACATTTTTTTATAAGAGTTTGCACTTTCCTCTTTTTATTCTCTTCTTCACATTTTTTTATTAAGTCGGCCACTTCCTTCTTTTTGGCTTCTTCAGAGCATATTTTTTTTAAAGCATTTTTCTCTTTTTTCTGTACGTATCTACATTTTTTATTAAGAGAAGTTTTTTCTTCATGCTTTTGAGCTTCTGTTGCACATTTTTCTTTTAGAGCCTCTTTGCATTTTTTTTTGAAAGCTTCTTCCTCCTTTTTTTTTGCTTCATCACATTTTCTTTTAAGATCAGTTACCTTGTTTTCATTTTGTAAGGCTTTTTCTTCCCACTTAATGTTGGCGCACTTTTTCTTTAAGGTTAACTCTTCGCACTTTTTCTTGAAAGCTGCTTCTTCCTTATCTTTACTAATTTCAAAACATTTTGTCTTGCGGGCTTCTACGCAGTGTTCCTTTAGATCTGATATGTTTCTATTTTCTGCACAATTTTTCATAAAATCCTCGTCCGCTTTCTCTTTAGCTTCACACCTTTTTATAAGAGATTCCACCTTCTTTTGTAATTCTGTCTGCTCACAATTTTCTATAAGAGCCTCTACTTCTTTCTTTTTCTCAGACTCCGCACACTTCTTAAAAATATTTTTTCCGCACTTGTTTTGTAAGGCTTCTTTTTCCTTTCCAGCTTCTGCTGCGCATTTATCAGCCAGTGCCCATTCTTTACATTTTGTTTTAATAGTCACTTCTTCCGGTTTTTTAGCTTCTGATGCACATTTCTTCTCTTCATTTTTTTCCTTAGAATCTATATCGTCAAATGTTTTCGTAATCGCAAGGCTTTCACATTTTTTTTTCAATGCGTCTTCTTCATTTTGCTTTTTCAGAGCTATCTCTAGCCATTTTTTGGTACGGTCATTATCTTCACAGTGTTCCTTATTATTTTTCGTAATCTTTTGTACTATATGGCTTTTTGGTTTTTGTACACATATTGGAATTTCTTTAGCTTGACATTTTTGGGCTTTTTTATCATACATTTCTATAAGACATCGCATTTTAACCATTTCTATTTCATTTTCCAAATATCGTTTTTCTTCACACTCTGCTTTTTGCATTTCCTTTTTAAAGAGCACTTTGTGCTTTTCCATTAAACACGGGTTCTGTTTGATTTTCTTACATATACTTTGTTTTTTGCGAGAAGTTTTTCCCAATTCTATACAACTTTCAGCCAAAACCTTTTTTCTGCACATTACCAGAAACTGAGCAGCAAGGCACTTATAAACACGTTCTAATCTTTGCTGTTCATCTTTTGTGAAACTATTTGTGGACTTGCATATCTTTGACCATTCTTCATTTATACACTTTTCTAATTTAAGCATGAAGCGGTTCTTTTGTTTTGGTGACTTATTGGATTTATCTTCACTGTTTTCGGGATCTCGTGTGACTGTTTGAGTTTTCTTATTGGGGGTCCCGCAATTTGTTTCTTTTGCAGATTTTGAACATTTTATTGGAGATTTTTTCTTACAAGAATTACCTTTTTTTGACATTTTTAATGCTTCTTTTTCTTGTCTTCCTTTTTTTTCACATTTTTTCAGTAAAGCTTTAATCCTTTCCACTTCTACAAGCGTTGAACATTTATCTTGCTGTTGCTTTTCATTGCATAACCTTCTATTGGCTGTTTTTTTACACACCTTCTTGATGCCTTGCGTGACGCAAGCATCTAAACGTTCCAAAAGTTTCTTATCCATCTTTGGCATGAACTTTATTTCTTCTTTCCAAATTTTTTCTTGATCACTAATACATTTACTCTCATAGGAACAAAGCTGTTCTTCATCTCTTTTCTTTTTCATGTCTACGCGCTGTTTTTCTTTTTCTTTCTCGCGCTTGTCCAGTATTTTTTGATAAGCAGCGCAAGGGTTTTTCTTTTTTTCAGAAAAACCAGAGTCAGATTTGTGGCTAAAGGAAAGTTTCTGAATGTTATTTCTAGAGGGCTTTAAAATAAGCATTCGGTCCATATAATCGACTAATACGGAAAACCCTCTTAATACAGGTTTGCGATAGAAAACTATGGAAAGCCTACTAAAAGACATGCTGAATGACCTATGTCTGTAGTTTAAATTTTGAGCGATCAAATATCAATGAAATATTGTATGACTGCCGATTTGTATAATTTTAATGTGTTCATTTTTGACATATTGAAAATTCGTAAAAAGGCTAGTGGATAATTGAATTTAGTCGAAAAACCTACTCGCGAGGAAAAATGATTTTTATTTCTATTTCCCCGAAACACATGCAATTATGAAAGTATAATCCTGCATTCTCGATATAAATATATTCAAATATATATTTTTTCGAGCCTCTAGCAATAATTGCTATCATATACTATTTATTGTGCGCTTGTACGTACACTAACTATAGTTGGAGTGATACGCCCAACGCACCTACAAAACACAAACATGATTTTTATTTTAATTAATAAGCAACAAGTGAAGAAAGCTACAGTCGAGTGCACTCGACAGAAAGATACCATTTACCTCTGGCTGTAAAAAAATAATATTTAATAGTAAATTCTTTTATTAGGCGAACTAACAATGCATTGGGAATTGTGGAACTTTTATTATTATTGGGTGGCACTACAACCCGTTTCGGGTTTTGGCCAACCTCAGCGTCTTCCTCCAGGCGCCTCTGCTCCTCGCACGCATCCTCCAATCGGAGATCCCCAGTGTAGTAAGGTTCTCCTCCACTTGGTCCTTCCATCGGAGCTTTGTTCGTCCCCTTCGTCGTCCCCCCTAGTCGACCCTCGCTTCGAACACCTTCTGAGCTGGAGTTTCTTCATCCATACGCACAACGTGGCCGAGCCAGCGCAGACGCTGTATCGTGAAGCGCCGGACCACGCCCACGTCGTCGTACAACTCGTACAGCTCGTGATTCATCCGAATGCGAAAGTCGTCCCCAATCCGAACGGGACCAAAGATCTTGCGAAGAATTTTTTTCTCGAACACTCCAAGCGCTGCTGCATCCGTCTTTAAAATTACCCATGCTTCTGCGCCATATAAGAGCACGGGTAGGATGAGTGTTTTGTAGAGTGTTAGTTTTGTTCGGCGAGAGAGGTCTCTATTGCACATTTGCCTACTCAGACCAAAGTAGCACTTATTGGCAAGTGTGATTCTTTGCTTGATCTTCAGGCTGACGTCATTATTGGTGTTAACGGCCAAGGTACGTGAACTCCTTGACCACTTCGAAGTTATAGCTGACTGCTACCACTAGAGGTGGAGAACTATCGATGGCACTATCGCCACTATCGATGGTTTGGCATTATCGAGCCACCATCGATGACAGCAGACACCTTCGATAGTGTCCCATCCACTATCGATGGTGCCATCGATAGTGCGCTTCTTACATTCACAAAAAAAATGTCGCGCATTTTCTGTGTCGGCGTCAATTGCAAAAAACGAGGAAAAATTAATTAAATGAATATGGATCGCTTTTTAAATCTGGGTATGTTTACTCTATGTATATAAGCATAAGTGTTTTGATCTATAATTTGTTAATTTGTGTCTTCATCCGACAAGCCGGACTGTAAGTACTCCTCCAGCACATACTCTGAACAACATTTGGAACCAAATCGATGGAGTAACAGAAAGAAGTCGAAAATTTCACATGTTTGGAAATATTTTAAAAGGTCCGACGACAAGAAATATGCTTAACTTAGTTAATATAAAGCATAATTTTATTATATTTGCTTAAGCAACATTTTTTTATAGGGCTATACTATCAAGGCACTATCAAAACACTATCGATGGCACTATCGATGGTTTAGAATAAACTATCGTCGACTATCGATTGCCCCACTATCGATAAATCTCCACCTCTAGCTACCACATGTGAGTCTAGGCGCCGCGCCTCCCTGCTTGTCGACAGCATATACTTCGTCTTGCCCTCGTTTACCGCCAAACCCAATTTTGCGGAAAGCCGGTATACATCGATCTGGCACTATTTTTTATAAAAGTGTCCAGCTCCTTGCTTATGCTAATGATATTGACATCATTGGCCGTAGCAAGCTTGATGTCACTGCTGCATTTTCCGCTATCGAAAAGGAGTCAGCAAAATTGGGTTTGGCGGTAAACGAGGGCAAGACGAAGTATATGCTGTCGACAAGAAGGGAGACGCGGCGCCTAGACTCCCATGTGGTAGCCGACAGCTATAACTTCGAAGTGGTCAAGGAGTTCACGTACCTTGGCACCGCCATTAACACCAAAAATGACGTCAGCCTGGAGATCAATCGAAGAATCACACTTGCCAATAGGTGCTACTTTGGTCTGAGTAGGCAAATGTGCAATAGAGACCTCTCTCGCCGAACAAAACTAACACTCTACAAGACACTCATCCTACCCGAGCTTTTATATGGCGCAGAAGCATGGGTAATTTCACAGACGGATGCAGCAGCGCTTGGAGTGTTTGAGAGAAAAATTCTTCGCAAGATCTTCGGTCCCTTTCGGATTGGGGACGACTTTCGCATTCGAATGAACCACGAGCTGTACGAGCTGTACGATGACGTGGACGTGGTCCGGCGCATCACGATACAACGTCTGCGCTGGCTCGGCCAAGTTGTGCGTATGGATGAAGAAGCTCCAGCTCAGAAGGTATTCGAAGCGAGGGTCGACTATGGGCGACGACGAAGGGGACGACCAAATCTTCGACCAAGTAGAGAAGGCCCTTACTCTACTGGGTATTTCCAATTGGAGGAGGCGCGCGAAGATCAGAGGCGCCTGGAGGGAGACGCTGAGGTCGGCCAAAACCCGAAATGGGTTGTAGTGCCACCTAATAAATAATAAAAATTATACCTAAAAAAAACTTTGTTATTTTTCCTACCGATTAACAAAATTGATTTCTGAGGGCGGAGTGTGTGGCATCCAAATGAATAAAATCCACCTTCTGCATAATGTTGTAGGGAACCTTCCTACCAAATTTGATGCTCTTATCTCATATTGTTATTGTATTATTTGCAAAAAATCTAAATACGCATTTATAGATTTACGGAGGCGATGGGCGTGGCACACTAAGTTTGAAATAAATAAAAATAAATCGTATGTGTATTGAAAACACGCACACTCCCACCAAATCCAGTGCTTCTAGCTTTTTAATAGCTGAGATCTGTTTGTCCGTCTGTATGAACACCTAGATCTCAGCTATTAAAAGAACAAGAGGCACCAGACTTGGTGGGAGTGTGCGTGTATTCAATACACACAAGAAGTTTATTTCAAGCTTGATGTGCCAAGCGCCCACCGCCTCCGCAAATCGATAAATTCGTTTTTAATTTTTTGCAAGAAATTCAATAACAAAAACTTGGATACCACACCTACCGCCCCTATAAAGCGTATTTTTTAATTTAAAAGAACACTAGAAATTTGATAGTAAGGTAACATTGCGCAGAATGCGGAACTTTTGGACTGTCACGTCCACCGCCCTCATAAATCGTTTTTTTTTTATTATAAGCAAAGTGGAGAAATAACAAAACATTTTTTTACATTCTCATAGCTTGCCATAGTACTGTATAAATTATAGGCCGGTCGGAAAATAAACACAAAAGATATAGGCGCGAGAAGTTTCCCACACAGTAGCAGAGGCCCGAAGCCGACGCCGACTGCTCACGCACAGTCGACGCGCAGTCAGCGTGCAGTCGGCATGTGCTCTTAGCGTCAATGTATGAGTATTTTACTTCGAAAATATGCAATGCGTTGCTGTTAGTTCGCCGAATAAAAGTATTTAATATTAAGAATTTATTTAATATTAAGAATTTTTTTTAACAGCCAGAGATAAATGATGTCTTACTATAAAGTGCACTCGACTGTAGTTATACCATTTACCCATTGAAAATGGGTAAAAAATGGTATATTAACTTTGTGCAAATGTATGTAACAGGCAGAAGGAGGCGTGGCAGACCATACAAAGTATATATATTCTTGATCAGCATCAATATCCGAGTCGATTTGGTCATGTCCGTCTGTCTGTCCGTCTGTATGAACACACAGATCTCAGCTATTAAAAGAGCTAGAGGCACCAGACTTGGTGGGAGTATGCGTGTATTCAATACACACAAGAAGTTTATTTCAAACTTGATGTGCCACGCCCACCGCCTCCGCAAATCGATAAATGCGCATTTCGATTTTTTCCAAATGATTCAATAACGAAAAGAGATAAACGCACCAAATTTGGTAGGGGGTTGTCTTGCAACATTATGCAGAAGTTGGATTTTAGACTTTTGGATGCCACGCCCACCGCCTCTAAAAAACACATTTTTATAGTTTAAAAGAACACTAGAAAAGCTAGAAGCACCAAATTTGGAAGTAAGGTGCCTGGTAACATTACGGAGAATGAGGAATTTCAATTTTGGATGCCACGCCTACCGCCCCCAAAAATCGATTTTGTAAATCGGTAAATCGAATTATAGGAAAAGTAGAAAAGTTTCCGAAATTTTTTTTAGGTATTAATGTAGATAATAGTAATATTGGCCAACCCTATAAATTTAAATCCGATCGGACAATAAACACAGAAGTTATAGGCACGAGAAGTTTTGCTCACAGCAGTAGAGGCCCGACGCCGACGCCGACGCCGACTGCGCACGCCGACTGCGAACGCACAGTCGTCGTGTAGTCAGTGTGCAGTCGGCATGTGCCATTAGCGTCAATGCATGTGAATTTGTCCTCGAAAATATGCGATGCGTTGTTATTCGCCGAATAAAAGTAATTAATATTAAGAATTAGTTTTTAACAGCGAAAGGTAAATGGTATCTTACTGTCGAGTGCACTCGACTGTAGCTTTCTTCACTTGTTTTCTCTTCGTGTTTTGTGTTAATTTTAGGTACGAGGGTCGTTCAATAAGTCCTTAGAAAATCCGAGTGAAGAAATCCGAAATCCTATTTTGTGGACCGGATAAAAATGTTGGAAAAACGAATGGCAAAGTGTGTAGAGCTGAACGGGGACTATGTTGAAAAATAAAAAAAAATTTCTGCAAAAAACAGTGTTTTTATATTTATTATTATACCATTTACCCATTGAAAATGGGTAAAAAATGGTATATTAACTTTGTGCAAATGTATGTAACAGGCAGAAGGAGGCGTGGCAAACCATACAAAGTATATATATTCTTGATCAGCATCAATAGCCGAGTCGATTTGGTCATGTCCGTCTGTCTGTCCGTCTGTCCGGCTGTCCGTCTGTCCGTCTGTATGAACACACAGATCTCAGCTATTAAAAGAGCTAGAGGCACCAGACTTGGTGGAAGTGTGCGTGTATTCAATACACACAAGAAGTTTATTTCAAACTTGATGTGCCACGCCCACCGCCTCCGCAAATCGATAAATGCGTATTTCGATTTTTTCCAAATAATTCAATAACGAAAAGAGATAAACGCACCAAATTTGGTAGGGGGTTGTCTTGCAACATTATGCAGAAGTTGGATTTTAGACTTTTGGATGCCACGCCCACCGCCTCTAAAAAACACATTTTTATAGTTTAAAAGAACACTAGAAAAGCTAGAAGCACCAAATTTGGAAGTAAGGTGCCTGGTAACATTACGGAGAATGCGGAATTTCAACTTTTGGATGCCACGCCTACCACCCCCAAAAATCGATTTTGTAAATCGGTAAATCAAATTATAGGAAAAGTAGAAATGTTTCCGAAATTTTTTTTAGGTATTATTGTAGAAAATAATAATATTGACCAACCATATAAATTTAAATCCGATCGGACAATAAACACAGAAGTTATAGGCACGAGAAGTTTCGCTCACAGCAGTAGAGGCCCGACGCCGACGCCGACGCCGACTGCGCACGCACAGTCGTCGTGTAGTCAGTGTGCAGTCGGCATGTGCCATTAGCGTCAATGCATGTGAATTTGTCCTCGAAAATATGCGATGCGTTGTTATTCGCCGAATAAAAGTAATTAATATTAAGAATTAGTTTTTAACAGCGAAAGGTAAATGGTATCTTACAGTCGAGTGCACTCGACTGTAGCTTTCTTCACTTGTTATTATTTATTTTTTCTAAAGACATATTGAACGACCCACGTACTTTTCATAGAAAAGAGTTTTCTTCCATTTAAATATCAAAGGCAGTTAATCGTTTCGTGGATCGGATTGTATGCTTAAAATTTTGCTTTTGGTTCCCAGAAAACCGCGTTTAGAGTTTTTACAATGTTTTTCTGCCTGTTTGTGTTGACGCTACACAAATTTGCGATCTTACATGCAATCAAGCGAAATGTGCAGCGATTGCCAATTTTATAATGAACCATGATATTGACGTATCATATATTGTTATAGTAATTATACTTTACTTATCATTTTAGCAGAAAAAATATAAATCGATTATTTGAGGCACTTTAAGTTATAAATTAGCTTCATGGTATACGCGAACCATATACCAAATTTTGCCTCTAGCCTCCAGCTCTTGTAATAAATGTATTCCAGACGTATATGCCCAAATCGAATGATCTAAAATTTTTGCCTGTTACTTGCATGAAGATAAAGCCAAAAAACCATTTTCCCCAAATTCAAGGTTAAATTATTATAAAAAAAAACACCTTCCATTTGTTATTCATCAATCAACTCATCATCTAGTAGCAGTTTGTTGTATAGTCGGAAACGATTCTGAATGTTTTTAGTTAGTCTGAACCATACAAGCAACCGATACACTTCATATTAACACTTTAAAATTTTCTAAATTTGAAATACAAAATTGATAAGCATATAACATTAAAGGCAATAATTTTTTGGAAATAATTTATATATATTTTCGACCACGAAAAATTTAATATAAATCTTTCAAAATGTCTATGGGTAGATTCTTTTTGACATTTTACCGAAACACCACTCTTAAAAATTTTAACGTCTTCACTGACTACATGAGCAAATTGAATCTACAAACTTCAATCAACCGTGTGCAACAAGTTTCCTTTAGTAGTAAATGCGGAAAAGATGCGGAGCTTAAAAAGAAATGCGCAGAAGCAGCTCTTAAGAAGAAATGCGCAGAAGCCGATATGAAGAAGAAGTGCGCAGAAGCCGATTTAAAGAAGAAGTGCGCAGAAGCCGATTTAAAGAAGAAGTGCGCAGAAGCCGATTTAAAGAAGAAGTGCGCAGATGCAGATAAGAAGAAGAAAGAAGCAGCTCTTAAGAAAAAGTGCGCAGAAGCGGACTTAAAGAAAAAGTGCGCAGACGCAGAGAAAAAAAAGAATGAAGCAGCTCTTAAGAAAAAGTGCGCAGAAGCGGACCTAAAGAAAAAATGCGCAGACGCCGAGAAGAAGAAGAAAGAAGCAGCTCTTAAGAAAAAGTGCGCAGAAGCGGACCTAAAGAAAAAGTGCGCAGAAGCAGAGAAGAAAAACAAGTGCAAATGAGAATCAGAAAAAAATTGCAAAGATCTGCAACTAAAGCATTTTCAGGAAAAATGGAGCATATGGAAAGGGAAATATGAATTTTAAATTCAAAGACTATACGGACATAATTGAAATTGTGAATTTAAGTGAAAAGGCAGAAAAAATCTCAATAAAATTTTTTGCAGTTAAAGTCTGTAAAAGGGAGAAGGGGCTAACGCATTCGTTCATGTGCAAAGCTAGATCCACGCGCATGCTACGATCATGGGTGGAAGTCATATGCCGACTGTCTATGCGCTAGGCGTTAGGAAGACGTTAAAAGACCGGCAGTTTTCTGCGTCTGCGAAATCTATACACATAGTAAATGGATGGCTGCGAAACCGTCGAGAATGAGCCGCAAAATCGTCGACCGCGCTGGCTCACACCAGATGACATTCGCCACGTAGAACAACTCATTTTCGAGGACCGTAAGAAGAATCTTCGAGGCATTTCGGCCAAACTCGGAATCAGTATTGGTATTGCAAAAACCCACGAACATCTTCAGTATTGCAAAATAATAGCGCGATGGGTTCCTAAATTATTGAACTTCGAACAAAAACTTATGCGGTTGAAAGGTTGTCTGCTTGTTGATGTAATATAAGGCGGAGAGGGACGTTTTTTTAACGCGAATTTTCATTAAAGTACGCTATTACATACCCGAACCACAATGTCGTCTATAGAGTGTATGATGAAAGAAAAGGGGGCGCCAAACAAAGCAATTTACACTGTGTTCTGGGACCGGCGGGGCGTGCTTTACCTTGACTTTCTGCGCACACAACGTTCCTTTAATGCTGAATACTACTCTAACCTTCAGCACCGCTTATCGCTCGAAACGGAGGAGCATTCCAGCGCGAAGTGCGATTCTTCTCCACTCGCTCGCACTCGCTCATACCGCAAGTCTCACGCTCGATACAATATCGAAAATGGGGTGGGTGGCACTGGAAACCCCCTCCGCCCACAGTCCAGATTTTTTTCCTATTACCACATGCGTGGACCACTGAAAGAAACCCTCCAGTTAGAAGATTCAACACAGACGACGGGGTAGAGGAATTTGTGCGCACATGTCTGTCCAAGTTGCCCAAATGAGTCTCGATCATATCAATGCGTATATCCGAGGGTATGCAACCTTCGGATTGTCATTAAAAAAGGCTCGGCGTCAATGCTTACGCCACTTATTATCGACGTGCAGTCAGCGTGCAGATGACGTGTGCCAATAGCGTATAAATGTGCATTTGACTTCGAAAATATGCTATGCATTGTTATTAGTTCGCCGAATAAAAGTATTTAATATTAAGATTTATTATACCATTTACCCATTGAAAATGGGTAAAAAATGGTATATTAACTTTGTGCAAATGTATGTAACAGGCAGAAGGAGGCGTGGCAGACCATACAAAGTATATATATTCTTGATCAGCATCAATAGCCGAGTCGATTTGGTCATGTCCGTCTGTCTGTCCGTCTGTCCGTCTGTATGAACACACAGATCTCAGCTATTAAAAGAGCTAGAGGCACCAGACTTGGTGGAAGTGTTCGTGTATTCAATACACACAAGAAGTTTATTTCAAACTTGATGTGCCACGCCCACCGCCTCCGCAAATCGATAAATGCGTATTTCGATTTTTTCCAAATAATTCAATAACGAAAAGAGATAAACGCACCAAATTTGGTAGGGGGTGTCTTGCAACATTATGCAGAAGTTGGATTTTAGAATTTTGGATGCCACGCACACCGCCTCTAAAAAACACATTTTTATAGTTTAAAAGAAAACTAGAAAAGCTAGAAGCGCCAGATTTGAAAGTATGGTGCCTGGTAACATTACGGAGAATGTTTGATTTTCAACTTTTGGATGCCACGCCCACCGCCCCCAAACTATTGCATTTTAAGAAAAGTAGGGAAATAACAAAACATTTTTTTTAACACTCTTGTAGCTTACCATAGTACAGATCTACCCTATAAATTTCAATCCGATCGGACAATAAACAAAGAAGTTATAGGAGTTTGAATCTCCCATATAAAGTTGTGGGCGCTTAGAATTCCAACTAAAATGGTAAACTGACGCATCAGAAGGCCGGCATCAATAAAAGTCTCATTTGCCGATCGCTTCGCGTAACTGTGTGTGGTCTAGATGGTTGCATGCAAGATTCTGATGCGTGAGGTCGCGGGTTCGAATCCAGCAACTGGCAATTTTTTTTTTTTTTTTTTGCCGATCGCACTGCGTAACTGTGTGTGGTCTTGATGAATGGCTCGCAAGTTTCTGATGCGTGAGGTCGCGGGTTCGAATCCTGCGCTGGGCAATTTTTTTTTTTTAATAATTTTGCGCTATATGAAAAATATATTATGCAAAAAAAATAAGAAAAACCAAAAACTTTTTCTAAGCAATACAAAAAAAAGAAGACTGCGCTGGGATTCGAACCGGGGACATTTAATTATAGAGCTGACAACTCTCACAACAAACCACTGAAGCACATGGTCTGTTCCTAGGCGCGAGAAGTTTTGCACACAGCAGCAGAGACGGAGCAGAGGCTCGGCTTCAATGCTTGCGCCGACTGCGCACGCACAATCGGCGTGCAGTCGGCATGTGCCATTAGCGTCAATGCATGTGTATTTAATTTCGGAAATATGCGATGCGTTGTTATTAATTCGAATAAAAGTAATTAATATTAAGAATTATTTTTAGCAGCCAAAGGTAAATTATAACTTACTGTTGAGTGCACTCGACTGTAGCTTTCTTCAATTTTTATTTTTTAATAACAAAGAAGTTATAGGAGTTCGAATTCCCCATACAAAGTTATGGGCGCTAGCGATTCCTAACCAAAACGTTAAATCGACGCAGTAGAGGGCCCGCGTCAATAAAAGCCTAATTTGCCGATCGCAAGTTACAAAGTTCGTGAGAGTTCTTGGGTTCGAATCTGGCGCGGGGCGGTTTTTTTTTCTTAATGTAAATTGCTTTTTTTTTATTTTTATACCATTTATTTTATTTTGTATTATTTCTTCGAATACGGTAAATGGTATCTTACAGTCGCGCGCGCTCGACTGTAGCTTTCCTTACTTGTTTTTTAACATACAAAGGTAAATGGTATCTTACTGCCGACTGTAGTTTTTTCACTTGTTTCACTTGTTTATTAATTTTTTGTTTCTTTATGTTGGTATACTATTCCCCAACATTTGTACACACTTTAAAGTGTATATCATTCCTTGTGTGGTTTTGGGAGGCAGAAAGGTTATAAGTGTTTTTTTTCTTGTTGGCCGATTTTTGTGCATCGATCAAAAACTGTTGAATGACGTCAACAACATCAAAAGGGTGGTGACGAATCATGGGTATATGGTTGTTTGTCAGTATGAATAGCCGAGTTGATGTTGCCATCTTAGATTGTCTGTCCGCCTGTGTGTTTGATTGTCTTTGTGAACACAAAGAACTCGGCTATCATAAGAGCTAGTCACTAAATTTGGTTTCCTGTATAACATAGGCAAATGAAGTTTATTTCAAACCTTAAACACCCCACCCATTGCCTCCGATTTTCGATAATTTGATTTTAAATAATTTGTAAAGTATTAGTTCTACAACATTGCTATTTGGTTCACAAGTAGCTAATTATAAAGTAGACAATCGCTTCAAATTTAAGTCATATCTGTCTACACAGCAACGCTGCAGAGGGCCGACGTTAATACTTGTGTTTCAGTTCCTTAATTTAGTACCTAGGTTATTTAGCCTCCAAACTCAAAGATTCAATTTGACCATTGAACTTCATTTTCAGAGGGAGTGTAATATCATTAAATCACCAACGGGTGCAAATGGTTCAAGTTGGTTAAAAATAAAATAACTCTCCTGTTATCAGACACAATTACACTAAATTCATAAAATAAGACAGGACTTCCACCATTCTTAGACCTTTTGAAAAATTGTTTGAACTTAAATATGAAAAATAATTAATCTGCGTATGAAAAATTTCAAATTTGTTGTATCTAACACATTTCATTACCGAAAACTCTGCATTTACAAAGACAATCAGACAAAGCGAAATTGACTTGAACATCGATGCTAAAAAGAATAAATACATTTTGTAAGATTTAACACAACTCCATCCGCCTGTTACAAATGTATAGAGCATTTAAAATATTTCTGCTTATCCTATTTAACAAGCTTACAATCTTTACAAAAATAAAACTGGGTACATTCAATAATAGGTATTCTTAGGAACTTAAAGTTTGCTAATATCCCAATGTATGTTTTTTTTTTTGAGGAATTTGAATTTGAATTTTGAAATTATGATATGGAAACTACACATAACAAAAGACGAAGGAAAAATAAGAACAAATTCTGGAAACTCATTACAATAACCAATCAATTAAATATACCGATTCAAAACCCCATCTAGGCATACGGACATTAAACATGGGTAATTGTTAATACTTAAATCTACAGCAACTACGAGCGCAACCAAATATGTTTAGACAAATGTCAAATTCAGATTGGAGTCATCTAATTGCATATTCTTACATATTCTTGCGTATATAATATTATTATATATTGCTCCTTCAGATACCATTTATATATATAAAGTACAGTAACCACTTAGTCTAATATCTTCGAACACAAATGCAATATCCAAACTTTGTCAATCATAAAAAAGCTTAATTTCCAACCGATCGCTACAGTAGTAGCTACAGTTTCGTAGCTATTATACCATTTACCCATTGAAAATGTATGTAACAGGCAGAAGGAGGCGTGGCAGACCATACAAAGTATATATATTCTTGATCAGCATCAATAGCCGAGTCGATTTGGTCATGTCCGTCTGTCTGTCCGTCTGTCCGTCTGTATGAACACACAGATCTCAGCTATTAAAAGAGCTAGAGGCACCAGACTTGGTGGAAGTGTTCGTGTATTCAATACACACAAGAAGTTTATTTCAAACTTGATGTGCCACGCCCACCGCCTCCGCAAATCGATAAATGCGTATTTCGATTTTTTCCAAATAATTCAATAACGAAAAGAGATAAACGCACCAAATTTGGTAGGAGGGTGTCTTGCAACATTATGCAGAAGTTGGATTTTAGACTTTTGGATGCCACGCCCACCGCCTCTAAAAAACACATTTTTATAGTTTAAAAGAAAACTAGAAAAGCTAGAAGCGCCAAATTTGAAAGTAAGGTGCCTGGTAACATTACGGAGAATGTTTGATTTTCAACTTTTGGATGCCACGCCCACCGTCCCCAAACTATTGCATTTTAAGAAAAGTAGGGAAATAATAATTAACACTCTGGTAGCTTACCATAGTACAGATCTACCCTATAAATTTCAATCCGATCGGACAATAAACAAAGAAGTTATAGGAGTTTGAATCTCACATATAAAGTTGTGGGCGCTTAGAATTCCAACTAAAATGTTGAACTGACGCAGCAGAAGGCCGGCATCAATAAAAGTCTCATTTGCCGATCGCTTCGCTTGTGTGTGGTCTAGATGGTTGCATGCAAGATTCTGGTGCGTGTGGTCGCGGGTTCGAATCCAGCAACGGGCAATTTTTTTTTTTTAATAATTTTGCGCTATATGAAAAATATATTATGCAAAAAAAATAAGAAAAACCAAAAACTTTTTCTAAGCAATACAAAAAAAAGAAGACTGCGCTGGGATTCGAACCGGGGACATTTAGTTATAGAGCTGACAACTCTCACAACAAACCACTGAAGCACATGGTCTGTTCCTAGGCGCGAGAAGTTTTGCATACAGCAGCTGAGACGGAGCAGAGGCTCGGCTTCAATGCTTGCGCCGACTGCGCACGCACAATTGGCGTGCAGTCGGCATGTGCCATTAGCGTCAATGCATGTGTATTTAATTTCGGAAATATGCGATGCGTTGTTATTAATTCGAATAAAAGTAATTAATATTAAGAATTATTTTTAGCAGCCAAAGGTAAATTATAACTTACTGTCGAGTGCACTCGACTGTAGCTTTCTTCAATTTTTATTTTTTAATAACAAAGAAGTTATAGGAGTTCGAATTCCCCATACAAAGTTATGGGCGCTAGCGATTCCTAACCAAAACGTTAAATCGACGCAGTAGAGGGCCCGCGTCAATAAAAGCCTAATTTGCCGATCGCAAGTTACAAAGTTCGTGAGAGTTCTTGGGTTCGAATCTGGCGCGGGGCGGTTTTTTTTTCTTAATGTAAATTGCTTTTTTTTTATTTTTATACCATTTATTTTATTTTATCTTATCTATTCTTATCTTACAGTCGCGCGCGCTCGACTGTAGCTTTCCTTACTTGTTTTTAGCTATGGTAATTCCAGTTTGTGACCCCTGACGGTCATGGCTATAAACATCAGACAGAAAGAAGCGAAATAGGACACACAAAGTATGTATATTAATTAGCTTTAATAGCCAAAGTGAAGACCTTGTTTCGAATTAGATAAATGGTATTTTATAGTCAAACTTTCTTTAATAATTTACCATTGAAAATAGGTAAAAATGTGAAAAAACTTTGTGAAAATGTATGTTACAGGTAGAAGGAGGCGTGGCAGACCATACAAACTATATATATTCTTGATCAGCATCAATAGCCAAGTCGATTTGGTCATGTCCGTCGGTCTGTCCGTCTGTATGTACGCACAGATATCAGCTATTAAAAGAGCTAGAAGCACCAGACTTGGTGGTAGTGTGCGTGTATGCAATACACCCATGAAGTTTATTTCAAACATGATGTGCCAAGCCCACCGCCTCCGCAAATCGATAAATGCGTTTCTCGATTTTTTGCAAATAATTCAATAACAATAAGAGATATAAGCATCAATCTTGGTTGGAGGGTGTCTTGCAATATTATGCAGAAGTTGGATTTTAGACTTTTGTATGCCACAAATTTTTTTGAATTATAAGAACACTAGAAAAGCCAGATAAACGTACCAAATTTGGTAGGAGGGTGTCTTGGAACATTATGCAGAAGTTGGAATTAAGACTTTTGGATGCCACGCCCACCGCCCCCCTAAAAACGTATTTTTTAAATTTAAAAGAACACTAGAAAAGCTAGAAGCAGCAAATTTTAAATAAGAGAAACCAGATAGCCAAATTTAACTTTGCCAAGGATATTATAAACCGTCCAGAAAACTAATGGTTTGGACCTGTCTGGCGGCTTCAGGAGTTGGAAACTTTTTGTTTATAGTAGGAAATATGGACAAAATGAAGTACTAAAACATAATCGTATTTAAAGCGCGGACAAACTTGAATTAGGAGGGCGATATCGATTTTACCAAGTCTATGACCCCAAGCACAAGTCGGCTATTGTTCGGTCCTGGTTGATCTGAAACTGCCCACACGTGATCATTCTACCATCCTAGTCCCCAGACCTTAACGTTTTAGAGAATTTGTGGACCGTTCTCGACCATACCATTCGCAAGAGGTCAATAACCAACAAAAATTACCTTAAAAAAACTCCAAGAGGAATGGAAGAATATACCAATTGAAACCACTCAAAAATTGGTTTTATCAATGGAAACACGTCTAAAAGATGTTTTTAAACAAAAAGGAGGCCATACTAGAATTAAATTTTTTTGTTTTGCAAGTTCCTTGCATGAAATAAGCTGTGACCCTTGAAATGTCAGTATTATCGATAAATTTAAGACTATAGTTTTTTGCGTTATTTAGAAAAAAAGAAAAATAATGAAGTACCCATTAAATTACACATTAATAAAAATTTGCTAAAAAAAACTGCATTTAAATTTTTTATAAATTCTCTTTAGCTTAAAAGTTAGACGACATTGAAATTGTTTTAACTTCTGCACGAAATAGGCTGTGAGCCACTGTATGTGGACAAAATGGCTCGTTTATCGATAATATTCATTTTTCAGCGGACCAAAACTCTACTATACTAAATTTTGGTACTGTACTGTACTTTTTACAAATCCAACATAATCTAGTATTCATCTGTTGTACAGTTGGAAATGATTTTAAACTTTAGCAGTCATTCAGATCCAGTCAAGCAACTGTTACACTTCATTATCCATCTCCTAAAAATTCAAAATTTTCGGAAAATTATTTTAAACATAAAAAGTAAAAAAAAACTTATTAGAATTAATTTGTACTTGTTTTTGGAAACTAATTTTAATAAAAATCTGTCGACATGTCTATGGGTCTAAGTCGCTTGTTTATGACTTTAAACCGAAGTTCTTCCGTGTTCAAAAGTTTGAATGCAATTACCGACTGTATGGACAAGATACATCTACAAAAGTCAATTAACCACGTGCAACGAGTTTCGTTTAGTAAAAAATGCGGAGATCAAGATAAAAAGAAAAAAGAGGCGGAATTAAAGAAAAAGTGCGCAGAAGCAGACCTTAAAAAGAAGTGTGCAGATGCAGAGAAAAAAAAGAAAGAAGCTGCCGAGAAAAAGAAAAAAGAAGCAGAGCTTAAGAAAAAGTGCGCAGAAGCTGATAAAAAACAAAAAGAAGCGGAGCTAAAGAAACAATGCGCAGAAGCAGAGAAAAAGCGCGCAGAAGCAGAGAAAAAACAGAAGGAAGCAGAGCTTAAGAAAAAATGCGCAGAAGCAGAGAAAAAACAGAAGGAAGCAGAACTTAAGAAAAAATGCGCAGAAGCAGAGAAAAAGCAGAAGGAAGCAGAGCTAAAGAAACAATGCGCAGAAGCTGAGAAAAAGCAGAAGGAAGCAGAGCTAAAGAAACAATGCGCAGAAGCTGAGAAAAAGCAGAAAGAAGCGGAGCTGAGGAAAAAGTGCGCAGATGCTGATAAAAAGCAGAAAGAAGCGGAATTTAAGAAACAGTGCGCAGATGCTGATAAAAAACAAAAAGAAGCGGAATTCAAGAAACAATGCGCAGAAGCTGAGAAAAAGCAAAAAGAAGCAGACTTAAAGAAAAAATGTGCTGAATCAGAGAAAGAGTAGAACTGTCTCCAGAAAAGGTACGCAGAAGCAAAGAAAAAGAATCTTAATGTGATACGGAGACTCTGAAAATAAATGCAAATAACTTATGGGTAAAATGAAAAATAAAACATAACGGTTGACGGTTGAATGAGACGAAAGTCTCAAATATTTATTCACAGAACATATTAATTTTGTAAATTTAATTGGTAGCGGTAGAAAAACTCGAAATAAAATGTCCTGCCGGTAAAGTTGATACATTTAAAAAAAGGCTCGGCGTCAATGCTTACGCCACTTATTATCGACGTGCAGTCGCCGAATAAAAGTATTTAATATTAAGATTTATTTTTTAACATACAAAGGTAAATGGTATCTTACTGCCGACTGTGGTTTTTATACCATTTACCCATTGAAAATGGGCAAAAAATGGTACATACATTTGCACAAAGTTAATATAACAGGCAGAAGGAGGCGTGGCAGACCATACAAAGTATATATATTCTTGATCAGCAACAATAGCCTAGTTGATTTGGTCATGTCCGTCTGTCCTTCAGTCCGTCTGTCCGTCTGTGTGAACGCACAGATCTCAGCTATTAAAAGAGAGGCACCAGACTTGGTGGGAGTGGGCGTGTATTCAATACACACAAGAAGTTTATTTCAAACTTGATGTGCCACGCCCACCGCCTCCGCAAATCGATAAATGCGTATTTCGATTTTTTCCAAATAATTCAATAACGAAAAGAGATAAACGCACCAAATTTGGTAGGAGGGTGTCCAGTAACATTATGAAGAAGTTGGATCTCAGACTTTTGGATGCCACGCCCACCGCCTCCAGAAAACACATTTTTATATTTTAAAAGAACACTAGAAAAACTAGAAGCACCAAATTTGATAGCAAGGTGCCTGGTAACATAACGCAGAATGCGGATCTTCAAATTTCGGATGCCACGCCTACCGCCCCAAAAATCGATTTTGTAAAATGGTAAATCAAATTATAGGAAAAGTTGAAAAGTTTCCGGATTTTTTTGAAGTATTATTGTAGATAATAATAATATCGACCAACCCTATAAATCCGATCGGACAATAAACATAGAAGTTATAGGCACGAGAAGCTTTCCTTACAGCAGCAGAGGCCCGACGCCGACTGAGCACGCAAAGTCGTCGTGAATTCAGCGTGCAGTTGACATGTGCAAAAGCTTCAATGCAAGTGTCTTCCAAAAAATATGCGAATTATTTTTTAACAGCCATATGTAAATGGTATCTTACTGTCGCGTGCACTCGACTGTAGCTTTCTTCACCTGTTTTTTTTGTGAAAGTTATCAAACGTTGTGTAATCTCAATGTTTGCCCAGAGTGCTTGGGCTTATATCATACCGGGTATGTGCGATTTAAAGTCACAAATATTGAGTATTATTATTGAACAAAGAAGCATAAATGTATTTAATGTGAATGTTGTTAAGCACAAGCTAAAAACTGAAACTTTCATATAACTGAAAAATTTATGAAATTATGATATGGAAACTACACATAACAAAATACGAAGGAAAATTAAGAACAAATTCTAGAAACTCATTGTACAATAACCAATCAATCAAATATACCGATTCAAAACCCCATCTAGGCATACGGACATTAAACATGGGTAATTGTTAATACTTAAATCTACGGCAACTACGAGCGCAACCAAATATGTTTAGACAAATGTCAAATTCACATTGGAGTCATCTAATTGCATATCCTTACATATTCTTGCGTATATAATATTATTATATATTGCTCCTTCAGATACCATTTATACATATAAAGTACAGTAACCACTTAGTCTAATATTTTCGAACACAAATGCAATATCCAAACATTGTCAATCATAAAACAAGTGAAGAAAGCTACAGTCGAGTGCACTCGACAGTAAGATACCATTTACCTTTAGCTGTTAAAAAAATAATTCTTACTATAAATTACTTTTATTCGCATCTTTTCGAAGTCAAATACACATGCATTAACGCTAATGGCACATGCCGACTGCGCGCTGACGACTGTGCATGCAAAGTCGGCGTCGGCGTCGGGCTTCTGCTGCTGTAAGGGAAACTTCCCGTGCCTATAACTTCTTTGTTTATTGTCCGATCGGATTGAAATTTATAGGGTAGATCTGTACTATGGTAAGCTACAAGAGTGTTTTAAAAATGTTTTGTTATTTCCCTACTTTTCTTAAAATGCAATAGTTTGGGGACGGTGGGCGTGGCATCCAAAAGTTGAAAATCAAACATTCTCCGTAATGTTACCAGGCACCTTACATTCAAAGTTGGCGCTTCTAGCTTTTCTAGTTTTCTTTTAAACTATAAAAATGTGTTTTTTAGAGGCGGTGGGCGTGGCATCCAAAATTCTAAAATCCAACTTCTGCATAATGTTGCAAGACACCCTCCTACCAAATTTGGTGCGTTTATCTCTTTTCGTTATTGAATTATTTGGTGGGCGTGGCACATCAAGTTTGAAATAAACTTCTTGTGTGTACTGAATACACGCACACTCCCACCAAGTCTGGTGCCTCTAGCGCTTTTTTTCAATGGGTAAATGGTATAAAAATTGGAAACTTTTCTACTGTTCCTATAATTTGATTTACCGATTTACAAAAACTATTTTTGGGGGAGGTGGGCGTGGCATCCAAAATTTGAAAATCCACATTCTGCGTAATGTTACCAGGGACCTTACTTCCAAATTTGGTGCTTCTAGCTTTCCTGGCGTTCTTATAATTCAAATAATTCGTTTTATAGGGGCGGTGGGCGTGGCATCCAAAAGTTTAAAATTCAACTTCTGCATAATGTTGCAAGACACCCTCATACCAAATTTGGTTTAACTATTTTCGTTATTGAATTATTTGCGGAGGCGGTGAGCGTGGCAGATCAAGTTTGAAATAAACTTCTTGCGTGTATTGATTACACGCACACTCCCACCAAGTCTGGAGCCTCTAGCTCTTTCAATAGCTGAGATATGTGTGTTCATAGAGACGGACAGACAGACGGACATGGCCAAATTGACTCGGCTATTGATGCTGATCAACAATAAATATACTTTATGTGGTCTAACACGCTTCCTTCTGCCTGTTACATACATTTTCACAAAGTTAATATACCATTTTTTACCCATTTTCAATGGGTAAATGGTATAAAAAGCTTAATTTCCAACCGGTCGCTACAGTAGTACCTACAGTTTCGTAGCTATTTTTAGCTTTGGTAATTCCAGTTTTTGATCCCTGACGATCATGGCTATAAACAACAGTCAGAAAGAAGCGAAATAGGACACACAAAGTATGTATATTAATTAGCCTTAATATCCAAAGTGAAGACCTTGTTTCGAATTGGATAAATGGTATTTTATAGTCAAACTTTCTTTAATAATTTACCATTGAAAATAG